>JAJJWW010002205.1:0-570140 GCA_023531295.1 Papaver armeniacum
CTGTAACATAAGTCGAATGAATCCAGGTTTTTATCCTCGCATTTTTTTTTGTCCATTTCACCCTTATTAATTTTTACGCGTCCATTTGAACCAGGTTTTAAAAATATTTGGACAAATGACCCATTTTCCGTATGTAATAATTTCCTAATAATATGAAATAATTTCATATGTTATTTGGGAATGTTTCTGGTTAATTGTGTGGTTAAATGATGTCACAATATCTTAACCAGAAACAAAATTGATGCATATTTTCCTATTAGTTGCAACTTGCAAGAATAAACAAATTTGGTAAAAAGCAAGATCCCGAATTCCAAACCTTTTTTTATTTCAAACTAATATGATAATATAATTCCATTTATGCACCAAAATAAATATAAAACCCTAAATACGTTCCTTTGAACTTGGATTCTGGCAGAATTGGGCAACCGTGGCTTCCTCGTCAATTTCCTGTGCTAAACTACCTCTCATCACTATGGTTGTTGTTATTCTTGCATCGTGTTTCATCTCTACTTCATTGTCTGCAAGGGTGGTCTCTGATCATAAACCCAACACGAGGCCGCTTGGTTTTACGGCGCGTTTAATCCATCGTGATTCACCGCAGTCGCCACTCTATGACCCTAAACTTACAAGCACTGACAGATTGAGAAACGCAATACAGCGATCTTTGGACCGGTATAACCACTACACAGCTGGCAATACCGTGGTACCTAATAATGGTTTGGGAACGCCTGTCAGTTATCGCACCTCCGAGTATGTCATAAGTCATCGCATAGGTACACCGGCTGTCGACACCTATTCCATGTTAGACACAGGTAGCGATTTAACGTGGCTCCAGTGCAGACCTTGCGACAATTGCTACGACCAGGAAAGCGGAATAGACATATTCAATCCACGCAAATCTACTAGTTATGTCAAACTTGGATGCGAAGATAAATGGTGCAAGGAAGAATATGGCAACACATGCGATAGAGACGGTTCATTTTGCCGCTACAAATTGGATTATGCGGACGGTGGGTATTCCAATGGGATTTTGTCCACTGAAACATTCGGCTTTCTAAATGATACCGGAAATATTAATATAACAGAATTTGTATTTGGTTGTGGACACAATAACAACTTTCCATACTACATAGGTGGAACTATGGGAGTACCAGGATTCATTGGTTTAAGTAAAGAACCTTTGTCTTTCATTTCACAGCTAGCTTTGGATCGCTTCTCCCATTGCTTTACACCAGAAACTTGGAATGAAACAAGTCTATTACGCTTCAGAGAAGATGCAATTATCACTGATGACACCACCCCAATGATTGATCATGAGAATTTTACTACCGGAACTTATTATGTCAGGTTGGAAGGGATCAGTGTTGACAAGACCAAACTCAATATCCCGAACGGAACCTTCGACATTTCAGAAGAGGGCGACGGAGGGGTGGTTATTGATACTGGTGCAGCGCACACGCATCTTGTTCTAGCAGCGTATATACCATTGGTCGAAGAAATGAAGAAACAGATTGAACATGAAAGGAAGCTTGATCCAGAAAATGTTTTTGCCCATTGTTACCAGACTAATACGAGTCATATGACTCCAGATTTGGTTGGCATGCCAGGGATTACCCTCCATTTGAGTGGTCTGGATTTTGATTTGGTAAGATGGAATATTTGGTTAGAACGCGATGATGGCATTGTATGCCTAGCTTTGTTAATAGCAAGTGATGATCTGACTGTTATAGGGGCTCAACATCTACAAAATGTTAATGTCGGGTATGATTTGCGAAACAAAGTAATTTCTCTCCAGAACAGGGATTGCATCAAAACTTAATTTTTTTTTCTTTTCCCCATATTTTTAGTTATCGAATTATTGATAGAATCGCGAACCAGAGATTTATAATGCGATTATTGTTAGCTATTAATTGCCATGAGAGTGAGACAACCGAGACATGATCAAAAATCCTATAAGCTTGGCTACCCCTGACCTAGTCAGTCTTTCTAGAATGTGATCCCACACAAAAATGCAACCAAAAACAATATATTATAGTCAGAGTTCACCATTGTTGAATGACCTGAATTTTCTTCTTCCTCTATCCAAGCGACAGTTTTGTCAAATAATATTACTTTAGTACGCAACTAATCCATATATTTTATTAGGAAACAAAGACTTTTGAATTCCACTTCCCGGATTCTAATCACCAAAAATCCTCAAAATGAGACTATAAATACCCCCCATATATATCTATCATCTTCACAAGCACATCAACTAAAACCAAGAAAAAGAAAGAAAGAACTTACACTAGATTTTCTATAATCTTCTTTTTCTGCAACTATGGGTATTGTCACTTTCACTGAAGAACTCCACTGCCCGGTTTCGGCTAAAAGGATGTTCCATGCCTTGTTCCGTGACGACCACAATTTGATCCCTAAGATCATGCCTAACGTAAAAAGCGTTGATTTCATCTCCGGTGATGGAAGTCCCGGAAGTGTTAACCAAGTTAACTTCGTCGATGGTAAGCAAATAGTACAGTACATTAATTCTTGCATCTATCGTAGATATATATCTATCTGTGTGACTAAACAATTCATTATGAAAATTATGCAGGACATCCGGTGAAATTTGTGAAGCATAGGTTGGACCACTGCGACGCTGAGAACTACTCGTGCAACTACACCGTGATCGAATCCGATACATTCGGTGACAAGGTTGAATGCGTTGCTAATGAGGTTAAATTCGAGGATGCAGCTGATGGAGGATGTATTTGTAAGATTAAGAGCTGCGTTCACCCAAAGGGAGATGCTGTTCTTGATGAAGAACATTTGAAGGCTGGTCATGGCGGATACATGGCCAAGTACAAAGCTGTTACCGATTACCTCGTCGCAAACCCTGACGCTTACGCTTAAACAAGATCAGATCTGCCTGGATCTAAGCGTGGATTTGGTGAATAAGTGTAATTTGTGTGTGTGCGTGTGTTTGAGTTTGAGTCTGTTCATGTTACATGTATGTGCGGGCGGTTTGGCATATATGTGCCTTCCCTCAAATAATAATAAAAACGGGATAGTGCATTATTAATTTCTCGCGTTTCCATGTCCTCTCTTTCATTCTCACTTGATGGCAACAGTCCAACTTATCCAGTTTTATTCATTTTTCCTGAATTACAAATTTTCTTCTAGAACATTTTAAATATCTCTTGCGTTTTGTTCCATGAACAATGACAGGAGTTGTGGCTTATTCAACTTTATTTTAGATCGTCCCTTCAATTAGATGCTACTTGGAGTTTTGTCCACAAATAGAACGGCCGTTAACCAAGGGATATTTCTAAAAGTACCCTTTTAAATATTTTCTCTTGCGTTTTTGTTCCATGAATCAGCATTAAGCTCGGACAGGAGTTGTGGCTCGAATTCAGCTTTGTTTATACTTTTTTATTCCAGCCTAAAAATAAACCAAACTCAAAAAAATAATAGTAACTTTTTTCCAGAAACGGACATGTGTATGTGATGAAAGTAGATGATAAAGTTGAAACCTTCGGGTAGCACTACCAAATTGCCAATTCTACTAAAATCACTTGGAACGGATAAATTAGGTTCGGGAGCAAGACTTCTCCGACAACTTTCAAGACCCAAATATTGCCCGGGCCAGTGGCCTCAGTATTTCAGAAATCTTCAATATGCAAAAAAAAAGTCCAGTAGTAGTAAACGGAAAAATTAGTCGGTGGAAGAAGCGACTTTTGTTTTTTGTTTTTGATAATTGGGGACAAGTAGGTTAGTACTTACCAATAAGAAGCAAAAGATGACGCAACTATTAACAACTTTGCGGTACCACTTGAGGGGATATGCTCTTCTTGTGCAATGAGAGGTTAAAGTTTTCTCACTTTAGTCTGTGTGTTTTTCAAACAGTAGCTTTCATGACAATGTCCAAGTCTGAATAGGTGGGATTGGATATGGATTATTATTACAGCGACTTTTTTTTCTTCCGGAAAAAGAGGATTGTTTTCAATCTATGGTTATATAGAACAGTAGAGTTATTTTATTTACAACACAAGAAATTGAAAATTGCTTTTTTCCATAACGAAAGAAAAGCAAAAAAAAACTAAAAGGAAAGTCCTTATTCATTGTTTTCAAATCTATTGACTCCTCGTTATGTTAGCGCAACTCAAGCAAGTAGCAACTTATTTACAAATTTACAACAACAAGCTCGACTCCAATTTACGCCCGACTAAAGACCAGACTAAAGACTAAATATGGTCCGGGTTTTGGTTATAAGGGACTCCTAAGTTTTTACCAAAAAATTTTTATACTCTGATTTGTGGATTAAGTTTTAGCTTAAGTAGCTTATGTAGCCAATCTGTTACAGTAAGCAATAAATACATTTGCTTTCCAGAATTGAAAATAAAGATTGTTTAAAAGTACTCTAAGATTTTCGCCAGATCATATGTTGTTTATAGCTAATCTATTACAATAGGCAGATATATGAGTTGCTTCTATAATTTGAAATCTACTTTTCAAAATAAACTCGTGGACTTTGAATTTTATACAATTTGTGACCGTACAATCGAAGTCTTCACTGATACTGTATCTTCTTTCCCTTGCTTTGGCATACATCCCCATGAAAAGCAAAAGAGTAGGTTATGAAAAAGCGGGGGTCTAACAACCACACCCAATATTTCGCTTAGCAATCTGCATGGACAAACTCCAATATACTTTTTAGAGAATCAACTAGACAGTCAAACTCAATCTAGATAAAAAGTATATCAACGAGTTTATATCTCAATCTCTCGATTTGATGTTTACTCAAGCAAATAGAAATCTGCGAGTCTTTATCAAAGAGAGATAACTTGGATGGAGAGCTGTCGTTCAGTGAGAGAGAGGAGAGAGGAGAAAGAGAAAGAGTGAGTTTTTCCATTGTCTTCTTCGTCGGAAAATGGTTAATTACAGCAGAGCAGTGGATAGGGAGGGCTTTATTACGGCAACGAGAAGGAGAACAAGAATTAGTGAGAATGTTCCGCACTCGACTAGGGGTTACGAAGGTTTTGGAAGTGGAAGATCAAAAATGCAGTCAAGAGAAGGAAAATCAATTAAGGTTGAAAGAAAAATCATTGGCGGATCCATGGGGAAAAAAGGATCGAGGGACATTGTTCATCTAGCTATCTGGTCGGGTATTAATAGGCGATTCTGTTGGCTTAGTTTTAAGGCTGGAATGTGGTTATCTCGTCTACTAAAAAAAGAGGCAAATGGTGGTGATGGAAAGTGTTTAAACTGGAATTACAAAGAAGGAGATGACTGGATGTTGGCATCTCGAAAGGAGAATGAAAATGGCGAGTTTATCTCGTTTTGGGTATCTCATAACAAGGAGTATCCATCTACTCTCTATTTTCTTTGGAATTAATGGAGTTGGATGGTTGGATTAGTGGGGTCTTGTTGGAAGATTTGATGTTTGGAACTTCAAATACAAAGGCAAAGAAGGAGAATGAGGTATCATGGGTTAAACTAGGCCATCAATGCTTGGTCATTATTAATCAAAAAGAGCAGTTACCTCTTGCTAAGCAACAAATCTCAACTCCGATCAACTCAAGGCCTAACCACGACTTGAACTCACTCTGGCAAAGAACAATGGTTGTTGAAATGGTTTCTAAAGATTTTGATTGGAAAGAAGTTGGAATCTGGATGATGGATAAATTTGGTTGGAGTTATGGTTTTGATTTACAACCAATTGATGATGTTAAAGCTGTGTTTATTGTAAAAACTTATGATGAATTATCCGTGGTCGAAATTTTAAAAATTGGAAAGTTGGAGAAACAGAAATTCATATTTATCCTTGGTCTGCAGGAATTAATGCAATTCACAGACCAAATCCTAAGGAGATTAGCAAAGTATGGATTGGAGTTGGTGGAATTCCATTTAATCTATGGGAGTACTCTGCATTTAAAGATATATGAGATAAATTTGGAGGGCTGGTAGAGGTCTGCCCGGAAACATCAATGGCAACCGATTTATCCGAGATCAAAGTTGAAAGTGAATGGTCCCGTAAGCTATGGTGTTTGGTGTGAGGATTTGTTTCTGATGAATACTAAAATTTGGGCAGAGATACGGAGAATCGGTGAGGTCCTTGAGACATCAAAAGATGAATTTAAACCTATTTTTGTTAGTAAAGATCGCTTCCATCAGAAAAATAATAAAGTTTGGCACCGGAGAAGGGTTCAAAGCACCGTAGATGGGGAAGAAGATAAATTGGTACGTGGCGTAACGTCATTGGTGGAACCTAATGAACGGTCTAATGATCACACACCCGACAAGTACGGCAAGGAAACGGTAGGGAAGCGAAATAACAAGTATACGTATGACACCCGGATTGGTCAACGATGTACAACCTGTACAGTACGGGTTAACTTTAATTCAAATTTTGAAACTATCCGAACGGAAAATGAGGTGGCAAATAAAGTTCTTGGTCAAAGTAAAAGTACTTTACTACACAAGGAAAATGGGCTTTCATTATTGGGCCAAAACCAAGTATGTGATTTGAACGAATAGAAAGAAGACAATGTATTTACTTCGGAAGCAGCTGAGTTTGGGACAGGCGGTCATTCTTCTAGTTATGTCTCCATGGATCAGTCCTCGTTAAGAAGTCTAAAGAAGAAATTAAAAACCAAATTGTCTCAAGAAGTCTCTATTAGCTCTAATTCTTCGGACTCTATAATTGGAGAAGTGTCCAGCAAGATGGGTGGTAGCGAGAGAGATGGCAAGGGGACCAACACCACAAGCAAAAAGGATGGTAATGGAGAGATGGTGGTGGGGACTAGTACCACGCTGGACAGCCGTGATGTAAATGAAAACATGCACACAGAGGCTGCTAGTGACAATGATGATGCGGCATCGCAAACAAGTAGTGGTAAAAAACGAACAAGGCTTGATAATAATGACGGTATGGAGATGGCAAAAGGTGCACATGATAAACTCAAGGTACCTTACAACAAACTTAAAGAATCCGGAAGTTACTCAGGGATTGAGTTCACAAATAGGGAAATTAATTTTATCAAAATCTATTTTGTCTCATGAAAATGCCTTTAGAGATGATTTTGTCACGGGAGATAGTATTGGAAACTAAGGTTTGGTTATTTTGGTGGTAGTGTTTGTCGGGTTGTCATAGTTTTAAATGTTTAATATAGTTTCTTGGAATGTTAATGGTCTTGGAGACCCGGATAAACGCTCTAAGTTAAAAAAGCTTGTGAAACGGTGGAAGCCTACTATTCTTATGATTCAAGAGACGAAGCTTAGTGCTTGTTCCGACAATATTGTGCGTCAATGTTGGGGTGCTACTCCATGTAAATGGATTGCGTTAAACTCATATGGAAGATCGGGCGGAATTTTGTTGATATGGAATTCCGATATGATTGAAGTTGATGATTTTCTTGAAGGGATTTTTACTATAAGTATTTCTTGTCGTAATTTGGATGATAATTTTCGTTGGGCTTTGATTGGTGTCTATGGTCCTTGCAATGTGAATGAAAAAAAAGATTTCGTATGGAGCTAGCTACTTTGCATGGTTATTGGGATGGAATACCTTTGTGTTTCGGTGGAGATTTTAATGAGATAAGATACATAGTGGAAAGAAGAGGTTGTCGTAGAGTATCGAATTCAATGAAACTCTTCGATGATTTGTGTAATGACCTTGATCTCGTGGATTTGCCTCTTCTCGGTGCAAAGTACACTTGGAGTAGACCGCCTAACAAGAAGAGCAAGATTGATCGTTTTCTTTTCTCGTCGGATTGGGAAGATCATTTTCCAAATATCATCTTCAAGCGCCTTGCAAGACCCTTTTCGGATCATTTTCCTATTGAGTTGTGCTCAAAGGACTCGGATTGGGGTGCTTGCCCTTTCCGATTTCAATTATCTTGGCTTGAAGGTACTAACATAATTTCTTTGATGAAAGAATGGTGGGAATCTTTTTCTTTTGTAGGTATGGCGGGTGAATGTTTTTCAAAGAAGTTACATGCTTTAAAGGAGAAATTGAAGGTGTGGAATAGAGATGTCTTTGGGAATATTGATAGGACTATGGACACGGCTCTAAGAGAGATGAAAGAGTTGGAAGATTTGGATAATGGTAGGGGACTTACCGAAGTTGAAGAAGACAAGCTTGTGACGGCTAAAGTGGAGTTTGATGTGGCTCATCGTCGTCAAAGCATAATGATGCGACAAAAGTCAAGAATTAGATATTTTCGTGATGGAGATAGAAACACAAAACATTTTCATCGAGTGGTGAAGGGTCATAGAGCTTTAAACAACATCAACAATCTTCGTATTAATGGTAGATGGATCGGAAACAAAGAAGAAATCAAGAAAGGAATTGCAAATCATTTTGAGTTGGCATTTAAAGAAATCTCTAATAAACGTCCAAGAATCAAGAACATGTCCCTTAGGCGTATTGATGAGAATGCAAGTGTATGGTTAGAGAGGCCGTTTAGTGAGGAAGAGGTTAAAAATGCAATTAAGGATTTGGGAGTTGATCGTGCACCGGGTCCGGATGGTTTTCCTATGAAGTTCTTTATTGTCGGTTGGGACTTCTTAAAAGAGGATTTGATGAAGGTGTTCGAAGAATTTCACGACCACAATGTTCTAGATAAGTCGTTGAAAAATAATTTTATTGCACTCGTTCCTAAGAAAGCGGTTATTGAAGAAGTAAAAGATCTTCGGCCTATTAGTCTTATTGGGAGTGTGTACAAAATCATATCAAAAGTCTTAGCGGAGCGTTTAAAGGTTTACCTCCGTACCCTAATTTCATCATCTCAATCTAGTTTTATTAAAGGAAGACAAATTCTTGATGGGGTGTTGATAGCGAATGAATGTGTAGACTCTAGACTTCGTGAAAAATTACCGGGATTAGTGTGCAAGCTTGATTTTGAAAAGGCATTTGATAATGTGAATTGGAATTTCCTAAATGAAATCTTATACAAGATGGGTTTTGGTGGTGTTTGGAGAGCATGGATTAGGAATTGCTTAACCTTTTCAAAGTTCTCGGCTCTTGTTAATGGATCATCTTATGGATACTTTGGTAGTGAAAAAGGACTTCGCCAAGGTGACCCACTATCCCCTTTTCTTTTTACTATTGTTGGTGAAGTTTTAAGTTGTATGTTGAGCAAAGCGCAAGAACTTGGTCAAATTTCGGGTTTCTCGGTGAAAGAGGGGGGAATAAAAATAAATCACGTGCAATTTGCCGATGATACTATTATTTTTCTTGATGCTAAGAGGGAACAAGTTGACGCTCTTCGTTACCAACTTCTTTGTTTCGAGTTAACTTCGGGTTTGAAGATAAATTTTTTGAAGAGTAGTTTGTTTGGGGTCGCGGTCGAAGAAGGAATTGAACATTTTGCTACCATGTTAGGTTGCAAGAATGATAATTTCCCTAGTTTGTACCTCGGTCTTCCCTTGGGAGACAAGGTGGGTGGTTCGCAAAAATGGGAAAAAATTCTTGAAACTTGTGGGAAAAGAGTTGCTTCATGGAATGGGAAAACTTTCTCAAGAGGAGGTAAGCTAACTCTCATAAAAAGTGTTTTGGCTAGTCTTCCTATTTATTATCTTTCAATTTTTCTTGCCCCATGCTCCATAACAAAGAAAATTGATAGGGTAGTAAGAAATTTTTTATGGGATGATGGCCCTAATAAGAAAAGAGTTCATAATATTCGTTGGTCAATGGTTTCTAAAACAAAAGAAAAAGGTGGTCTTGGCATTCGAAGAACTAAGCAAGTGAATTCGGCTTTGCTAAAGAAATGGTGGTGGCGTTTTGGGTTAGAGAAAGATGCTTTATGGAGGAAGATTATGGTTGAAAAATTTAGTGAAACATCCACCGGATGGGAAACTCTCCAACCCAAGGGATCAAAAGGAGGTAGTTTGTGGTCTAATATCTACAAAGAGCTAGAAGATTTCAACAAGAATATTAGATTCAAAATCGGGGCGGGTAAGGAAACTAGATTTTGGGAAGACTTTTGGCTAAGGGATGGAAGATTATGTGATATGTTTCCTTTGGCGTATGAAGCTTCAAGGACCAAAGAGTTTGTGGTGGCTACTATGTATGAAGTTAGGGATTGTGGTATAAGGTGGAATTTTATGTCTAGAGAAAGATATCCTCAAATCATATCAAATGAAGTTTCCTCAATATCAAATCTTCTCTCTTCCGTGTCCATTCAAGAAGGTATTTTGGATAGTCGAATTTGGGTTGGAAGTGAACATGGTCACTATACGGTGAAGGATGGTATAAAGAACGAAGGAGAGCAAGATGAGCCAACATTTCCAATCGATGTTGTTTGGAGTTGTGAGTATCCTTGTAAAATAAATTTCTTTCTTTGGCTCCTTTCTCATGATAAGGTAATGACGGCGGATAAACTTATCGGAAGGGGCATGGATATTTCAAGTGTTTGTTGTTTTTGCGAGGAAAATGATGAAACTAGCTCGCACTTATTCTATGATTGTTGGAGGACCCGAAGAATATGGGATTACTTTGTTGAAGGATGTCAATTTCGGTGGACTTATGATTCAAATGTCACCACAACGGTGAAATCTTGGAAATTTAATTGGGGAGATGAAAGACTTAGTAGAATATGTAATAACATCCCGGTTGCAATATGGTGGTGTATATGGAATGAGCGAAATGCAAGAGTCTTTGAAAGGAAAAAGAAAAATTTGGTTAGCCTAATTAGAAATGTTAAACTCCAAGCGTTCTTTTGGGAGGAGTCGAACATAAGGATGTTAGGTCTAACGGCAAATACGGTGATAGCACTTTGGGACTCTTTATTCCGACCTTCGTGATCTTGGTTTGTTTTTGTTTTGGGTTGACGAATCTCCTTTTGGCTCCCTTTTCTTATTGCTCTTGATGTATTCATTGGGTTGAGGTACCCCTCTTAAGTACCTCCTTTTCAATGAATTTCCTCTTTGATCGATCAAAAAAAAAAAAAAAAAACTTGGATGGTACCAAAGACCAATATCCAAGTGTCAATCAATTTAAATCAACAACCAAAAGGTCGGATATTCTAATTGATTGAACAACGCACAACCTGTGATATTTCAATTATATAATCAAATATAATGCGGAATAAAAATAAACAGACACCAGAATTTTGTTAACGAGGAAACCTCAAATGCAGAAAAACCCCGGGACCTAGTCCAGATTGAACACACACCGTATTAAGCCGCTACAGACTCTACCTACTCCAAATTAACTTCGGTCTGGATCAGTAGTTGAACCCCAATCAATCTCACACCGATCCAAGGTACGGTTATGCTCCTACGCCTCGATCCCGATCCGCCAGAGATCTTTGCGTACTTGATTCCTTAGCTGATCTCACCCACAACTAAGAGTTGCTACGACCCAAAGTCGAAAACTTTAATAAACAAATCTGTATCACACGGAAAAGTCTATAGTAATAGATAAATCCGTCTCCCACGAATAAACCTATGAGTTTTGTTCCGTTTTTTGATAAATCAAGGTGAACAGAACCAATCAATAACTTAGGACTTATATTCCCGAAGAACAACCTAGTATTATTGATCACCTCACAATAATCTTAATCGACGCAGCGAAAAAAGATATTGTGGAGAGAGAAGGATTAGAAATGTGTACCTCTCTAGTTGAAGTTCCACCTCTATTTATAGGTTGTGGAGGAATTGTATCCAGTCCAATATTTTTCTGGATACATTTTGACTATGTATCTGGACCAAATTCTCTCCAGGTTCATCCTGGTCCAAACCATATTTACCTTTTTTTAAGGATCTCTAACTTCCAAGTTATACCTGGTATTCTTTGACTCCCCCTTTTTCTAGGGATTTCTAACCTCCAGGGTTTGAATCTGTACCTGGACTCTTCTTTAACTTATTCCCCTTTTTTCTAGCAATATGTAACTTCCATGTTTGAATATATACCTGCTCTTAACAGTAAACTGATTCCCCTTTTTTCTAGGAATCTTTAACTTCCGGGTTGGACTATGTACATGGTCTTCCGGTGTGAAAAGATAATCGCAAACCGGATTGTAATCAACCTTCCATATTTTTATACCCACTGGCCCAATACTAATTTTGGATAGAATTATTGGGCCGAGGTATTTGAGCCCATATACCAAACTATAACTACAAAAAGAATCCTAAGATCAATAGGTCTCTTCCTTTCAAGTCCCGAAGAGAAACTCATATTTTCTAACCAGCCAATCCGACTAGCCTTTGCTCCATCAAAATGCTAGCTATCAATTGCTCAGTATTCACTCTTTCTAGAATGCAGGGCCGTACCAAGCTTTTTAGTGGCCTTAGGCGAAAATCGAAAATAGGGGCCCTAAAATTTAAAGATTGTTTAAAGTAAAAATACCGATAAGATAAGTATGTTTCCAAAAAAAAGGAAACAAACAAACATAAATAAAAACAAAATTGAAGAATCCTCTGTTGAAATAGTTCTAATCGATGAACTTACCGTATTGAGGTGAATGTCGAGAGATACAGAGACTAACCGTTCCACGAATAACGAAATCAATTTGTGTGAATGGATTTAGCTGGTTAGGTTTCTACTTTCGTATACTAGACTGTCGAATGGGGCTAAAAATACAATGTTCCACTGGGCCAAAATAGTTAAGACATGGGCTGACAGGTTTTTTTTTTTCCTCCTCCGGCGGATGAATACAAAACTATTAGTAGTATAGAAAATGGCCCCTATGATCCGGGGAGCCCTAGGCAATTTCCTATGTTTCCTATAAGCTTGGTACAGCCCTGCTAGAATGTGATCCCACTCCCACTAAATGATGCCAAAAACAATATTCACCAAAAACAATATTCATGGTAAAAAAAATTCTTTAGATAATGTTACTTTTGTTTTCTCTTTTACCAAAGAGATAATGTTATTTTATTACACAACATATCTATACATTTTATTACTAGTAAAGAAAGACCAACAACGACTTTGGATTTCCATTACTCAAATTATAATAACTCTAAAATGAAACTATAAATACCCCATCTCTGGGATCTTCACAAACCCATCAACTAAACCAAGAACAATAACAGTACTTTACTAGATTACTCTAAATTTCTAAGTTTTGAAATTTCTTATCCTGCGAGTATGGGTATTGTCGCTATCACCGAAGAGATGATCCATTGCCCTGTTTCAGCCGTAAGGATGTTCCGTGGAGATGGCGACGACGACGGTGTCTACGGTAAGCAAATTGTATTATTTATTTTTTTGTTATAAGTTTGAAAATACACGTACGCTTTTGTTTTTCATTTTAAATTATTTCACTAGTATATATGTAAATGAAGAGTAGCCATTGATTTTTGCACCTTTCGTGGATATGTATCTTTTTTTTGATGGGTTAGTACAGTGGTTAGTTGTGGCCCGTAAAGACTACTAGCAATTACAAGGTCCGGGGTTCGAACCCTTACCTCCTCCAAGGGAGGGAGCATGAGAACCATCAGGCCACTTGATGGTTCTCGTGGATATGTATCCGTAATACGTATGTATGACTAATCGGTTCATTTTGAAACTTATGCAGTATATCCACCACCGAAACGCTGAAGTTTACGCACAATTGTCAAGATAGGGCTGGTTTACTTAGTAAATCAACCCCTCTTGACCAAAATTAAGTGTTGATTTGGTGACTTAATATGAATATTTGTGTGTGTTCTTTAAGTATGTTCGTTCTATGTATCTCTTACATGTATGTGGTGGGTCGGTACGTAGTATTGTAATTTCCTCGTCATCATGCAATAAATAAAAGGATTATTATTAGTATTTCTCATGTTTCTTTCTCGTCATGCAATAAATAAATAAGAGATGCTCCAAATAAAATGGAGTATTTTTTTTTCTAAAATCTTGTAAATCCAAACGACTCTGAATGCCTAAATCCCTCTTGTTGAAGATTAATCCAAAGCACCGCCGAAAGCGAGAATCGTTGATGTTCTTGATGAATAGCAAGCCAAGAAACACCATAGTGATTTGAAAGATTCGCTATTATAGCAAAGAAAAAATCATCTAGAAAAGATCGCTCAAAAAGCACAGATATGTGTCTACAGATGCCAAAAATAAAACTTAAAAACCTATAATAAATTATTTTTATTCATAAAAAACTAAAAATTCTTACCCATATTTAGTCCAATGAAGAAGATCTAGGATAGTATATTTTTTCTTTTAGGAAGAGAGGAAGGGAGAGGGGAGAGAGAGAAGAGTAATCATTTAATCAATAAATTCATTAAGACACTAATGAATTATTTTGGACTTTTGATTGACGAACGACATATTTAGACCTTGATATCACCTAGTTTGTTTATTCGTGATCCCGCTTTTCTGATATAAGGTCATTCAAACTCGATTAAGGATCAACGATTTGTGTCCGATCTTTTGATTCAAGATCTAAAGATAAAACTTGTGATGATTCATTATTAACAGACTTTGTTCCGTGCGTGATTTCAATCTTTGTAATTATATTTAGTGAACAAACACTTGATTGTCTGGGATCCGACAAGCTCATTTATCTTGATAGAGATCATATAGCTTTTTGTATAGATCGGTGATCTATTTATTGGTATTTCTCTTTGAGATCTGATATTAATAGATTACTAAGATTGACCATCTTTGATAGTCCTTATACCTTGGTTGATCTGACCTATACAAGGGAGTTTATATTGATTAAATGTAAGAACCTTTGCAACTCCACTTATCTCAATTAACTTGTTGATCTGGGAGATTGATACGGAAAACAGGTTAGTCGTGTACTGTTTCGGAATACGATCCAACAGAGTTGAGTGCTAGCTAGAAGTCTTCACAGCAGGTGCATGGACTTAGATAGTGGACTTTATGTTAGGATTTACGTGCATAGAACATATTGGTGGTAGGCGCAGGGATACCAAAACAACTGATTAACTTGGAGTGAATTTACTTGGTCTCAACTATACGAAGTTGATAGTAGTCTTTGTATAATGACTTAATTCTGAGAGTATTCAAAACTGTACTAGGCCCCATTTTTTTTTTATGCATTTGCGATTTTCTTGTTAACAAAATATTTTGTATCGTGTATCTACTTTACTTTTATATTATATCTTTGTCTTTATAATTGAAGTAAATACACTACTACGTTAATCAAATAGTTGGTTTGGCCTCATAGTTCGTCCAGTTTCGGACTTTGGTTGTTATCATCTTGAAAGTTCCTGTCTATATTAGGTCACACAAGGTGTGTCTTGAATAGATTAATATCGAAAAGATTGTGGTATACTTAGTGCCCTCATCATTTCAACAACCACTCCACCGCCATCCACCACCTCTATCACCACGACAACTTCTACGTCACCACCACCAAAACCTTCATCTTCTTCTACAATAATACCTAATACCAACAACAGTGGGATTCGACTCTATAATTGATGCATAAAGAAGATATCAAATGTCAGTTAGTCTGGTACATCAATAAATTGCCTTATCACTTCTGCAAATAATTGATCCATTATTTATCTTATTAATTTCAGTTAGTCTTGTACATCAATAATAACGAAACAAGAAGAATCAATAGTTTTCTTTTTCTTTTTCTTTCTTTGTTTCTTTCTTCATATTCTTCCGAGAAACTAGACACTAAAATGCCCTCATCTATACATGATTTTATTATCCAATCTTAATTTCTTTTTTGGCATTAATCTATTTGGTTATCTGGGGTTCTGTTGTAAAGATTATTTTGTTTGATTGATCAATTTTGGGATTGATGTTTCTAACAATGAAGACATATCTGCTTCTACAATAAAAACTAGGTTTATATAATGTCTCTTAATTATGATTTATTTATTTATAATTTTTTACGAATGTGTATGCAATTAAATTTTGGTTTCAAATTTCTTTTTTATTTGTTGAACTAAATTAGTTTCTATATTTTTCCTTTTTTCCCTAAGAATTTAGGATGAAGTCTAAAACCGGCAAAAAAATCCAAAACTGACCGAACCGACATCGATTCGGATCGGTTTAAAACCATACCGGACATTGGCCAATTCTATTACAGTTTAGAATTATTAAACCGGACTATCTATAGTTGGGTCTACAATTTTACCTGATAACCGGACGGATCGACTGTTATGCATCCCTAAATGTCTTCTTTGTTTTCTCTTCAAATCTAGCATAGGAACTCATAGATTGCAACCAACCAATCCGACTAGCCTTTTGCTGGATCAAAATTTTAGCTTTAAATTTCTTAGTATTTCTAGAATGTGATCCCACGAAAATGATGCCAAAAATATTCATCATAAAAGAGATAACTTTTCTTTACATAATGTTACTTTTCTTTCTTACCAAAGAGATAACGTTATTTTATTACACAACGTATCTTTACTATACATTTTATTATTAGGGAACAAAGACCAACAAAGACTTTGGATTTCCATTGTCCAAATACAATTACAAAAAAAAATCCCCAAATGAAACTAGATACTCTACCTAAGATCTTCCCAAACTCATCAACTAAAACCAAGAACAACTAAAAAACACATAGTACTAAAATTCTATCTCCTCCGTCTCTAAAAGATAGGCTTGTTTCCTTATTTGGGTATGTCAAAAAAATAGGCTTATTTCTATATGTGGAAAGTCAAATGTTATGATTTTACTAGTATACCCATACAGGGACCACTTCTTTCTCTCTCTTTTCTCTCTTAATATTAAAGGGGGACCACTCCTCTCTTATAACAAATGAATGAGGACCAAGGATAAATTAGGAAAACACATGAAAAAATGGTTACAATAATTGGTTTTTTTAATTTTTGTGAAAACCAAACAAGCCTATCTTTTAGAGACGGGGGAAGTACTTCTTTTGCGAGTTTTCTAAATTTCTTATTCTGAAAGTATGGGAGTCCCAGCTGTTTCGGCTATAAGGATGTTCCGTGGCGATGGCGACGATGATGGTCCAACCTTTAGTAAGAAGCTAGTACTTTTTTTTGGACACAAAGCTAGTACATTTTTGTTACATATCTGAAAATATATGTATGTTTTATTTTATTTTATTTTCATCACAAAATTGGTCAAAAAGACCAAAATCAACAATTTCTGGGTGAAAAAGACACTTAGGTTTTGATATTGTTTAAATAGCCAAAAATTAAAAAGATACTTGTTTAAATGGACAAAAATTTAAAAATAGGCGGGATGTAACCGATTTCATCTGTCCATTTTCAAATATTTTTTCTTATTTTTTATTTTACACAGGATGCATCCAGTTTCATCCTTGCTATTTTTTAAGTATAAGCCAGGATGAAATCCAGTTTCATCCTTGCTATTTTTTTTTGGCTATTTCACCCGTACTTTTTTTTACTCGTCCATTTGAACCGTGTTTTAAATTTTTTTGGACAAATGACCTATTTTCTCTATTTTCATTTCATTAGTGCATAAGTGTGACGACTGACGAGCAGTGTATTATTTCTATCCATATGACTAACTATCCATTTTTGAACTTATTGCAGTCTTTCCAGCAAAACCCTGATGTTTACGCTCAATGTAGTCCACATCTGGCTGGTTTAAATTGATGGATCTCGGCTGGCCAGAAATAAGTGTGGATTTGATGAGTTAATACGAATATTTGTGTGTGTGATTAAGTTGGTTCGTCCTATGTATCCTCGTACATGTATGTGGTAGTTTGGTATGTAGTATTGCACCTTTCCTTCATCATGCAATAAATAAAAGGGATATTAGTCATATTACCATTCCTCATGTTTCCATTTTCTATCGGGTTATTTAACGTTTGGTACCAGCAAATGCCCAGCCCCTAGCTTTGGTATCTCAACATTTCAAATATTAAGGATTGGTACCTTGACCCGTTAAAGACCGTCATATCAAACCATTGACCTGACTAAGCTACTATTTGTAACATAACCTATGTAATTACATTAGTAGCCTTAGAAATGATAACAATGACTCGATTTGTCATGACGTTCTGTTTATTAAACGTGTTAGATGATTGAGGAGAATCAGGGGTGAAGGAAGGAGATATAGAGACAAGAAGAAGAACCATCATATTAGAGAGATTGGTAGTATAATTACATAGGTTACAATATATACATATAAAAAGGGTAACTGGATGGACCGCACATCCATGGGCCATAGGCCCTGTAACACTCCCCTTGTGTGGTTTAATAACAAAACTTTATACATAGTGCTTCACATATAGTGATTTGAATATATTTCTTCAAATGACGTCCTCTCCTTGATGGCTTGTGTCGAAATCAATCGCCTCATTAAAACTTTGACAAGTAAAAACCCAGTGGGTTAAAACCTTGGTACAACTCTTCACATGTAGTACTTCACATGTTATCTCGTATTTTACATGTAGTTCATCACATGCAATACGATCTTCAAGGACCAACTAGTCTAAGTTAATTTCCTCGTTCAAACTTTGTCAGGGAAACCCAGAGGGATAAAACCTGAACTAAAGAAAAGGAGTACAATATTAAGCAAACTTAGAACATAGTTGGACTTGAGTATGTTGCCTCATTAAAACCTTGAAAAGGAAACCCAGTGGGACAAAACCTTGACGAAGGGGAAAGAGTACAACGTGACAGATGCAAGTAAAGGTGATCCGTTGCAGATGATCACTTTGATTCGTTGAAGTTGATTAGTTGCTTCACAACTTCTTAGGTAGAAAATCCTTCTGGAAAAGACAATAGCTTTACTTGGGAAGTTAATTCCCGGTATTTGTTGTTGTCTAATTAAAAACCTTACCGAGCAACAAAACCCTGTGGGAAAAAGTAACCTCGGTGAAGGAAAATATTTCAACACAACGTTAGATGCTCCCCCTGATGTCAGACAATTTTCATTAGTCTAATGCAGTCAAAAGGAGTTTATCACACTTTACTTTGGTGACATGAATTTTTATAAGACCATGTTGTTGATTCTGGAAGTTACGTTGCTTAACAGAATATCGCGTTTCATTTCTTTGATCCAGATATTTTCAGTAATATCAACGGCGATCTTTATGTCTTCAACGTTCAACATACTTGATGTTTTTAGTGTTATCTCTCTAAAAACCTTGTCGAGTAACAAAACCCTTTGGGAAAAACTATTCTCGATCGAAGGGAAAACCAGTACAACACAGCTTCAATTTCGAAGTAAAATATGTCGATATCATATCATTGGATCCTCCCCCTGATGTCGGCATCTCCCCCTGATTACTTTCAGAGTTGTTCCACACAGTTTCTTTAGTCATGTACTTTTCGAAACTGAATATTGGTAATAACCTAGAAAATAATCTACCATATCTCCCTCTGATTACTTTCGTTGGAGAAGAGATTATTGTTCCTTCATAATCAACAACTTTTTGATTGCACTTTCATTTGCATTCCCTTTAATGTCTTTGTAGGGATGAAACAAACTCATTTCAATGGTTACTTTTAAGTACATGATTACATTCACTGTACCATTCCAAAGACGTTGCGTTGGCGCTGAGCTATATCTAGCTAACAAGTTCCCTGAGGATGTAAAATTTAATCGAGTATATTATTATACTAAGTACAACAATGCGTGTATTGTAATTAGATATGGGAATTTCATCCCCAACACATCTTCGTCATCTTCCTTTAGACGAAATGGTCACTTACTTACCTTTGAACCTTGACTAATCATGGGAGTCCTATCAAGATGTATATATTTATTAAATTGCCTGACAACTTTAGACATATGCAAACTGGTGGAATAATATACCAGAAGCTCAGTATTCGGTCGAGCTTTCCCCAGATTTTTCATCTCAAATTCGGATTTCAAATAGCTTTTAAGGTCTCTTATTACAGTACTCATCATGTCTTTATCATCGACATAGATAGCTACAATTCCAAATCAAGAACTTTCTTGTGTAAACGCGATGAAAGCAACTTACTTGTCTATCCCCTCAAAATCAAATAGTCGCTTAGACGGGTATACCACATCCGCCTGATTGTTTCAATCTATAAGTGAGCGTTATATCTAACTGTAAACGCACTCTGTGGTTTAGAATCACTTGATTTGGGGAAAAAAAGGATATCAAGTACTTTTGTAAATATCTGCTATCTCTTGATTCTTTCAGAGATACGTAACAACCACATAGATATGCTGCATTTAAAATCCTTTTGAAATTACCAAGATAACTAAGTAGCGGAATGCTATAACATTCATTACAAGAGAACAATTCCAGGGCTTTGTGAGAAACCTCTCTCCACAAGGCGAGTCTTTATACTTTAAGACTGCTTTCTTCTCATTATGGTTTGTGACAAATTAATCATGTATGTCCAATGGGCTTTACACTTGGTTGGTTAGCACTACCATACCAAATACCTGTATATTTATCAAAGAACCAAGTTCTACCTGGATTGTATAGGCCAAATATGCTCTTCGTTGACATTAAGCAACAAGGAGCTTGGTTCGATCTTATCTTGCTCAATTTTCTTAAGCAAGTGTATATGAAATTAATCATCAATATGCTCGCATGATCTTTCCATTGACTTATGAGTATTCTCATAATCCACTTGGGATGTCATTGTTCTCTGGAATCATTAAACTTCGGAGCGTCCTCCAGTTTGATTCATGGACATATTCATAGACAATCTTATGAGATGATTTCTTATGATATAAATAAGTTGTGCCTTACTCACCTACTTCCTTTCTAGGTGAGGATTGATCGAACCAAGTGGTCTCTCCAACTTCCTTTATGGAGCCACAGCCTCAACCACACTTCCACTAAGTGTAGTTGCAATACCTTATTCTATGGTGTATATCCCTTATTGAGGATTTGTAACCTTGCAGGTAGGTTTGCAGCTGGTATGTGTGATCTCATCACTTTAATGACATCAGTGTACATTCTGAAAATCTATTATTCTTTGTCACTTCATATTTACACTTATGGAGTACAAGAATCAATATGGGACACAGTGGGAACACACCACGACAATTCCTATCGTTCCCTTAGAAAATATTTTTTCTTATCTCCCCCTAACGACGGGAAGACTGTCTCATTAAAGTGATAACCCGCCAATCTAGCGGTAAGAGATCTCCTGCCAAAGGTTTTAAAATGTGGATAATTGTTGAGAGTAAATATCCAACAAAAATTACTTAATCATTTTCGTGACCCATCATATTACGATGTAGACTCGTAATGGCACATATAGTGCAACCAAAAATGCGCAAGAACACAAATGTCAGGCTTAAATTCAGTTACCAACTGGTACGCAAAAAAGGTTGACTAATATTGGGTTCTAAAAACGAATTAAGTAAAGATGCGCGTAATATTGCATATCCCCAAAGCAATAAAAGGTACGCATAACATATTCCTTAGACACCATCTGTAACCTTTGATGGTAGCCTCTGCGAGACCATTGGGTATAAGATGCTCTATATGGATCCTATTAAATATGCAATATTCATCAAGTCCTTTTGATATAAATTCTCTAGCATTAACAAGGGTGGTGAGCCTTTGCACTTTGCATTGTGTAATATGTGCTAGGAGTTTTACAAAAATTAAATGCATCGTTTGTTGAGAGCAATAACTGATTTAATGCGTCGAATCATCCACCATAGCCATAAATCACTTGAATGGTCCGTATTCTGCATGGATATATGTTCACTAACAACACTTTATTTCTTTGGAGAATGAGTTATTTACCATTTGTCGGGAGATCTCAGTGCTAGGACCGAACGATTCGCCTCTCGGTTGAAGCGGCGGAAGACTGAGTCCATGAAACTTTTAGGTGAGGACCAGTTTAATTACCCTGTCCATGATGGTATCGTAATCCTTGAATTTGATGCGGACGAACCGGGACATCCTCAAGAAGCAGCTGGAAAGGCTCATGAGGAAGATGTCGATACGGTTTACGAAACTGAAGCAACTTCTGGAGTGGACGCCGAAACTGCTGTCAGGGGTGTTGACGCAACCGCTGAGGATGCCGTCAAGGCAGACGAGGAGACGGAGGCAATGTATCTTTGGAGCCATTGGAGAAACTACGGAAATATATTGGGACTGCTTTGTTGAAACAAACACCGAGGAAGTAGAAGCTCTTCTTTGTGGTGACTTGGATGGGATGTTGCGGTCGCGGGCCGAGGCGCTTCTGGATGGAACGCCGAAGTTCTTTGCTGCCGAGGCGGCATTTGGATGGAACGTTTTTGTCGTAAAGCGTCTTTGGGGAAAGTGCTTGAAGAAGCTCTGATGAAGGCGCTATTGATCCAGGCGTCCGCATTAACGACCAATTTTTCCACTTTTGCTATTTCTTCTTAGCGTGTAGCCCCTTTTGATATTCCAAAAGTTTACTTTTACTTTCTTGCTTTCATGGCGGAGTTAGGGTTTCGTCAAGTAACATTCCGTTATTCATCTTTTATGTTTTCACATCTCTGAATGAATTAATAAAACCCTCATCCTGTTTCTGAGATTTGGAGCCGAATATTCTTGAAAAAGATATATGTTCTGCCGCCTGATGATCATCTTCCTTGCATATTTCCTTCTTCAGTATTTTGAATAGGTATTTTTGGTTTCTCTGGTTTTCAATCGACGGATAATGACTCTGTGAGAGTTTTAGGTTTACTTGGAATTTTTCCTTTAAGACGGTTTGGGAAAACTTTTCAAGGAAAGATATTCTTTAATTGAACTTGAAAATTCTACTCATGAATGCAAGCAAAGTGCAATCATTTTATAGAAGTTACAAACATTGCATGAAAAGGAAAAATCTTTCAAGGAAATGTTGAAGGATACTTATTTGGAGGTGAAGGTAGCACAACGTTTTAGGTATTGAAGGGTTTGAGCCATCGCAAGTGAATCGTGACACCTTCCA
Organism: Papaver armeniacum; assembly: GCA_023531295.1. Classification (NCBI taxonomy): domain Eukaryota; kingdom Viridiplantae; phylum Streptophyta; class Magnoliopsida; order Ranunculales; family Papaveraceae; genus Papaver; species Papaver armeniacum. The sequence continues at coordinate 22,759 of JAJJWW010002205.1, forward strand.
ATTTGTCGGTATTGATGAGCTTGCATTAACCACCCAAGATAACATCTTCCACCAGATATAGCTCGTCTTCCTTTTCTTTAGGCAGACCGGGTCGAGTGGCCATCTTCACTGTTATGTTCCCAACTTGAAAAGAGGTCATCTTGACTACTACATCTCCAATTTGAAATGGGTTAGAGCGTTGCGCAACCTCTTGATTTTTGAACGCGTCATGTTTGGCTGTGACAGCTTCCAAATTTTTGAAAAATTACTTGAAAGTCTCATTGACATCTCCTAATGACGCATGGGTTGGTAATCGGACCGAGTACCCATGCCTGGCCTAGAGGAGAGGTGACTGGGTGCAGAAAGGGTTGTTTAACCAGACTTACTTGTGTTCGGAATCTGCGGATGAACGTTGACGGGCTTTCTCCAGGCAATTGAGTTACATTGGTAAGTTTTTGATACGACAACATGTAATCTTCAAAGTTGGACGGCTTGTTGGCAATTCTTTCGGGTACCGTCATCGGCAGAGGGGATGCTCTTAACTTCGCTTTGTTGTTGTGTACCCATGCGCTCCCCAGAATCATGTCGTAATTTGAGAGTTCTTTGACGATGTGAAATTTGCCATGTGTTAGAGTGTCTCTCACCCTGATTTCAAGGTTGATGTAGCCATATGCGTCCATCGCCTTCCCTTTCAAGTTTCTGACCACGGTTGAGGAACGGGTATCCTCCTACTTCGAAACTCCCGCAGCTCTCAGAGTTCTGATGGTAACGATGTTGAAGTCAGAGTCCGTGTCGATTAATGTGTTGTCGATCTCGGCGTCCCTCAGGTAAACCGTAGTCAATAGTCCCCAGTTGTATTTTCCAGTACCGCTTCCCGAGAGGGTTTGGGGTTCTGGCGTGGTTTCTTCAGTAGGAAAGAGTCGCTTGCCCGATACAACACGGTTAAGGGCTGTGAAGATATCTTGACGATGTGTCTTGGAGAGATAGAGAATTTCGCACACATGATGCATCATGGATTGCCTCGTGTACAGAGTCCCCAGAGGCCATGCAACTCCTGACTGGAAGTGGATCTGTGTGAAATGCTTCATTGCCCAGTTGAAGCTCCCCGCTTCTATCTTTTCTTTGAGGATATGATTTAGCTTATTGCGAGTCACTGGTCGGGTGGTGGATAAACCGTGGTAGTGGCAATATTTGGGGTTCGTCATTTCCGCTTCGGTTGGTGGGCGCTGATAGGAGGTAGCTCGATGGCGTCGTCTTGGATCCACGCTTCCCAGTTCAATCACTTCCTCGATTGGGAATGGGAAATCCAAGACATTTTCTACAGACTTCTTGATGTCGCATGGGAGCTTCCGTGGCGGAGCTCCCTGTTGTCTTGTGGCGCCGCGCGTTTGTATGGTTGTTCTTTTGTTGGAGCCTTCATTTTTCCTCATTCGTCTACCACGCTCACGGAGGAGGGTCCAGTGTTGTATTGCTTATTGATGAGGCATCTATTTCCTCGAGTTTCGCATGTGTCCTCACTTCTGGTTGGCCTGGTTCTTTCCAACAATGCTGGGGCTGTCGTGGCCGACTGCTTCGCATCTTCATGAAGTTTAGAGAATGTCTGGAATCGCAGATTCTCTAGTAAGGCGCGGTAGATGGGAATCATGCCATTGATGCAGGAATCCACCAATTGTTGTTCGGTCACGTTTGGGTCATGACAATCCAGTGCTTGAATTCTAAATCTTTTGAAAAAATCATTCGGATGTTCGTTGTTCGTTGAAACATCCTTCCTAGATCTGAGAAGGTAATTTTTTCAGACAAAAAGAAGTATTTCTTGTAGAAAGCTGCAACCATGTCGACAGTTGGAGATCTTGCTGGCGTAATGTTGTTGTAACACGTGTATGCTCTTCCAGTAAGTGATTTCGAAAATTCCTTCAAACGGAGAACGTGATTGTATTCGTGTTCCCCCACGGACTTCAAGAATCGGGAGACATGTTCACGTGCATTACCGGTGCCATCATACAGAGAGAATTGAGGGGAAGAGTGCCCCATTGGAAGAGGGATTCTTTATACTTCTGGAGGATACGGGGGTTGATTTTGATGCACATATATGGAATCGCTTTTGTCCCGGTTTCGGAGAAGTCGTTCCAAATCTTCTCGTGTGACGAATTGGACGGTTGATTTCTCTCCGATGGAGTTCCTGGGCGAGTTTCTTCGTCCACAAAGGTGCGCCCTGTTCAGGTGCTGGAGCCAGGGGTATTGAAGGCGTTCCTCATTGGCTCTGGATGGCGTGATTCTTGTGATAGCCGCTCCATTAGTGTTTTGAGAAAAAAAAAGAACCTCCTTCTGGGTTTAGGACATGTCCGTTTGGGCTCTGGCGAGAACCTCATGTCTTTCCATCAAGTCAGCAATAGTAATATAGGGTCGGCTCCCTCTGGATCCCCCAGCTTCTCGTCCTTGCGGGGTAGTTGTGGTTCTGGTAGCGGTTGGAGGTATCATACTTGACGAAATATTGGGAGCGGCGGCAGAACTCATCTCTCGGTGATTGGAGGTGTAACACCTGAAGGAGCATTTTCCGTGGCAGAGGCTCTGGCTCTAGTGATTGGAGGTGTAACACCTGAAGGAACATTCTCCATGTTGCTGGTGTTGACAAGTGGCGTATTAGCATCACTGGGAGAAACGTTAACACCGAGAATAATTTCGGCGCCAGTGTTCTTAGGGTTTGTTGCTGATCCTGACCTGAGTTCTACCATCTTGAGACCGGAGTTGAAAAATGAAATTGGGAATTGAAAAGTGATATTGCAACCGAGAGATTAATTGTTTGAGGGTGAAAACGATTTCTGCTGATTTTGGTAATTTCGTGTGTGTGGGTGAGAAACGAGTCTAAACCCTAAACAATATACTGCACGGAGTACTTTGATTCGAGATATCAATCTGACAAATCCGGCCTAAACCAAGAAATGGCCGTTCCAGACTTGCTTCGGTCACAAATTGAAGGAGAAGTGTTGGTCTTAGGGAGGGAAGCGAAGAGAGTGTTGAAGCGAGAATAGTTGATTACGGAAGAGTGGTTGTATTATAACTCGTATCGAAGGTGAAACGCTAGCAATGTCGAAAGCTAACAAGTGATTTCGAGTGTTGTATTCTCCTGACCAAAACTTATTTTTTGGTGGAAATAGGTGAGACCTATTTATACAAGTCGCAATAAAACGTACCCTGGCCTCGTAAGAAGCGGAAGCAATTGAGTGGTGGAAGAAAGTGGTAGCAGGTAACGCCTACAATTGATGTTTCCATAATGAGGATACGTTTCACCATTATTTCTTGCCATTACTAACCGCCTCACTCTTATGACACTTTCTTGTAACGGGCGTATTGCACGCCGCATGCTGTAAACCGCCAGACCAATACCCTAATGAGCATCCCCAGTTTGTGACATGTTTTGATGTCTCGAGTGTTTTCATGGAAAACATGTAGCGCTTTGCTACATGTGGCAAGTTTAAAATTGAGAGGCTTGCCGTAATTAAATAGCGCGTGATGCTATTAGGCTTGTCTTGGTTGGTCGCCTAGAACTTGCCACAAGCTCTCCGGCTTGGTGGCAAACTTCGATAGCCGAGATCGCATCTTATGAAACAAGGTTAGCCGTTGATTGTGGCTACCTTGCGTTGGCGTTCGATGAGTTTGGTGGCGCGACCAAATGATTTGTCGTCGCGACCAAATTAGGGTTTGGCGCCATGACCAAGAATTGGCATCGTAGCCAAGTTGGTGTCGTTACCCGGAAAGTTGGCATCGTAGCCAAGAGAGTTGGCACCATAGCCAAATTAGGGTTTGGCGGCACAAACCAAAGAATTGGCGTTGCGGCCAAAAGGTCACCACAAATCTTGCGGTTTGGTGGAGAACTTGGACTACCGAGATTTGCATCTCGGTTGGAGGGTAGTCGTTGATTAGGGCTACCTCCGTTGGTGGCGGGGCATGGCTTGCGCATGCTTTTTGGCACGGTGGCGTGGCCAATTTAGGGATCGTTTTGGGAAGCTAGCGTGTTTTGGGAAGCTATCGTGTTTTGGGAAGCCAGCGTGTTTTGGGAAGCTAGCGTGTTTTGGGAAGCTAGCTTAGTATAGCGACCTATTTTGAGGCCGTGGCAGGTTTGGAGCAACCTTATTGGTCGACGGGAAGTGGGGCCGGCATGCTAGGGCATGGCCACACTTCCAACGAGAGGTGACGGATTTGAAGCGACCTGATTGGTCGATGGAAAGAGGGACGGCATGCTAGGCGCGGCCGCACTTTTAGTGCGCTTGTGGAGGATTTGGTTGCCTAGATTGGTAAAGCACGGTTTCGACCAACGGGGTCTAGTATACTGCGTGAGGCGCGAAACCCTAATTTTGCAAACTAGTCGGGTTTATGAGTTCTTTTGTGAGTCATCACAATAATTGGCTGGATTTTGTATCTTGCCACACAAAATCTTTATCTAAAGAATGCAAAGTGTGCTTTACGTATGAGTATTTCGTGCAATGGCCTTAACTTTGGTACTTGGAGGTTCATGCTACTCATTTTGAGTGAACATAAATCTGTCATGCCATACCGATTTAAGGGTTCTACTTGGGGAACATAGCACATGAAAGTACTCGGTGAGTCTAGTATTGGAAAGGTGCCGGAATTTACAGAGTGTTATGGATAGAAGTATATTGAGCGGCTCAATAAATGTGTCGGTGGAGAGGTTAGTACTCGCAGCACCGTTTCCTTGCAGAGTGACGTCACATCTGATGCAAGGTTTTACGATTTTAACCCTAAGTTAAAAACCACCATCAACAACAGGACATTACACGTACCAGCTTACATACTGGCGCAAACTGTTATAGGTCCGGGTCCGCAATACATGTACCCAATACACATACCGACGTAGCTGTAGTTCAGCAACGAATTTTTTGTACACATACCCAGTATGTAAGCCGAAAAAGTTATGTAACTCGTGAACTCAGGTTGGTACGATGCAAACCAAAAATCTTATGTGAACTCCTGAACTCTTTTTTATCTTAAAGTTATACAAACTCGGTACACGAACCATGACAAAATAACTCACGTACTTGATGTAGGTACACGTACTTACCCTGTAGAATATTTTCATATGCATCATAATTATTTCTATGAGATTATCGTTATTTGAACAACTCTTAATCAAAAACATCTACACATACTTGATCACATTATAACCTATGGTTGTGACTTAAGATTAAAGTCTTAAAGTGTCATATGAAAATGGTTAAGCTTATAGTTAAATCCGGTTAGTTTGATGTAAACCTTTCATGAACAAGTCATTGTACACGGCTCAGTTATGATCCATCCTAACCAGAGTGTATATTTTTTGTGTTAATATCAAATCAAAGATTTATCTAACGGTGGATATTGACTGCTTGATTCCAAAGCTACCTTAGCTTAAATCTAAAGCAACCTTTGTTTTGAAAGTCTATATAAGGAGAACATCAAGCAACTGGGATCTTTGAATCCATGACACTTTTCTTGTGTGTCCTAGTTGTAAACTAGAGTCGTCATCTCCTTCAAACCTTTTTAGGATTAGCTACTAAAAAGACTTCGCTTAGGGATTCGTAAAGCCAGGTCCAACTATCTTTATCTTGATAGTTCGTGCATCCCAATCTTTCTAATGATTGTTGACTAATCCACTCATTTTAAAACTTACTGCATTCCATCATCTAGTGTGATGCTAAAGTATACGCTCAGTTATATCCATGTGGCTGGTTTATAAATTAATGGATCTCACTTGGCCTTGTGGATTTGGTGATTTATGTGTGTGTGCTTAATTCTGTTCGTCTTATTTATCAGTACATAGTATGTACCTTTCCTCATCATCATGCAATATATAAAAGGGATATTTACTATTTCTCATTTTACATTTTTTTTTCCTTTTCGAAAATAGAGAAAACCTCAAATATAAATTGATAGTGCCGATTCAAAATTGGACTCGATATAACAATATTCCAAGATCAAATTACAATCAAGAATGTTTTCACTAACAACTCAAAATTTAAGATGAACAAAGGTACCCAGGGAAGATTCCGGTTGGACAATTGGTTATTTTTTGTTCCTTTACTCCCAATGTTTCCTAATCTATATAATGTTTCCAAAAATAAAGGTTGTTTTGTGCCGGAATGTTATTATGCATATGCTATTGGTTTCAAATGGTCTTTGGGGTCTGAATAGAAGACTGTCAAATCTCAGAACTGAATTTGAACGGCTACAGAATGAACTAAATGATGTTACTTTGAATCTAGATGATGAGGACTGTACGGGGAAAAGATTTTTTTTTTATAATAAAAAATCAACTTATGACAAGTTAGCTAATAGAAAGATGGATATATCTGTACAAAGCATTTTTTTAAGTTAATCTGGCAGTTGAAGGTATTCCTATTTTTTTTATTTTTTTGAACAATTGCTCACTCAAACGGTCAAACCTTCCTACTAGAGATATCTTTGAGAAGAAGAGGTATGTATGTTCCTGTTTCTTGTCTTTTCCGTAGTGAACCTGAAACAGCTGAGCACATTCTTATCCAAGAGAGATTTGGATACGAATAGCTGTTGCATCTCTTTTCTCTTGCTTGAAATCTGTCTCTTACAGATAAAGTTCAAACTCAGGTATGGAGTATTATTCCAGCTATGATATTTTGGAGTTTATGGAAGATGAGAAACTCTAGAGCTTTTGCTGGCAAGGTGAATACTGTATCTACTATCATTATTAAAGCTTACTTTAAAATGCTCACATGATGCTTGGTGTTCAAAGAATTTGAAAACCTTTCTTATTCTACGGTATTAGAGCATTAGCCTAAAGCATACTTTCAGCTTCCCTAATTCGGAAAGTTAGTGGTAATTCTTTTAGTCGGGAGTGTTTGTTTTCTTTTCTCTGGATAGTCTAGTTCTCAAGCTATCTTTTTTTTCGTTTCTCTTTCAAGTGGTATAAGCCTTTCGTATCCTCGTTTTTGATCAATAGAATTTTCTCCTTTTTGATGATTTTTTATTAATAGTTGTACAACCGGGCGGTTTCCTGTGATCCCAGATATTTTTCCGGTGACCCAAAAAGAAAAAACTGAATTTTGTGTAGTGTTTCTTATGGGTTTGAAGACTTAGATTTGGAAATCGGATGAAAAATTGGAAGTTTTGGAGATTTGAATTTGGATTTGGAATTAGACTTAAATTTGGAATGTGAACATATTATGGATTGAGGATATTATTCCTTGGAGTATTGGGGAGCAGCTGAAGCCTATAAATAGAGAGGCGAAGCCGCGTGACACCAAATAAAAAATGCATGAGGACTGGGCGAGGCGAAGCCAAGCCACACCAAATCAGAAATCCTAAGCATGTACCAGGACAGGGCGAGGGGAAGCCACACCACACCAAATTTTAAATCTTAAGAGATAGGGTGAGGCGAAGCCAAGCCACACATGCATTAGGGCGAGCCGAAGCCGAGTCATTTATGCATTGGGACGAGGCGAGGCGAGGCCAAGCCATACCAAATCAAAACTCCAAAGCAATGAGCGGGGCAAATCCCGCGCCACCAAATAAAAATGCACGACGAGATGAGGCGAAGCCACATCACACCAAACCAAAAATATGCTTTAAAAAAAAATGGTTGTCGGATCCGAACGGTGCGTATTACAAACCCAAATCTAATGTTATTTATTTACGGAGTAATTTTGGTGGGATAAAATTTTAAAAATGAAAACTCCATCTTCAACGGGACGGAGGCAGTATTTTCCTTTTTTTTCATAAAAGAGGCAAGCCTCAAGCAACTTGATTACATTTCTCTGATTCAATGTCGGGAGCGGTTACAGGACTGACACGAAAGTTTCTAACAATTGTGAAGATTTCAAACAGACCACAATGACAATAGAAGTACTTAACAACAAAGATACATGACCAATTCTGAGATAGATTTCCTACCATTCCTACCCAATTCCAATGTAAAAGAACTAGTTTAAATGGTCTTGTCTGGATCAAGAGTAACTCATCCAACCCAAATAACAATTCTATAATCAATAGAATTGTTATGATCCACAAATCCAACCATTTCTCAAGTTTTTTTTCAAAATCACAATAATGACATAGGTTTTTTTCAGGAGGCAGTATTTTCCAACCAGCCAATCCGAGTAGCCCTCGCTCAATCAAAACGTTAGCCATCAATTGCTCAGTTTATCTAGAATGTGATCCCACAAAAATAATGTCAAAAACGATATTCACGGTAAAAGAGACAACTTTTCTTTAGATAATGTCACTTTTCTTCTCTTTTTTACAAAAGAGATAACTTTATTTTATTACAACCTATCTTTACTGTACATTTTATTATTAGGAAACAAAGACCAACAAAGACTTTGGATTTCCATTTCCCGAACTATAATAACCAAAAAATCCTTAAAAATGAAACTATAAATACCCTACCTATGATCTTCATAAACTCATCAACTAAAACCAAGAGTAGCAACAATACTTACTAGATTTCTGTAAACTTTTTGAGTTTTGAAGTTTCTTATCGTGCGATTATGGGTATTTTCGCTTTCACTGAAGAAATCCATTGCCCTGTTTCAGCTATAAGGATGTTCCGCGGCGATGGCGACGATGATGACGACAGCGTTCGCATCAGTAAGCATATTGTATTGTTATTTTTTTTGTTATAGGTTTGATTCGTTTGAAAATACACGTACGCTTTTGTTTTTCATTTTAAATTATTTCACTACTAGTATATGAAAATGAAGAGTAGCCATTGATTTTTGCACCTTTCGTGGATATGTATCCGTAATACGTATGTATGACTAATCGGTTCATTTTGAAACTTATGCAGTATATCCACCACTCTGAAACGCTGAAGTGTACGCTCAATTGTCATGATATGGCTGGTTTACTTAGAAAATCAACCCCTCTTGACCATAATTAAGTGTTGATTTGGTGACTTAATATGAATATTTGTGTGTGTTCTTAAGTATGTTCGTTCTATGTATCTCTTACATGTATGTGGTGGGTCGGTATGTAGAATTGTACCTTTCCTCATCATCATTATCATACAATAAATAAAAGGGATATTATTACTATTTCCCATGTCTTTTTCTTCTTTTTTCACTTTTACATGATGGTAGCTATTCTGTCAATACGACTTTGTTTGAAAACTGGGATGTAATGTTCTTAGGACTTTTTCTTTTACCTTTTCTAAAAAAAATAATTTGAATATCAAATTTCAATCTGTTCAAACCAAAATATTGATTACGTGATTGTTTACAAGATAATCAAAAACACCAAAATACAAGATAATTAAAACCCAAATATATACAAATGACGACACCAATTACAAGTGCATCACGAAGAAAAGGAGCAATGAACAGCAAAAACATCCAGTTTTCGTAGATACAGTAGTAATGGTGTGAACCGGAATCAATTCTGACCGTTTAAAATGATTATCTTTTTCAATAAGAGATGCTCCAAATAAAATGTAGTATTTTTTCCCAAAATCTTGTAAATCCAAACGACACTGGATGCCTAAATCCCTTTTGTTGAAGATTAATCTAAAGCGCTGCCGAGCAGAATCGTTGATGTTCTTGATGATTCGAGAATAGCAAGCCAAGAAACAATAAAAGAAAAATGTAACAACAAAATACTAAAAGAAAAATGTTAGAAGTAAATTTCGGAAAGCTTAAATAAACACTCAATGGACAGCAAACAGAGGACAGAGTCACGTGTTCAACACGATAGTTGACCGGTACGCCTCAAGAATGAGTGATGCCTATACCCTGTGGTCAAGTTGTATCCAGGATAAAACTGTCTGTTGCAAGCATTGTTAGCACTACTACACTTGCCCACTCTTACGAACTCAACAACAATGGCACAGAAGAAAGGAAAAAAACCACACCGAGGGAGAGGGACGAAAAGAAGAAGGATAGTAGATTCTTCTGGACACAAATTGAAATGAAAGTTTCGAGTCTATTTTATAGCAGAAAAAAGATAGGTGCGATAATTGCAATTGATGGAGAATCAATTCCTTGCGCCATGCAAGGCAATAAGGAATAAAATGGACAGAAAACAGCTATGCCATTAACTCGAATTTATTCCAGTATATTTTGTTTTATTTTGGAAAGATATCAATGTTGAAATATGTTATCATAATTTAAACTTGGTAACAAAAAAATGTTGCACGGGTCAGACGCCCCCATAACATGCACAACATTATGACAAAATTTATTTTAATTCAAAATTGTTAAGGTAATAAAATCAAAAGAATTTTGTCCAAAAAGATAAGTCTTGGTTGACCTGTCCACGCGGAAGCCCTAAGCCCAAGCCTTAATTAGTGAAGTCAAAAATATTTCGCCCCACCCGTTGCACTCACATTGTTTTACTAGCTATCCATAATGGAATAGCTATATAGTGGATCTCCTCTTTAGTTATACCCAATATGGGACTAAAGGTCCTATTTCATTCACTCATAGGAAAATGAGTAATAGCTCTTAGAGACCCAAAGGTCCTAAGTTCCATTCCCACCAAGACTATAAAACCAACAATAAAACTAATTTTCTCCAATGGGTATTTCTCTTTGAGATCGATATTAATAGATTACTAAGATTGATAATCTTTGATAGTCTTTATATCTTAGTTGATCTAACCTATACAAGGGAGTTTATATTGATTAAATGTAAGAACCTTTGCAACTCCACTGATCTCAATTAACTTGATATGGGAGATTGATATCGAAAACGGGTTAGTCGCCATTGTTTGAGAATACAATCCAATGGAGTTGAGTTCTAGCTAGAAGTATTCACAAAGCAGGTACAACGACTTAAGATAGTGGAATTTATCTTAGGATTCATGTGCGTAGAACAGATTGGTGGTAGACGCAGGGATACCAGAACAACTGAGTAACTTGGAGTGAGTTTACTTGGTCTCAACTATACGAAGTTGATAGTAGTCTTTTGATAGGTGTGATAAACACCTAATTTTATATCTAGTATTTATGCTTTCTTTGCGAGTTTTCATGTAAATTATGTATCTTATGTGTGAATTTGAGTTTGTTAGGTACTTTGGAGTCGTTTGGAGCAAAAGAAGAAGAAACAGGCAAAAGGTGCAAATGTTATTGGAGACGAATTATTTCTCATTGTTTGCTTTTATTTCTTGATTTCTGTCTGAAAAGCATGGCAGCTTTAATGATGAAGAGAAATTGGAGAGAAAAAGTAGATTTGAGAAGTAAGAAATGGCTGTTGTTAGTGAAAGAATTTAAAGAAGAAGAAAGCGTCCGTTTGGGGCAAAAAGGGCAAAAGCGTCATTTCATGTGCAATCAGCATCGGGAGCCGAACCAAGCCAAGCCGGCGAATGGAGACAAACACTACAGACTTAGTCTAGAGAAGCAAGGATAAGAATCTTTGATTGGCTCTTATCTATTTTATCCGAGTGGATATAGCCATCCCACTCTTACACTAAACCTAAAATTGAGTAATCATTTTCTCATAGTATTTTTCCCTGTCTCAAACTCTGAGGAGATATGCGGCTAGTGGAAGAAATGAAAGCCAACAATGATTATCATGGGTTTTAAGATCTTTGAAATTGGAGCAGAAATTTAGATTCAAACTCAGATGAAAAGATTAAGTCATTGTCATTGATTTCGACGGAGGAGGAATTGAGTTTGAAATGGGAAGAAGAAATCACACAGATGGAAACTGAACTCAAGGTTTACAAGATTTGGGTTTTGATCGAATTGAGCTATTGGGTGACAGGAGCCCCGAGCATGGTAGAATTCGGTATGTGCTCAAATCGGAGGTTGTGTTGTAGTTGGTCGTTTGCAATTTTGGTTTCTAGTGATTGAACTACGAGAATCTGCTGTTGGTGTTGTTGATTGAGAGGAATTAGGGTTTGTTATGACCGAGATAAATTCCAAGAGTTCAATGTCGAGTTGTATTTGCAATTGATCCGTGAAGATGAATTTCGGGTCGATTCACAGGAAAATTTTGGAAAAGGGTTCATCTCGTGGGGTCAATTCAAGTGGAGTCAGAATCGCAATGGAGTTGTGTGGAAGATGTTGGTCTTTGTTTAAACAAGAGAATGGTACCTGAAATCGGGTGGTAAAGCTGTGATAATTGTGAGAATGGAAAAGAAGCAGGTGCTGAGACAATGAAGTGGGTTTTGATTCTATGAAAACTAATGGGTTTGTGGATTGAACATTGAGGTCGATGATGGTCTCTGGTGAAGGAATTGAACCTAGAAGCGGCTAGTGGTGATTTTCAAGGGAATTGTATGAATGTTGTCTCGTGGAGTTGCACTGAGATGGGTCTTTGGGTTATAACTCAAGTCTGTAGTTGTGATGAAGAATCGAATGAGGAATTAAGCTCGTTCTTGAGCTGCTATTGGTAGTGCAACTGGATTGAGTATAGTGATTATGGGTTTGTCATGATGCTGCTAAACAGGGAAAGAGGAGAAAATGATGTGATGATGAATGGGTTTTGATGATTTAGGGATTGCCTGTGAATTGGAGAGATTGGTGATGTTGTAACTGTTGTTGTTGGTGATGGAAGAAGTTAGGGTTTGTGGTGGCTAACTTGAGTCTTGGTGGTTTGGCTGTGGCTGTAGTGGCGCTGCTGATGAGTGCCAAATAGTGCATATTTATACACCTTTTTATTGGCATTTTACTCATCTTTTGCGCTTAGAAATCAGATATTATCCCAGTTCTCGTGTTTTCTTTGTTTTCAAGAATAAATATTTGTATTAATTAATTTCGTGTTTTTAGGTAATAAATAAAGCTCGGAGAATCTGAGGAGCCAAAAGAGCGAAGAATTGGAGTCAAACATCTATGGAGCAGATAGCCAAAGCCCGCGCGCGAATCAGTTGCAAACCAACAAGGAAGACATGGGCTAGAGCTACCCACGACCCGGATCCGAACCCGCTCATTCCGAGCCGTTGAGATCTCATCACACGGTCGCTCCTTCACTCACATATATTTCTCGATGCTCCGCTCAACACCAAATCGCCTCAGTTCTCCCTCGACCGTTCAGATTTCTCCAGCTAGATCCTACGCTCGCTGATGCCTTCCCATCGACACTTCGTTGTGCCCGCTCAACACCCAAACTACCTAACCCTATACCCTCTCGACCAACACTCCATTTCATTTCCATCTTCTCTTTCCTCTCGACCAACTCCTCTGCAAAAACCACCTTCTCCCTCACCCCGACAGTGCAGAGCTCTGCACAGACATCACCACCTCCATCACCTCCTGACTCTAGCCACAACCACCATCCCCTAACGTCTCTCTACCTAGTTCATAGCTTCTTCTCTAGGAGCTAAGATCGAGATAGAGAAAACTAGGGTTAGGGTTCTGTCCAATCGATCAATTGAGGGAAGCCATCATCTCAGAGCCGCACAAGCGTAAGAGGGAAGCGATTCGGAGTATGGGTACTGTCTCTTCATTTAATTTCTATTTTAAATTAAATTAGGGTTTGTATTTTGGAAAAGTTTTTGCATGTATAAATATCGAATCTGTGGGTATGTAATAGTTACGCCTGGATTAGCCGTAGCTTGAGTCACTAGGTTTAATTTTGTTCTTTGTTATGTTAATTTGATGTTTTAATTTAATTGTTAGGGTCTCCATGAAACCCTAATTTACAACTCTGTGTTCTTCATGATTCATGTATTGTCTTGAATCTTTGGAATATTTTCTAGGATAGAATTAATCTTAGTACACAATACTTTGCTCTCACAAAGTGCATACCAACGCCATGGATGCACCGTAGTTTGATTCCCACCGTATTCATTGTCTTTGCGACTCATGCTTAGAAACCAATGTTTATCTATAGATTAATTGTACTTTAGCTAGACAGTTAATACTTAGGATGAATACCTTAGTTGTGATTGATTCTTCTATTGGTGAAACTTGGTAGGCCTCTAAGAGTGTATATTTTATGACCTACGTGTAATACCGCAAGTGCACGGCGTCTAAAGTAAGCCCAGGCACGCACGGGTCGATCCCACGAGACGAGGGTGTGCTTATGTGATCTATGGCTTTCTTAACTGAATTCTAAATGATTGTAACACAATATTGAGGTTGTCGAAGCGGCCCCGAGATGAGAATATGAATTGAGTATAAGATACAAAACAAAAGCAAAGATAAAGATATTTATGGTTTGAATCCACCACCTAAATTCTTAGAAATCCCTAATTTGATATACTAGTTCTCTTTTAATCAAGGAGCAATAGAAGTTCTAGCCTCAAACTACCTTGAAGAAGTGATAAATCACTTACACAAATGGATGAATTAACCTCAAGCTAAAAATCATTGTCAAACCCAAGCATTGGTTGTCTTGTTACTAAGACAACCAATCAAAGATCTGAACTATAAGTGCCAATTCCTAGCATTACCTATCTGTTCAAGGCATAGATAATCACAAATTGAACTAAATCGGTTTACAAAGCTTGAATACACATCAAAGAATTGATCAAACTACCAAGGATGCATGACATACAAGGTGAGAGTAAATTGATATGAATTCGGAGATTAAATCATGTTTTTCAATATAAATTCATGGAGAAAAAGTAAACCAAATCAAGCAATTCTATTTATTAAGGTAGTTTCATCTCCACCACGGTGAGAAACTAAAACATGAAGAAATAGAAAACCTAAATTACTACTAGAGCTTGGTGCTATGGCTAATCCGGCATAACCCTCACACACACAGGCCGTTCTTATTTATACATGCAACCGAAAAACACCCAAACCCTAAATTAATTTCAAAACATAAATTAAAGATAAAACAAATTAAAAGCGTGTACCCATACTCAAACATTTGTTCTCCCTGTCAATTCGGCTTCAACAACTCCCTTGCTTATTTGTGGTGAAACCTAGTTCTAGTTATCTCAAACCTAGCTTCTAGGGTTTTGAGAGAAGCTATGATTGAGATGACTAGACCTAGAGAGCTGGTGCGGTACTACTGATGGGGTTGTTGGTGATGGAAGAGGGTGATGATGGTACGTGAACGGTATGGGAGAAGGTGGTGAAGGGATGGTGGAGACGAGGAAGAGCAGAGCTTTGCTCTGTCGAGTGAGGGAGAGGTGAAGAAAGAGAAGGAGAAGAGAGGAACTGAGTTCTCTCGATAGGGTATAGGGTTAGGTATTTCTTTGTGGCGCAGGTGCATCGGGGAAGATGAGAACGCCGCACCGAGCGTTGGATCTAGCTGGAGAAATCTCAACGGTGAGAAAGGTAAGCGGTATTGGAGTGATTCGATGTTGAGCGGAAGCAGCAAACTTCGATGCGCATGAGGGAGCGACCGTAGGATGTAACTAGATGCGATCTCAACGGCTCAGGATAATCGGGCTCGGATCCGGGTCTAGCTCAAGCCCATTTCTTGTAGATGAGTCGCTACTTGTTGGGTTGCAACTGTTGCGCGCGCGCGGCTTTGCTCTCTGCTCCATAGATACTTGCCTCCGATTCTTCGCTCTTTTGGCTCCTCGGTTTCTCCAGGACTTTATTTAGTACCTAAAAATACAAAATTAATTAATACAAATATTTATTCTTGAAAACAAAGAAAAACGAGAATATGGGATAATATCTGATTCCTAAGCGCAAAAGATGAGTAAAGTGCCAATAAAAAGGTGTATAAATATGCACTATTTGGCACTCATCAAAACACCTTAGGTAAGAGGTAGAATTGACACTTCTCCCTTATCCGTTACAAGGGCAAGAATAATACAATGAGCTAAAGACACGGTGTAAATCGCTGGCAGATTGAAAGACCCTAATGCTCTTTAATTTATATCTTTTATCTTAGTTTAGTTCATTACATTCAAACTCGGCCGTTTGCAACCAAAATATCTTTGTTACATTTTTTCACTTGTTATCACTAGAACTCAGTAGTTAGCAAGCCGTAGAATCAACTAGAGCACACCCTCGTCTCTGTGGTTCGACCCGTACTTGCCGCGTCTCCGATAGACGTCGTGCACTTGCGGTATTACCCGTAGGCTCAAATATAAACATCTTTCGAGGCCTACCAAGTTTTGGCGCCGTTGCCGGGGACTTGGCGCGTGCCTTGCTGATTTTTGTGCTTGTCTTTACTGAGTTCATATCCTCCTGTACATATTCACCTTGATTTTTGCTTTTAGCTTTGAAATTTTAGCATCTGTCTATAACTTAGTTTCACTTGCATTCTTTGTTGTTAATCTGTCTTAGTATAACTTAGTTTCATTTTTTTTTGTAGCTTTGTATCTGTAACTTAGTTAATCATTTTATATTCTCGCATTGCAATTTTTTTTTTTTCTCATCATTATTTGCATTGTTGTTATTTACATTGTAATCTTTAGCTTGATAGTCACCGTTAGCGTAACTTTTATCTCTTGCATTTCATCTCAGTTAGCTGCATTCTCACCTGTAGTTGCATTCACTACCTTAGCTGCATGCAGTTTCCTCATACTTTAACGCTCTAATCAACTAAGGAACCCGATTGTGTTCTCCGGTACTTCCAATTTCTTTTATTTCGATTGATTCTCTATGTAAACATAGCTAAAAGCATGCTAGTGACTCTAAAATCTCTAAAGTTGGAGGTTTTTACAAAAAGAGTTTTTAATTTTTTTTTTTTTTTTTTTTTTTTTTTTTTTTTTTCAAAATAAAGGTGAAATAAAAGACTAAAAACTCTAAATGCAAATCACACCCCCAAACCTAAATCAAACATTGTCCTCAATGTGTCAACGAGATAGGAAAATTAAATAAGTCACATACCATGAGAACTATCTTTTGAAAAGATAAAAGGGAAGAGATTACAGGTATGTCGGCGGGAGCAAGGTTGAGCTTCATTCGTCAAGGCTAGAGTCCAATATTCTCAACGGAGATCATATCGGATTAGCATAATATATGTGCAAGAAGACTCAACCGAATCAAGAAAAGAAAAATTTAACAAGTCCTCTTGGATTATATACAAAAATTCACCATAAATTAACAATCTAAAGAGTTGGGGATCAACCCAATAGAAAATATATACAACCATCAACAATCTTACACAAATATAACATGAGAGTGCAAGTAAGACTGCAAATGGGAATGAGTTTCCCCAAACCTAAACTTGTGAACGGGTGTGTTTGGGAGCACAAAATCTTGCAATTTTAAAGGTACGTCATGCAAAAGGTCTAACTCAAAGTGAGTTTTGCTAAGAAACAATGCAGACATACACATTCCAATCTGTGGCTCTTTAAAAGTGTTATACTTTGATGCAAAATAGTCCAAGAGGACTTGGGAAGCACAAAGCTCTAGGCCTAAGTTAGGCATTTTCAGAAAAGTTGGTTTTGCAATTTTGTGACAAACTACACCTAGGTTTGGTGGATGAGTTTCAATTTGTGACTCAGGAGAGAGGTTAGGTACATCTAAGTTATTTTCATTTTTAAAATCATTTGTACCATCACATACTTTCCTAAAGTCAAAAGAGGGTAAATCATGGTCATTTTCACAGGGGAAATTCCACGGGTTCCACATCAACATCACATGTATGAATATCGAAGAGGCATCATTCATAGGGTTCACTGGGAAGAGACGCCTAACGTCTCGAACCAAAAGATTCTACTACATTTTCGGTGTAAACATGCTCTTCTAACATATCATATTCATCCTCATCATCATCATAGCACAAATGCATTTCCCTAACATTCATTTCATCTTGAAATTCCTCCCTTTCCTCATTTAGTGCATCATGATTTGACTCAATTTGAGTTCTAAGCTCGCAAACCTTTGGTCAGTTGACTTTTGATATTGCTCAAGGTTTTGCTCAAGGTTTTGACTAAATTCAAGAAGTTCATTATGTTGTTCAATGAAAGGAAAGTTTTCACTAGTGGGTATGCATTCCTCATATGGATATTCATTGTATGGTTGTGCATGAGGTTCACTAGAGAAGGAAATTCGGACATGTTGCTATATGGATGGTTATGCATTGCATTCATTTCAAGCCTAGCATTTTGCTCCATGAGTGTTTCCATTGCTGATTGCAAACTAGGAGTTGGGGAGTATAAAATTGTTCATCTCCCCACTGTGGTGAATGATGCATGTGTGCGGGTTGATTATGGTCCCAATAGTCACTTCTAGACACTTCGTACATTGGATGGTTTTCTCTAGACTGTCTATAAGCATGCAAAATATAACAGTACTCAGCAGGGTGGTCTAAGCCACCACATAAGGTGCAAGCATAAATATATTGCCTAGAGGAATTAGATTCGACAGATTGCCTTTCTAAGGCAGATTGTCCGACTAAAGCAGATAGTCGAACTTCTAATTGATCTAGAAGTGATGACTGGGTATGCGGAGAGTGTTCATTCTCAACCTGTGATGGATGATACATGTGCTCATAGTGATTAGGGTATGTGAGGTCGGGGCCCGAGAGGGCGCATAAAATTCCCTAAAGTCACTATGGTATGTGGGGGTTCATCTGTGAAGCGTGCCCGTAAGCACGCTCTCTAAGGGATTTGTTTTCATCCCCGAGATGCGAGACCAAAATCTCGACATGGTCTAGCTCTCAAATTGAACTCACAATCTAATTTGGTTTTGGTGGGATTGGTTTGGTTTATTGGGTTTCATTTGGTTTTGTTGGGTTTTGGTTTATTGGGATTTGTTGTTTGAAGCCCAAGATTTGTGAAAACAAAGACATGACCCAAGTTTGTGTAAAGCCTAGTAGAGCTGTGGGCTCAGTTTTGTTTAGGCCCAAAGTGTGGCTTATGTGGTTGTGCAAAGCCTAGTGGATGAGGGCTTATGTGTGCTTCAAAATGTACAGCCCAGGTTATAATGCTAAGCCTAGTTGGGTTAGCCCAGGTGAGCTGGGTTTCATTTGGTTGCAGCCCAGGTTGGGTTCTGTTAGCCCAGCTGGTGTGGCTTATGTTAGCCCAGAAATGGATTGAGTTGGGCTGAGTTTTGGTGTAAGCCCAAGTTAGGTTAACATGTGCAGCCCAACTAATAGATGGCCCAGTTAGGTGGGCTGAAAGTTGGTTATGTGGGCTTTGGTTTAGGTCAGCGAGTTAGTTTACCCATTGGCTTGCAAAATGCACAGCCCAGGTTGCTTGTGCGGGGTTTGTGTGCAAAGCCTAATTGTTGCACTTGAAATAGCAAGGCCTCACCACAATTGACACACTTCCTCAAGAACTAAGCACAAAAGTGTGCTCTTTGCGAGTAGATGCTAGCCCTCACAAAGACTGAGGCCAAGTGCGGCTCGGCCCATGAGCAAAGATTGGCAGGTTTAGCACAAAGTTTACAAAGTTTACAGCACAAGGTATCTAGCAAACACAGATTAAAAATGCAACTCAAGATTATGCAAGTTTCACTGGTCGCAGATTCAACAAGTGGACACAACCAGGTTTGCCTGTAATTGTTATTTAAGCCTCACAAACTACAAAGTGGAGTTCACGGACATGGGCGAGATACAACAAGGGCTAGCGAGATAATCGGCTTTCCAAGAGGCAAAGACAAGCTCAACAGCTCGGGGCTGGAGTTTGGCTCACAGGTCTCAACGAGCCACAACGGGGTATTACACGGACTATCCAAGCTCAAGTGATCGCAGCGGGGTTTGCAAATTGCGGCTCACACAAATTCTCGGGGTGACACACAAGCACACAGTGCGCAAACAAATATGCTCAGCTAACTTTCCAGTCATGCACGATGCCTGATTTTAGCAATGCAATTGGTCTTATCGGGCATTCATGGAATGGTTATAGCTCAAACTCACAGGCTAGTTCACACAAGCTTATGCTCAGGTCTTGAGTGCACAGGTTGCAGATGTCAACAGGGTTCAACGTCTAGCAATAGCTCATGCAAGGAGTTATGCTCGGGTTGGGTATCTAAGTTCAAGCTCAAATCGCGGCTACTGTGGCACTCTGCGGCTAAGGATAGGGCGAGATGGCTCCCTAGAACAATGCACTAGGCACAAGGCATTCGGGGAAGTTTTAGGCTTACCTCACTCTCAAAGCAATGCAAGGGTCAATTATAGTTCAATCACAGGCTAAGCTCAAGCTTGAGCTTTTCCTTGCCTTTCTTTGGTTGGCTCGGTAGCTCGGCGGCCTACGGCGGCATAGATACTGTTCACTCGACAAGCAATTTTTAGTTCCCGAGAAGGTGCAATTTAAAGCAAAGAGATCGGTATTTGACCGACGAGGATTTGATAGGCTAAGCTATACTAACACAAGGCTAGAGTTAACAATGCAAGGTGAACTCGAGCTACAAGGTGGCGAGCTACGGCTATAATGCAAATTAGATCGAAAATTACACTAAGTTACACTAAGTTAAACAAGAAAAGGAAAAGTACGAGATGCAAAGGTTAAAACAAATTACAGAGAAAGCAAACTACGACAAGTTACACTAAAAAAAAAATTAACACAAGTATGAATATGTACAAGGATGATTTGCAACTCAGCGAAGCAAGCAAAAGATCACAGGCACGCGCTAAGTCCCCGGCAGCGGCGCCAAAAACTTGGTAGGCCTCTAAGAGTGTATATTTTATGACCTACGTGTAATACCGCAAGTGCACGGCGTCTAAAGTAGAACTGGGCACGTACGGGTCGATCCCACAGAGACGAGGGTGTGCTTATGTGATCTATGGCTTTCTTAACTGAATTCTAAATGATTGTAACACAATATTGAGGTTGTCGAAGCGACTGAGATGAGAATATGAATTGAGTATAAGATACAAAACAAAAGCAAAGATAAAGATATTTATGGTTTCGAATCCACCACCTAAATTCTTAGAAATCCCTAATTTGATATACTAGTTCTCTTTTAATCAAGGAGCAATAGAAGTTCTAGCCTCAAACTACCTTGAAGAAGTGATAAATCACTTACACAAATGGATGAATTAACCTCAAGCTAAAAATCTGTCAAACCCAAGCATTGGTTGTCTTGTTACGGCACAACCAATCAAAGACTGAACTATAAGTGCCAATTCCTAGCATTACCTATCTGTTTAAGGCATAGATAATCACAAATTGAACTAAATCAGTTTACAAAGCTTGAATACACATCAAAGAATTGATCAAACTACCAAGGATGCATGACATACAAGGTGAGAGTAAATTGATATGAATTCGGAGATTAAATCATGTTTTTCAATATAAATTCATGGAGAAAAAGTAAACCAAATCAAGCAATTCTATTTATTAAGGTAGTTTCATCTCCACCACAGTGAGAAACTAAAACATGAAGAAATAGAAAACCTAAATTACTACTAGAGCTTGGTGCACCGGCTAATCCGGGCATAACCCTCACACACACAGGCCAGTTCTTATTTATACATGCCAGAACTGAAAAACACCCAAACCCTAAATTAATTTCAAAACATAAATTAAAGATAAAACAAATTAAAACCGTGTACCCATACTCAAACGCTCGTTCTTCTCCTGTCAATTCGGCTTCAACAACTCCCTTGCTTCGATGGTGGTGAAACCCTAGTTCTAGTTATCTCAAACCTAGCTTCTAGGGTTTTGAGAGAAGCTATGATTGAGATGACTAGACCTAGAGAGGCTGGTGCGGTACTGCGATGGGGTTGTTGGTGATGGAAGAGGGTGATGATGGGGTGAACGGTATGGGAGAAGGTGGTGAAGGGATGGTGGAGACGAGGAAGAGCGAGCTCTGCTCGTCGAGTGAGGGAGAGGTGAAGAAAGAGAAGGAGAAGAGAGGAACCGAGTTCTCTCGATAGGGTATAGGGTTAGGGTCATTTTGTTGTGGCGCAAGTGCATCAGGGGAAGATGAGAACGCTGCACCGAGCGTTGGATCTAGCTGGAGAAATCTCAACGGCTGAGAAAGGTAAGCGGTATTGGAGTGATTCGATGTTGAGCGGAAGCAGCAAACTTCGATGCGCATGAGGGAGCGACCGTAGGATGTAACTAGATGCGATCTCAACGGCTCAGGATAATCGGGCTCGGATCAGGGTCTAGCTCAAGCCCATTTCTTGTAGATGAGTCGCTACTTGTTGGGTTGCAAGCTTGTTGCGCGCGCGGCTTTGGCTCTCTGCTCCATAGATACTTGCCTCCGATTCTTCGCTCTTTTGGCTCTCGGTTTCTCGGACTTTATTTAGTACCTAAAAATACAAAATTAATTAATACAAATATTTATTCTTGAAAACAAAGAAAACACAGAATATGGGATAATATCTGATTCCTAAGCGCAAAAGATGAGTAAAGTGCCAATAAAAAGGTGTATAAATATGCACTATTTGGCACTCATCAAAACACCTTAGGTAAGAGGTAGAATTGACACTTCTCCCTTATCCGTTACAAAGGCAAGAATAATACAATGAGCTAAAGACACAGTGTAAATCAGTGGCAGATTGAAAGACCGTAATGCTCTTTAATTTATATCTTTTATCTTAGTTTAGTTCATTACATTCAAACTCAGCCGTTTCGGCAACCAAAATATCTTTGTTACATTTTTTCACTTGTTATCACTAGAACTCGCAGTTAGCAAGCCGTAGAATCAACTAGAGCACACCCTCGTCTCGTGGTTCGACCCGTACTTGCCGCGTCTCCGATAGACGTCGTGCACTTGCGGTATTACCCGTGAGGCTCAAATATAAACATCTTTCGAGGCCTACCAAGTTTTTGGCGCCGTTGTTTGGGGACTTGGCGCGTGCCTTGCTTTGATTTTTGTGCTTGTCTTTCCGAGTTCATATCCTCCTGTACATATTCACCTTGATTTTTGCTTTTAGCTTTGAAATTTTAGCATCTGTCTATAACTTAGTTTCACTTGCATTCTTTGCTGTTAATCCTGTCTTAGTATAACTTAGTTTCATTTTTTTTTGTAGCTTTGTATACGTAACTTAGTTAATCATTTTATATTCTCGCATTGCAATTTTTTTCTCATCTGTTATTTGCATTGTTGTTATTTACATTGTAATCTTTAGCTTGATGAGTCGTTTGTTAGCGTAACTTTTATCTCTTGCATTTCATCTCGAGTTAGCTGCATTCTCACTGTAGTTGCATTCACTACCTTAGGCGCATGCGGTTTCCTCATCTTGTGCACACCCTTCCCTTTCGGTCAAGTAAATTTGAGTTGCATTTGCAAGTATTCATTCCATTTGATGTAGCACACACTTTTGAGAACCGAAAATCTTCATTGAGTTAGAGCGGTACCCCCCGTGTTGCCGAGGAGCAGCTGAGACAAACCAAAAGGCGAGAGAGACAAGGAAAGGCGCGAGACTTAGGTCTTGGTTGTGCTTGAGTCTTCTTTGTGCAAGCCAAAGGAAGGAAGGCAAGGAAAAACTCAAGACTTGAGGTTAGCCAAAAGCGTGCATTTGTGAATCTTGGCTTGTCTTGTGGTGTGTGTAAGGTGCAAGCTTGGCTTGTCGGTGATAACCCCGACCCCGAACCGTAATTTTATTGCACGCCCGAACCCCGTTTGAGCTTTGTTGACTCGAGCATTAACACGTGCAACCCCGGACCCCCGAAGCTGTGGGGTTTTGTTGCAACTTGGCCTGATTAATCTTAGCACATAACCTTGTGCTTGAGCTGTGTGAGCTGCCAATCTTTATTGTGTCTTTGTGACACGTGTGCTGTGTAAGACCACCGCTAAGCACAACCCCGAATGTGCTAGCATGTGAAGTTATTCTCCAAGCCCCTGCGTGGAATTGCATGAGTATTCTTATTCTCTGGAATTGATTGCCCTTTACAATTCTTTGGCTGAATTGTTGTTTTGCCAACATTTTGTGCAAAACCCGAGCTCACCCAAGAATTTTGCTCTACTACGTTAACTTGCTAGCCCCGAGGCTACAAGTTTGAGCAAACCCCGAGCTTGGCTGTAACCATCCGACCTGCAATTTAAATGTCTTTGTGCACAAAGCCCAGTGCAACTCAATCTTTGCTTAGCCTAACCAGTCCGCAACATTTTACGTGAGTTGCATTGCATTGCATTGCTCTTCTCTGCAAAAACCGCACACACACGGGTAAACAGAAACTCACAATCATGGGCTGCAAACGAAGCCCACATAGCTTGCACTTGTATACATGGGCTCTGTTCTAGCCATCAATCTGGGCTTTGCAAACAACCGAGCCCACAACATCACTAGGCTGCCCACATAACCAACCTTCATAGTGGGCTGTGTGCACACAATCGAACCTAACCATCTCCTCGTGCTTATTACACACACTGAGCCCATATCCTCTGGGCTACATTTTTTTTTTCAACACAACTGGGCTGTGCAGATTCAAAAATTTTGGGCTTCAAACAACAAATCCCAAACAAACCAAAACTCAATTGAGCCCAAAGCAACCTGGGTTTCCCACATAAACCAAAGTTTACAAAAACAAAAATGAACCCATTTAAACCAAACAAACCCACATAAACCAAATTAGATTGTGAGTTCAATTTGATAAAATCATGTCAGGATTTTGGTCTGCATCTGGGGATGGAACAAATAAATCCCTTAGAGAGCTTGCTTACGGGCACCTTTCACAGGATGAACACCCCACATACCATAGTGACTTTAGGGAACTTTATGGGCCTTCTCAGGGCCCTAATCTCACATACCCTAATCATTATGATCACATACATCATCCACCACAGGTTGAAAATGAACAATTTTCTCATACCCAGTCATCACTTTTAGATCAATTAGAAGCTCGACTATCTGCTTTAAAAAGGCAATCTGCTTTAGAAAGGCAATCTGTCGAATCTAGTTTTTCTAGGCAATATGAAATGCATGCTTGCACCTTATGTGGTGGCTTAGACCACCTCTTTGAATCTTGTTATATTTTGCATGCTTTTAGACAGTCTAGGGAAAACCATGATAAACCAATGTACGAAGTGTCTAGAAGTGACTATTGGGACCATAATCAACCCGCACACATGCATCATTCACCACAGTGGGGAGATGAACAATTTTATACTCCCCAAATCCTAGTTTGCAACCAATAATGGAAACACTCATGGAGGAAAAGGCTAGGCTTGAAATGAATGCAATGCATGACCATCCACATAGCAACATGTCTGAGCATCCCTTCTCTAGCGAACCTTTTGTACAACCATACTGCTGAATATGAACCTAATCTAGAGGTAAATGAGTACACTAGAAATGCTACAATTTTGAATGGAGAGATGAATTTTTGCTATGATGATGATGAATATGATATGTTAGAAGAGCATGTGCATCTTTGAAAATATGATGGAATCTTTTGGTTTGAGAGACGTTAGGCGTCTCTTCGTGAACCCTATGAATGATACTTCTTCTAACATTCATAAATGTGATCTTAACTATGAGCTTAGTTTTGTGAAATTCTTCAGTGAATGTGAGCATGCTACACAACTTGTTTGTGACTTAAGAAAGGATGAATCTTACGTTGACACTAATGTTCTTTTGGATCATAATATTATTTCGTGTCGATTCCCGCCCATGTCACAATATGTTTCCTCCTCTGATGAATTTGACATGGAAATTGATGAATTGCCCTGTGAAAATGACCATGATTTACCCACTTCTGACCTTAGGAAAGAGTGTGACGGTGCAAATGATTTTATACATGAACACAACTTAGATGTACCTAACCTCTCTCGAGTCACAAATTGAAACTCCTCCACCAAACCTAGGTGTTGTTTGTCACAAAATTGCAAAACCAACTTTTCGAAAATGCCTAACTTAGGCCTAGAACTTTGTGCTTCCCAAGTCCTCTTGGACTATTTTGCATCAAACAGTTGGAACATGTATGTCTGCCTGTAATTAGCAAAACTCATTTTGAGTTAGACCTTTTGCGTGATGTACCTTTAAAATTGCAAGATTTTGTTCTCACAAACACACCCGTTCACAAATTTAGGTTTGGGGGAAACTCCTTCACATCTGCGGTCTTACTTGCACTCTCTTGTTATATCTGTGTAAGGCTGTTGATGTTTGTATATATTTTCTATTGGGTTGATCCTCAACTCTTTAGATTGTTAGTTTATGGTGAATTTTTGTATATAATCCAGAAGGACTTGTTAAATTTTATTTTCTTGATTCGGTTGAGTCTTCTTGCACATATATTATGCTAATCCGATATGATCTCCGTTGAGAATATTGGATTCTAGCCTTGACGAATGAAGCTCAACCTTGCTCCCGCCGACATCAGGTAATCTCTTCCCTTTTCTCTTATCGACATAGTTCTCTCGGTATGTGATTGTTGTTTAAATTTTTCCTATCCGTTGACACATTGAGGACAATGTTTGATTTAGGTTTGGGGGTGCATTTGCATATTTTTGCATTTAGAGTTTTTAGTCTTTTATTTTACCTTTTATTTTAGTCTTTTATTTTATCTTTTATCTTAAAAAAAAAAAAATTCAAAAACTTTTTTTGTAAAAACCTCCAACTTTTAGAGATTTTAGAGTCACTAGCATACTTCTAGCTATGTTTACATAGAGAATCACCAGAAATAACGAGAACTTAGAAGTGCCGGAAAACGCAATCGGGTTTCTTAGTTGATTAGAGCGTTAAAGTTGGATTTAACCATACTGGGAGGGCGAATTAGGTGTTTGTTAGATATTCGGTAGTAGAATTGTGATCACCCATAGTGGAGACTACCCATTTTACATCAAGTGAGGCACCAACCTTCATTTTTTGCAACTTTCTAGAAAAGTCATTAGAGTGTGTGTCACCTTACGTAAATTAGGGTAGGAATGGTGAGCTACCCAACTTCGCACCATTTTCAAAGACTACTTTTGATCTCTTGAGTGCTAGTTTTTGTCAATCATGAGGGTGACGTCTAAAGATGAAAACTCCTTCTAAATACCGATTTGCAGTTAGCATCTCTCTCTCTCTCAATCAGCAAGACCCATAGAAACACATCATCATCAGCAACCGGAGAAAGACATCGAATATGGAAAGAAAAATTGATATAGTCCAAGGTTTATGTGCAACAAAGAAAAGAAAATAGGATGAGAATTAATAAAATTTATAAAATCAAGACAATACAAGTTGTGGAAAAATTGAGTGATAAAGTCCTTTGTCCATGGAGTTAGTTGTTTCACTATTTGTATTTGTATTTTTATTTTCACTTATTAAAAAAAAAAAAAAATATATTGTAGTTTATTTTCTTATTTTTGCTACCACCATGGTAAAGAAGAGTTTAAAAAGAAAAATCCAAACAACAAGGAATTTGAGTAGAAAAGTTAAAAATTGTCAAGTTTTGTAAAGTTGAAGTTCGTCATCACAGGTTGAAGACCGAAGACCGAAGATTGAAGACGTTTCTATGGTTTCTTATGAGAGAGTGATATTAATTGCCGATCGGGTGAGAAGTGAGTGAGTACTCCCACCCCTTGCTAATGGTTGATTTTCCTTTCTTAGAGATCATCGAAAAAAGATTCTTTTTGTCCACACCATTTGTGGAGTCTCCGATTTTATTTCGGAAGGTTATCCTTTTTACCTACAACGTGTGCGGGATTTCTCTCTTTATTCCGCTGCACACATGAGAGACTAAAAAGCGATCTTTTTGAGTGCAATTATCATAAAACCCTAATGGTGAGGCAGAAGTTGAGACTTATGATCACAATCGAATCCGAATTCTTTCATATGGTATGGTTACTTCTCGCTCAAAGACTTAAGGATGAGAATGCGTTCTTCGATAGTTCTAACCACATTACTAGCATGCGAAACTCTATGTCCTCATAGCTTCTTGGAGGCTTGAGACTCTTTTACACTCGAAGTTGGAGAAGGTTTTGTGGGTACACCTCTTGTAAACCCTCACGAGACTACAACTCGTCCACTAGGGACACCTAGGGGTTTAAAGGCTTAGTGCATACGCTAAATGCATTCGAGAGACTGCGACGAAGGGGGTATAGTTAGGATTTCTTAATTTGTTTCACTTGAGGACAAGTAAAATTCAGGTTTGGGGGTATTTGATGAGTGCCAAATAGTGCATATTTATACACCTTTTTATTGGCATTTTACTCATCTTTTGCTCTTAGAAATCAGATATTATCCCATTCTCGTGTTTTCTTTGTTTTCAAGAATAAATATTTGTATTAATTAATTTTGTGTTTTTAGGTAATAAATAAAGCTCGGAGAATCTGAGGAGCCAAAAGAGCGAAGAATTGGAGTCAAACATCTATGGAGCAGATAGCCAAAGCCCGCGCGCGAATCAGTTGCAAACCAACAAGGAAGACATGGGCTAGAGCTACCCACGACCCGGATCCGAACCCGCTCATTCCGAGCCGTTGAGATCTCATCACACGGTCGCTCCTTCACTCACATATATTTCTCGATGCTCCGCTCAACACCAAATCGCCTCGGTTCTCCCTCGACCAGTTCGCATTTCTCCAGCTAGATCCCTACGCTCGCCGATGCCTTCCCATCGACACTTCGTTGTGCCCGCTCAACACCCAAACTACCTAACCCTATACCCTCTCGACCAACACTCCATTTCATTTCCATCTTCTCTTTCCTCTCGACCAACTCCTCCGCAAAACCACCTTCTCCCTCACCCCGACAAAGTGCGAGAGCTGCACGTACATCACCACCTCCATCACCTCCCGACTCTAGCCACAACCACCATCCCCTAACGTCTCTCTACCTAGTTCATAGCTTCTTCTCTAGGAGCTAAGATCGAGATAGAGAAAACTAGGGTTAGGGTTGTCAATCGATCAATTGAGGGAAGCCATCATCTCGGAGCCGCACAAGCGAAGAGGGAAGCGATTCGAGTATGGGTACTCTGTCTCTTCATTTAATTTCTATTTTAAATTAAATTAGGGTTTGTATTTTGGAAAAGTTTTTGCATGTATAAATATCAGAACTGTGGGTATGTAATAGTTACGCCTGGATTAGCCAGAGCAGTCACTAGGTTTAATTTTGTTCTTTGTTATGTTAATTTGATGTTTTAATTTAATTGTTAGGGTCTCCATGAAACCCTAATTTACAACTGTGTTCTTCATGATTCATGTATTGTCTTGAATCTTTGGAATATTTTCTAGGATAGAATTAATCTTAGTACACAATACTTTGCTCTCACAAAGTGCATACCAACGCCATGGATGCACTTTGTAGTTTGATTCCCACTTGTATTCATTGTGCTTGCGACTCATGCTTAGAAACCAATGTTTATCTATAGATTAATTGTACTTTAGCTAGACAGGTTAATACTTAGGATGAATACCTTAGTTGTGATTGATTCTTCTATTGGTGAAACACCTTAGGTAAGAGGTAGAATTGACACTTCTCCCTTATCCGTTACAAGGGCAAGAATAATACAATGAGCTAAAGACACAGTGTAAATCAGTGGCAGATTGAAAGACCCTAATGCTCTTTAATTTATATCTTTTATCTTAGTTTAGTTCATTACATTCAAACTCGGCCGTTTCGCAACAACCAAAATATCTTTGTTACATTTTTTCACTTGTTATCACTAGAACTCAGTAGTTAGCAAGCCGTAGAATCAACTAGAGCACACCCTCGTCTCTGTGGTTCGACCCGTACTTGCCGCGTCTCCGATAGACGCCGTGCACTTGCGGTATTACCCGTAGGCTCAAATATAAACATCTTTCGAGGCCTACCAGCTGCTCAGGGAGGTATTGAATCTATGGCAACTACAGCTGAAGTTGCAGGTATTAGAATCTAAGCTGGTGCAGCTTGAGTTGGCCGTGGTTCAGGTGGAATGAATTGTAATGGAGAAGTTGCAGGTGACCTTGAGCTGACAAGGGAATGGATAGTGGTGTTTGAAATTGAATGAGTGCATTGCTTGAGCGAGGTGGTGTTTGTGAAATGGCTCAATGATTGATCTTTGGTGTACATTGAGTTGAGCTGTAGAGAATTGCAATACAAAGAAATGGAGTTTGGGTTATGAATGAATGTGAATTTGCAGCGGAAGCGGGCAGTGTTACTAAGGGATATGAAGCAACAGAAGAGGAGCTGTAAGTCTGCAGCTGTGGAGGTATGCAACCTGAGGCCGAGAAGTTAAAGTGAAATTTGGAGTTGAGTACGAGATGGAATGATGTTGTGTGTTTGCGGTAAAGCAAAGATTCGGGTGCAAGAAATCTGAGGTTGCAATGGCTTGGGATTTTTGCTATACTCTTATTTGAGTCACTGATGGCTCATGTAGAGAATGCAATACAGGGAAGTATGATGTTGCAGGGATTGACAAGAAGTAATTATGACCTGAGCTGTTGGAGCTGTGTGTTGTGCTGGTTCTAAGTGATTGACACTATTACTTCAAGGAGCTGAACTGGATTGGTAATGAGAAGAAGTTGCAGGTCATTGATTGGAACTGCATTTGCAGTGGTGGTGACTTGAACTGGAGCTGGAATTGCAGGTTTGGGTTCTGCTGGTGGTGCTGTGTACAGGGAAGATGGTGGAGTTGCTGTTGGACGTGCAGGAAATGGTCTGGCAAGCCATTTGGTGACTGAGTTGAGCAGCCATCATGGCTGGATGGATTAGCTGATGCACAATGATTGTGCAGCACACTGTTCTGGCCTGTGCAATGGCCTGACAAGTAAGACCAGTTGCCTAGTCAGTTCACCTGACTCACCCTGACTCTCCCTAACTCGGTGCTTGACCGAGTTGACCTGCCGAGCTGATTGATTTGACCGAGTTGACCCACCGATCCGACCCGTTGACCGGTGACCGGGCGGACTTTGCCGGTCACCTGAACCAACTTCCGGCGACGTTTCCGGCCGGTACACCAGTTTTCCGGTGAGCATATTTTTGGGACATATTTTCAAATGGGTTTCTCACACTTGGTTCATGGGCTTGGTGGACTTTTTGGTGATGGACTTTGAAGACCTAATTTTGGAAAGTGAGAAGGCTATATAAAAAGAAGAAGTTTCTATTCTTTTGGGAAGATCACGTATTTTTCTTTTGGAGTTTTTGGAGGAGAGCGATTCTACTAGGGTTTGCTTCCATTTTATTTTACATGTTCTTCATTTTATTTTTGATAATAATTATGTTGAATCAAAATACTATGAGTAACTAAATACCTATTATTGGTTATGGGATAATAAGTGGATTTCACAAATAAATTTTGATTCAATGAATTAGTTTTGTCTCAAGTTTATTGTTTATGATTCATTGTTAATATTGATATATGATTTGATAGTTTGTTTGGTTGAGTCGGAATCAATCCGATCTACTTTCATATCTAGAGCTATATTAGGGTTTTCAATACGAAAATGTTGTCTATCCCTGATTTTGAGTAGCATAAATGTGGGTAGTGCTTGTAGTGATATATCCTACTAGTCACATATGAATCATAACTTGGGTTAAATCGAATTAGTGCTTTTACACATTTTGGTTGCCTTGATTAGTCTTATTCATAGAAAACTTATTGCTTTTAGGGAGTTAAACTTAATTGTGCTTTTACACTTTAGGTTGCTTTCTAGGAAGAATTCACATATGCATCTTTTAATGTGGTTGTGATGAAATCAGGGAATTAGCGGGATACTCTTGCGATCAAGGTATCCTAGGACTTTTAGTAAATGAGAGATTAAAATTTCAATTCTAGTCATTGTTGATAATTCGAGTTTGTGAATGAAACTATCACGTGACCAATACTTTCTCCTTATTGATAAATTTTATTATTACTTTGCTTTCAAGTTATTTTTATTGCTTTGAAACATCAACATCCCCCCTTGGTTACTAAGAAACTGAAAATTTGCATAACAACATAAGTCTCTCTGTGGATACGAACTCTTTCTTATTGCATACTACTCTATTTTAGTGAAGCAAGAAAGTGAAATTATTTTTGACCGGGTGACAACCGATCAAATTTTGGCGCCGCTGCCGGGGAGGCATACGGCTTGTTATTAAGTTTTTAGTTTCTTTTTACAATTTTTGCTTTTATACTTGCTTTTCGTTTATTGTCTTGTTTCTCACTTGTTTGCGAGAATTGTTTTTCGGTACTAATCCTGGCTTCCAAAGATTGGAATTACCAAAGGTGCGGGATAGCTACTCGTAGAGGCACAATACTCCAACCAAGGCAAGACACAACGGAAGAACAAGTCTCGGAAGTAGAACACGAAGCTCTTCATCGAGAAGAAGAAGAAGAGGTTCCATTCGTAGGAGAACCACTAATTGAAGAGGAAGAAGCAATGGGTGACAATGCGAACCGTACACTCAAAGATTTGGCTTCTCATAGGCTTGATGCACAACAATGGTGTATCCAAACCAACTCAACTTTCGAGATCAAGCGGGGTTGCTTAGAGAGTTGCCAAAGTTTCATGGCATGGCGAATGAAGACCCTAACAAGCATCTTATGGAGTTCTATACCATTGTCAAGGCTATGCTTCAGTGAGACCGAAGCCGATGGTGCAATGATGAAAGTTTTTCCATTTTCTATGATGGATAGCGCTAAGGATTGGTTGTATTGTTTGCCTAGGAAGTGTCACTACATGGTACGGGTTGAAGAAAATCTTTCTAGAGGTATTTTCCTACGTCTAAGGCCACTCAAATTCGCAAAGAGATTTGTGGAATAAAGCAACATGTTGGAGAATCATTGTATGAATGTTGGGAGAGGTACAAGAGATTGGTTGCAAGCTGTCCACACCATCAATTCAGTGACGCTATGATAATCCAGTATTTCTACGAAGGTCTTCAATCAAGTGATAGATATCTTCTAGATGCAGCGGGTGGTGGTGCTCTAGTGAACAAGACGGTGGCCCAAGCTACTGATTTGATTGAAAGCATGGCTGCAAACTCGCAGCAATTCTACACAAGAGGTGAACCAATGGTTAGGAAAGTGCATGAAGTTAGTGATTTATCATCATCACACCGTGAGCAAAGGATGGATAATATGGAGCACATGATGCAAAGGATGGCTGCGGTTATTTTACCTTCACATGGTGAAAGGTTGGAGCAAGCTAATGCGGTCTTTCCAAATCAGCAAAGACGGTATGATCCCTACGCAAACACGTACAATCCAGGATGGAGAGATCATTCCAACTTTAGTTATGCCAACAATCAAGGTGCGGTTTCACAACCTACTTTCAACCGTCCAAGCGGGTTTCAACCACAGCAACAATAACAACCAATGCAAAACCAAGGTTCTGACATCGATGAAAAGCTTAAAGCAATGATGCAAGGTATTTCTACCATGTTCAAAGAGAGCCAACAAGAAACTAAGAGTGCTATCAAGGATTTGCAGACTCAAGTGGCCTCCATGGCGATTGATATTAACAAATTGAAGGCACAAAATAGTGGGAAACTCCCTTCTCAACCTATCAACCCAAGAGAGAATGTTAGTGCTATTACATTGAGAAGCGGTACACAATTTGTGCAACCTGAAATTGTTGATGTGGGTGATATGGAGACCCAAAAGGAACCTGTTTTGGAGGAAAAGAATGATGATTTTCCACAAACTTCTGAGGTACCTAATTCCAACTCTAAAACTCCTATTTCTACTTATGTTCCTCCTATGCCTTTTCCTCGCAGATTTGCAAGTTCTAAGAAGGAGGAACTAGAAAAGGAGATTTTAGATATCTTCAAGAAGCTTCATGTAAACATTCCACTCATTGATGTTATCAAGCAAGTTCCCAAATATGCGAAGGTTTTGAAGGACTTGTGTACCAAGAAGAAAAAGCTAACCGGTAATGAGGTTATGAGTGTGGGGAAAACGCTTGGCGGTCTTGCAAAAGAAACTCCCACCCAAATGCAAGGATCCGGGTAGTTTCACTATACCCGTAGAGATTGGTAACACAAAGATTGGTAAGGCTATGCTTGACTTAGGAGCATCCGTGAATATCATGCCAGCATCTATTTATAAGTCTTTAAAGTTGGGTCCCTTGAAACCAACTAATATTGTGCTTGAACTTGCGGATCGTTCTAATGTCTACCCTAGGGGTATTATTGAGGATGTCCTTGTGCAGGTGAACCAACTAGTTTTTCCAGCTGATTTTTGTGTTCTAGAAATGGATGATGGTTCGGATGTATCCATACCCCTATTTGCTTGGGAGACCTTTCATGAAGACGGCTAAAACCGTCATTGATGTGGTGGGAATACTCACTATGAAGTTTGATGAGGATATAATTCGCTTCAACATGTTTGAAGTCATGCGGTATCAAGTGATGTTCATTCGGGTGTCCATAGCGTATGGGACCCTAGCTAAGGCTTTGCAAGCAAGGAGATAGTGGTGACGACTTTAAACCAAGCACTAAGTGGGAGTCAACCCTTTAGGTTTTGTATCTTTCCCTTTATCTTTTTATTTTTAAGCATTTTATCTTTATTTTCTTGTTTTTGCATATCATTTGCGGAATTTCCCACCTTGAACCTTCTTTGGATGATTCAATTTTACATTGAGGACAATGTAAAGTTTAAGTGTGGGGAGCATTTATATGTTTGTATAGTTTGTTTTATGCGTTTAGTAGTTTTATGCCAAAAAAAAAAAAAAAAAAAAAAAAAAAAAAAAAACCAAGAAAAAATTTGTGCTTTTTGAACTCAGAAAACTAGAAACTTGTGCCTTTAGGCTGACACCATTAGTGGATGGAACCAGTTTGATTGCAGGAGTTGAGGAACCAATTAACTTAAAGGGACGAACATAGCTCGAAATCACAAATTATATGATAGTTGTTACCATATCTCGGAATATCACCATATCACGTTCTATTTTTATTTTTCATATTTATCTATTGTTCTCTAAGTGCTTTGGTGGGTCACTAAAAATCGAGTTGTTATTCTTTGCTAGGATGATTAGAGTGATTGAGTTGCTAGAAAAAGAAGAAAAAACGGAAAAAAAAAGAGACCGACCAATTAGACCAAAACGGAATAAAGAATGACACTTGGGAATAGCGGTATGTGTGAAACGTAGTCCCTGTCTCCGTCGCCTAAACAAGCGTGGAATGCGGGATCCAAGGCAACTATCATGTACTTGCGACAAGAAGCATGCGCTTGAATCCAAAAGATTTAATCATCTTTGTCTTTTAAAAAAAAAAAAAAAAAAAAAAAGTGAAAAAGAAGAAAAAGAAAAAGAAAAGAAAATATTATTATTATTATTGTTGAAAAAAGTCACTCCTGGTTCCCTTGTATATGCCAGCGAGTTGATGTAGAAATAAGTTTGTTGACTACTGGTTCCCTTGTATATGCCAGTGTGTTAACTCTAGAATTGACCAAGTAACTCAATCCAATAGGTTGCATAGGTTCATCTTAGTAGTGACCTTGAGACGGATATGGGAAACATCGAACACTTGTGAACATTCGCCAACATCTATATCTATATCCATCTTCTTTATCTTTTCATTGTGATTGTGGTTTGTTAATTTCGAGTATTGTGGCTTGTTCGACTAGCTAATTAAAGCTTTATTTACTTAATTATGAACTGAATTTGCGCAAGGTACCTCCTCCTGTAGTCAATTGTGGATTCGTTCATTGATTTGTCACAAATAGACGGAGTTTGAAATATAGGTTTTGTAGGCAGACCTCTTGTAAACCTTCACGAGACTAAAACTCGTCCACTAGGGACACCTAGGGGTTCAAAGGATTGTTATTTATGCTTAAAGTGACCGTAGCCTCGACGACACGGAGTTGTTGTATTTTATTGTTTTGTTTGATTTGCTCGAGGACTAGCAAAGTCTAAGTGGGGGGGAATTTGATAGGTGTGATAAACACCTAATTTTATATCTAGTATTTATGCTTTCTTTGCGAGTTTTCATGTAAATTATGTATCTTATGTGTGAATTTGAGTTTGTTAGGTACTTTGGAGTCGTTTGGAGCAAAAGAAGAAGAAACAGGGCAAAAGGTGCAAATGTTATTGGAGACGAATTATTTCTCATTGTTTGCTTTTATTTCTTGATTTCTGTCTGAAAAGCATGGCAGCTTTAATGATGAAGAGAAATTGGAGAGAAAAAGTAGATTTGAGAAGTAAGAAATGGCTGTTGTTGGTGAAAGAATTTAAAGAAGAAGAAAGCGTCCGTTTGGGGCGAAAAGGGCAAAAGCGTCATTTCATGTGCAACTGCTACTGGGAGCCGAACCGAGCCAAGCCAGCGAATGGAGACAAACACTACAGCTTAGTCTAGAGAAGCAAGGATAAGAATCTTTGATTGGCTCTTATCTATTTTATCTGAGTGGATATAGCCGTCCCACTCTTACACTAAACCTAAAATTCAGAGTAATCATTTTCTCATAGTATTTTTCCCTGTCTCAAACTCTGAGGAGATATGCGGCTGGTGGAAGAAATGAAAGCCAACAATGATTATCATGGGTTTTAAGAGATTTGAAATTGGAGCAGAAATTTAGATTCAAACTCGGATGTAAAGATTAAGTTATTCTTTGTTGATTTGAAACGGAGGAGGAATTGAGTTTGAAATGGGAAGAAGAAATTACATGAGATGGGCCGAACTCAAGGTTTACAAGATTTGGGTTTTGATCGAATTGAGCTCTTGGTGACAGGAGCTTTGAGCATGGTAGAATTGGTATGTGCTCAAATCCGGAGGTTGTGTTGTAGTTGGTGTTTGCAATTTTGGTTTCTAGTGATTGAACTACGAGAATCTATTTGTTGGTGTTGTTGATTGAGAGGAATTAGGGTTTTGTTATGGTGAGATAAATTCCAAGAGTTCAATGTCGAGTTGTATTTGCAATTGATCCGTGAAGATGAATTTCGGGTCGATTCACGGGGAAAATTTTGGAAAAGGGTTCATCTCGGGGGTCAATTCAAGTGGAGTCAGAATCGCAATGGAGTTGTGTGGAAGATGTTGGTCTTTGTTTAAACAAGAGAATGATCTTGAAATCAAGGTGGTAAAGTTTGTGATAATTGTGAGAATGGAAAAGAAGCAGGTGCTGAGACAATGAAGTTGGTTTTGATTCTATGAAAACTAATGGGTTTGTGGATTGAACATTGAGGTCGATGATGGTCTCTGGTGAAGGAATTGAACCTAGAAGCAGCTAGTGGTGATTTTCAAGGGAATTGTATGAATGTTGTCTGTGGAGTTGACCTTTGAGATGGGTCTTTGGGTTATAACTCAAGTCTGTAGTTGTGATGAAGAATCGAATGAGGAATTAAGCTCGTTCTTGAGATGCTATTGGTAGTGCAACTGGATTGAGTATAGTGATTATGGGTTTGTCATGATGCTGCTAAACAGGGAAAGAGGAGAAAATGATGTGATGATGAATGGGTTTTGATGATTTAGGGATTGCCTGTGAATTGGAGAGATTGGTGATGTTGTGCTTGTTGTTGTTGGTGATGGAAGAAGTTAGGGTTTGTGGTGGCTAACTTGAGTCTTGGTGGTTTGGCTGTGGCTGTAGTGGCGCTGCTCAGGGAGGTATTGAATCTATGGCAACTACAGCTGCAGTTGCAGGTATTAGAATCTAAGCTGGTGCGGCTTGAGTTGGCCGTGGTTCAGGTGGAATGAATTGTAATGGAGAAGTTGCAGGTGACCTTGAGCTGACAAGGGAATGGATATTGGTGTTTGAAATTGAATGAGTGCATTGCTTGAGAAACTGAGGTGGTGTTTGTGAAATGGCTCAATGATTGATCTTTGGTGTACATTGAGTTGAGTCAGAGAGAATTGCAATACAAAGAAATGGAGTTTGGTTATGAATGAATGTGAATTTGCGGCGGAAGCTGAGGCGGTGTTACTAAGGATATGAAGCAACGAAGAGGAGGCTGTAAGTCTGCGACTATGGAGGTATGCAACCCGAGGCCGAGAAGTTAAAGTACGATTTGGAGTTGAGTACCCGAGATGGAATGATGTTGTGTGTTTGCAGTAAAGCAAAGATTCAGGTGCAAGAAGCTGAGGTTGCAATGGCTTGGGATTTTTGCTATACTCTTATTTGAGTCACTGATGGCTCATGTAGAGAATGCAATACAGGGAAGTATGATGTTGCAGGGATTGACAAGAAGTAATTATGACCTGAGCTGTTGGAGCTGTGTGTTGTGTTGGTTCTAAGTGATTGACACTATTACTTCAAGGAGCTGAACTGGATTGGTAATGAGAAGAAGTTGCAGGTCATTGATTGGAACTGCATTTGCAGTGGTGGTGACTTGAACTGGAGCTGGAATTGCAGGTTTGGGTTCTGCTGGTGGTGATGTGTACAGGGAAGATGGTGGAGTTCTTTGTTGGACGTGCGAGAAATGGTACGGCAAGCCATTTGGTGGATCGAGTTGAGCGACCATCATGGTGGATGGATTAGCCGATGCACAATGATTGTGCAAAGACACTTTGTTCGGCTCTGTGCAATGGTCTGACGAGTAAGACCAGTTGCCTAGTCAGTTCACCTGACTCACCCTGACTCTCCCTAACTCGGTGCTTGACCGAGTTGACCTGCCGAGCTGATTGATTTGACCGAGTTGACCCACCGATCCGACCCGTTGACCGGTGACCGGGCGGACTTTGCCGGTCACCTGAACCAACTTCCGGCGACGTTTCCGGCCAGTACACCAGTTTTCCGGCGAGCATATTTTTGGGAAATATTTTCAAATGGGTTTCTCACACTTGGTTCATGGGCTTGGTGGACTTTTTGGTGATGGACTTTGAAGACCTAATTTTGGAAAGTGAGAAGGCTATATAAAAGAAGAAGTTTCTATTCTTTTGGGAAGATCACGTATTTTCTCTTTTGGAGTTTTGGAGGAGAGCGATTCTACTAGGGTTTGCTTCCATTTTATTTTACATGTTCTTCATTTTATTTTGATAATAATTATGTTGAATCAAAATACTATGAGTAACTAAATACCTATTATTGGTTATGGGATAATAAGTGGATTTCACAAATAAATTTTGATTCAATGAATTAGTTTTGTCTCAAGTTTATTGTTTATGATTCATTGTTAATATTGATATATGATTTGATAGTTTGTTTGGTTGAGTCCGGAATCAATCCGATCTACTTTCATATCTAGAGCTATATTAGGGTTTTCAATACGAAAATGTTGTCTATCCACGATTTTGAGTAGCATAAATGTGGGTAGTGCTTGTAGTGATATATCCTACTAGTCACATATGAATCATAACTTGGGTTAAATCGAATTAGTGCTTTTACACATTTTGGTTGCCTTGATTAGTCTTATTCGAGAAAACTTATTGCTTTTAGGGAGTTAAACTTAATTGTGCTTTTACACTTTAGGTTGCTTTCTAGGAAGAATTCACATATGCATCTTTTAATGTGGTTGTGATGAAATCGGGAATTAGCGGGATACTCTTGCGATCAAGGTATCCTAGGACTTTTAGTAAATGAGAGATTAAAATTTCAATTCTAGTCATTGTTGATAATTCGAGTTTGTGAATGAAACTATCACGTGACCAATACTTTCTCCTTATTGATAAATTTTATTATTACTTTGCTTTCAAGTTATTTTTATTGCTTTGAAACATCAACATCCCCCCTTGGTTACTAAGAAACTGAAAATTTGCATAACAACATAAGTCTCTCTGTGGATACGAACTCTTTCTTATTGCATACTACTCTATTTTAGTGAAGCAAGAAAGTGAAATTATTTTTGACCGGGTGACAACCGATCATCTTTGTATAACGACTAAATTCTGAGAGTATCCAAAACTGGACTTGGCCCCATACTTTTTTCTGCATTTGCGATTTTCTTGTTAACAAAATATTTTGTGTCGTGTATCTGCTTTACTTCTATATTATATCGAGTTGTCTTTATAATTGAAGTAAATACAATATTATGTTAATCAAACAGTTGGTTCCGTCTCATAGTTCGTCAAGTTTCGGACTTTGATTATGTACCAAGTGTATATCTTGTGGTTGTTATCTTCTTGAAAGTTCTTGTCTATATTAGGTCACACAAGGTGTGTCTTGAATAGGTTGAAATCGAAAAAGATTGTGGTTTACTTAGTACCCTTATCATTTTAACAACCACTCCACACCATCCACCACCTCTATCACCACGACAACTGCTACGTCACCACCACCAAAACCTTCATCTTCTTCTACAACAATAACTAATATCAACATCAGTGGGGTTCGACTCTAAAATTGATGCATAAAGAAGATATCAATTGTCAGTTAGTCTGGTACGTCAATAAATTATTTTATCACTTCTGCAAAAAATTGGTATGTTGTTTGTCTTATTACTTTTCGGTTAGTCTTGTACATCAATAATAACAAAACAAGAAGAATCAATAGGTTTTTTTTTTTTTTTTTTTTTACTTTCTTTCTTTCTTTCGTCGTAATCTTCTGAGAAACTAGACACTAAAATGCCATTGAGTTTATTATGAACACACAATTGGGAGATATATAAACTAATTGGGGGATATAAATTATTTCCCCCAATCAATAGTGTCTGTTAAGGGGTGTTTTTTGGGGGGAAAAATACCCTAAAAATAAAAATCAAAAAACTTAAAATCAAAAAAACAAAATCATATCCCCCATTTCCATCTCCACTTCTTATTAATCTCTTTTAGGGTTAGAGCTTTGAAACCCAAATATTCTCCATTCCCTTTCAAATTCTAAACTCTCCCCACTCCCTTTCAAATTCTCTTATCCCTTCTCTGTTGGCTCCTCACTTTGGAAACGATTTTTTTTCTTTTTACATTCGGAAGTGATGAAGCCATGCCGGTAGTGATAAAGACCATGCCGGAAGTGATGAATACATGCCGGTAGTGATGAAGACCATGCCGGTAATGATGAAGACCATGTCGGAAATATTTTTTACATCGTAGGAAGTGATGAAGACCATAGGAATTGATGAAGACCATCTTTGTAAAACGGTGCCGGCATGCTTGGTAACTAACATTCAATGCCGTAACTAAATGCCGACATGCTTAATAGAAATATATCAATGCCGGTAGTCAAGTGAAAAAAAAAATCAACTTTCTGGATACTTTACATCATGTGCCGGCATAGAAATTAAATCAACATACTATGTCGGAAAACGGTGCCGACATGCTCGAGAATTAACTAACAGCCGGGAAGGGCTACGCCCCTCCGGACCCCCCCAAGACCCCATAGATAGCGTTGAAAAAATAACTTAAATATAGGCATAATTTTTGGGTTGAATACTATGCCGGCTTGAATTTCAAAATGGGGATAAGCTCGGTGCCGACATGGACGCGGTATGAATACCATGCCGGTATGACTGCTTCCGGCATTATATTCATACTATGTCCATGCCGGCACCGAGCTTTTTCAGCTGCAAAAATGATGGATTCAATGAAAAAAAATCAAATTTTCAACCGCTTAGCAGCAATTCTCTCTTCTCAGTCATCCTCCATGTTCACAAAAAAAAGTTCTCTCTCAATTTTTTTTCCCTCTTTCTACTCTCACCCACTCATCCAAATACAAATAAAAACATACACTAATCTTTTAACAAATTCTTAAGATTTTTTTTAATTATTATTAACCACTAATCCTGATTAGTGGGGGTAGATTAGGTATTACGTAAAATACTTAGATAAGAGGTGACCCTGATTTGATATTTGGATCCAGTTTTTGTCCTTTTCTTATATCCCCAATTAGTTTTACAATCCCCAATTGCGCCTTCTTTATTATCCAATCTTAATCTCTTTTTTGGCATTAATCCATTTGGTTGTCTGAGGGTTCTTTTTTAAGATCATTTTGTTTGATTGATCAATTTTGGGACCAATAAAAACTAGATTTATATAATGTCTCTTAATTTTGATTAATTTGTTTATAACTTTTAACGATCGTGTATGCAATTAAATTTAGGTTTCAAATTAGAAAAATTTTGTATTAATTTCTTTTTTATTTGTTAAACTGAATTTGTTTCTATATTTTTTTCCCTTTTCCCTAAAAATTAAAGAAATCTAAAACCGGCAGAAAAACTAAAACTGGCTGAATCGATATCGATTCATATCGGTTTAAAACCATACCGGACATTGAACAATTCTATTATAGTTTTGAATTATTAAACCGGACTATCTGCGGTTGGGTCTACAATTTTACCTGATATCAGGACTGATTGACAACCCTAAATGTCTTTCTTTTTTTTCTTTCACATGTAGGAGAGAAACTCATAAATCATAACCAACCAATCCAACTAGCCTTTTGCTCGTTCAAAATTTCAGCTTTAAATTCCTTAGTATTTCTAGAATGTGATCCCACGAAAAAAACATTCATGATAAAAGAGATAACTTTTCTTTTCTTTTTTACCAAAGAGATAACGTTATTTTATTAGACATCGTATCTTTACTATACATACATTTTATTATTAGAGAACAAAGACCAACAAAGACTTTGGATTTCCATTTTCCAAATTACAATTACGAAAAAATCCTCAAAATGAAACTATAAATACAGTACCAATGATCTTCATAAACTCATCAACTAAAACCAACAGCAAGAAGTGAAAAATATAGCACTAAAGTTCTATAGCTTTTGCGAGTTTTCTAAAATTCTTATTCTGCAAGTATGGCTATAGTCCCTGTTTCGTCTAGAAGGATGCTCCGTGGCGACGGTGACGACAATGGTTCGGCAAGTAAGAAGCGAGTACTTTTTTGTTTTACATTTGTAAACATACGTATGTTCTATTTTATTTTCATTTCATCAGTGTATACATGTGACGAGAGAAGTGTATTAATTTTAACGAACTAACTGTTCATTTTTGAACTTATTGCAGTCTTTCCGGAAAAGCCCTGATGCTCAAGCTCAATTGAATCCATATCTGGCTGGTTTAAATTAATGAATCTCAGTTGGCCAGAATTAAGCGTGGATTTGGTGAATGAATATGAATATTTGTGTGTGTTCTTAAGTTGGTTCGTCCTATGTATCCTTGTACATGCATGTGGTAGTTCTTCATGTAGTATTGTGACTTTCCTCATCATGCAATAAATAAAAGGGATATTGGTATTTCTCATGTTTCCGTATTCTCTCTTTCACCGCCTGACAGTAAAATTTATAATAATTGAATGAGAATCGATCACCCGTACTCATAGGGGAATTAGAAATTTAAATTATGATTTAAACCAAACAAATATGTACTGTTTCGGAAGCACCACCCTCACCAATAAGGCTGTGTTTGATAGGAGTTAATTTCATGGTTAGCCATCTTTCCATGGAAATAGCGTGTTTTCCATCTTTTGGTCAAAAATATGTTTTCATGGAATTGCAATAAAAATGTGGCGGCGTAAAGTATTTTTTGAACTTAATTTCGTGGAATTCCATGGAAAGTCTTTCCTTGCCTCCCCAGGAAACTGATTCCATAGAAACACTTATCATGGAATGGTTTCCTTTCTCTGGTATCAAACACAACCTAAAGACTTCTCTTTCGATTAATAAAAGAAGCACTACCCCAAGGAACCCCCACTATACAAGGGCGGAGCTACCGTGGCCCAGTAGTGTTAAATGCCTACTCTGCACCCCGGTGAGGATAATTTTTGCGTCATCTCTCGAAAACCTGGCTCTGTTTCATGCCTCATTGCGGCAAAGAAAACGTGAAAGCAATTTTCTTTCCTACGTGTGACTACTATTTTTTCCCATAGTCCGTGTATAATGTATATAGTTTAGAGAATCTAATACTAAGTATCACTACACCAAAACCAGGATTTTCTCACAGTATAACCTGTCACAGTTTATTTTTTCAGTCACGGATACACCTGTTACAAATCCTGCAACAATTATAACTGTTGTTAATTTTTTTTATTCGTGATAATAAATATGAATATTTAACTTTTTTACTCGTAACAATAATATTTGTTGACAATTATACAGACAATCACAATTATAATCTAAAATGATAATTCCACCCAAAAATTTCACCACACCTAAAACAACCCCGAATTAATCACTATTAGAATTTTGGTTGTCACTACTTTCCCAACATTTTTATACAAACTAACAATTTTATTTAATTACTAAAAATCAATTTTTTTTAATTATTATTATTTAAACAAATCTCATAAGTACAATTACATAGCGGTGTTGGTAGCCTAGCAACAATTTGGGCACCAACCGCTTTTTTTAATATCAATGCCTATTATATGAAAGAGAGACCCCCCGACCTTGTGGTTTGCATCTTGGCTAGCGAGACAGTTCGTTAACCTTTTTAAAAATATGCATGTTTCCTCCACTAATTCTCCTAATGTTGAAAAAGCCAAAATCCCAAACTCATAGCCGTGAGTTGTGCATTTTTTCAAGTACTTGTTGCGCTTGTGCGTAAGCAATGATGAGAGATAGCATGCCCGGAGGAGAAAAATTGCAGTTTCGGCATTGGTGAATGGGGATACTCAGGTGACATCGAAACAAATATCAATTTTGTTAATCCAATTGTAAACAAGAATGTCTGCGGGTCTTAAAGTGGTAGCGTCGGACAAGAAAATCATTGAGACTTCTTTACGAGCGGCTACGTACGCTTTGTAGCAAATATCAACAAAAACATCTCGCACAAAGTCGTGTCTGAATTTGAAGCCTACTTCTTTTTATTTTTATTTTTCTTGATATCAAAAAGCGATTCAAGACCAAGTCAACAAGTCTTGACCTAGTAGGAAATTTGACTTGGACAAATACCGACCTTTTGTCTTGATTTTGTCGACAAAACCACAACGAAATATCCGCTTCTTAGAAGGCTGTGAAAATTACTAAACTACCCTTATCGGAATAAGTGCAATAAAAATTAGGAAATTGTGAAAATGACAGATTATACCCTTACCAGAAATAAGTACAATGAATATTCGGGAGGCGTGAAAATGACCGGACTACCCTTATCGGAAATAAGTAAAGTAAATATTACAGATTGTGAAAATGACCATATTACCCTTACTAGAAATAAGTGCAATAAATATTATGGAGGCGTGAAAATGACCGGACTACCCTTATCGAAATAAGTAAAGTAAATATTACAGTTGTGGAAATGACCATATTACCCTTCTTTGCCAAATAAGTGCTGATAAATATTTTGCGTGAAAATGACCGAGACTACCCTTATCGGAAATAAGTAACTTAAATATCATAAACCATTAAAATGACCATATTACCCTTACCGGAAATAAGTGCGATAAATATTATGGAATATTTGTAAAATGACCATCTTTTGCCCTTAATGGAAATTTGTGCTGATAAGTATTGTGGAGACTATGAAAA
Source organism: Papaver armeniacum (assembly GCA_023531295.1). NCBI lineage: Eukaryota > Viridiplantae > Streptophyta > Magnoliopsida > Ranunculales > Papaveraceae > Papaver > Papaver armeniacum. The sequence goes on from JAJJWW010002205.1 coordinate 67,612, forward strand.
TGACCACACTACGCTTAATGAAAATAAGTAAAGTAAATATTACAAAAGCGTGAAAATGACCATATTACCCTTAATGAAAATAAGTGCAATAAATATTTTGGAGATTTTGAAATGACCAGACTACCCTTATCACAAAAGTTTAAAGGGAGTATTACATACTGTGAAAATGACCATATTATCCTTGCTGGAAATACGCGTAATAAATATTATGGAGAATGTGAAAATGACCAGACTAACCGTATCAAAAATAAGTAAAGTAAATATTACGCAGATTGTGAAAATTACCATACTACCCTTAATGGAAATTAGAGCAATAAATATTATGGAGATTGTGAAAATGACCAGACTACCCTTATTAGAAATAATTAAAGTAAATATTACAGACTTTGAAAATGACCATATTACCCTTCTTTGGAAATAAGTGCAATAAATATTATGGAGACTATGCAAATGACGGACTACCTTTATCGAAAATAATTAAAGTAATTATTACACTCTAAAAAAAAAATGACCATATTACCCTTACTGGAAATAAGTGCAATAAATTTTATGGAGACTGTGAAAATGACCAGACTACCCTTATCGGAAATAAGTAAAGTAAATATTGCAGATTATGAAAATGACCATATTACCCTTACTGGAAATAAGTGCAATAAATAATAAGGAGACTAAGAAAATGACCAGACTATCCTTATCGGAAATAAGTAAAGTAAATATTACAGATTATGAAAATGACCATATTACCCTTAATGGAAATAAGTGTAATAAATATTATGGAGACTGTGAAAATGACCAAAATACCCTTATAAAAAATAAGTAAAGTAAATATCATAGACTGTGAAAATGACCATATTACCATTACTGAAAATAAGTGCAATAAATATTATGGATACTATGAAAATAAACAAACTACCCTTATCAAAAATAAGTAAAGTAAATAACTAAATATTAAATTTGTGAAAATGATCATATTACCCTTATTGTAAATGAATGCAATAAGTATTATGGAGACTGTGAAAATGACCAGACTACCCTTATCGGAAATAAGTAAAGTAAATATTACAGACAGTGAAAATCACCATATTACCCTTACAGAAAATTAGTAATAAATATTATGGAGACTGTGAAAATGACCAGACTACCCTTGTCATAAATAAGTAAAGTAAATATTAGAGACTGTGAAAATGACCATATTACCCTTCTTTTGGAAATAAGTGCGATAAATATCAAGGAGACTATGAAAATGACAAAACTACCCTTATCAAAAATAAATAAAGTAAATATTACAGACTGTGAAAATGACCATATTACCCTTACTAGAAATAAGTGCAATAAATGTTATGGAGACTGTGAAAATGACCAGACTACCCTTATCGGAAATAAGTAAAGTAAATATTATAGACTGCGAAAATGACTATTTTAACCTTAATGGAAATTAGTTCAATAAATATTACGGAGGCCTGTGAAAATGACCAAACTATTTGTTATCGAAATAGGTAAAGTATAATATTATAGATTGTATAAATGACCATATCACCCTTATTGGAAATAAGTGCAATAAATATTATGGAGATGTGAAAATGACCAAACTACCCTTATCGTAAATAAGTAAAGTAAATATTACAGATCTGTGAAAATGACCATTTTACCCTTACTGGAAATAAGTGTAATAAATGTTATGGAGGCTGTGAAAATGACCAGACTATCCTTATTAGAAATAAGTAAAGTAAGTATTACAAACTATGAAAAATGACCATATTACCCTTAATGGAAATTAGTGCAATAAATATTATAGAGACTGTGAAAATGACCGGACTACCCTTATCGGAAATAAGTAAAGTAAATATTACAGAGTGTAAAAATGACCATATTACCCTTACTGTAAATGAGTGCAACAAATATTATGGAGGCTGTGAAAATGACCGAGACTACCCTTATCGGAAATAAGTAAATTATATATTATAGGCAGTGAAAATGACCATTTTACCCATACGGTCTCCATAAGGGTAAAATGGTCATTTTTCAATAAGGGTAATAGGTCATTTTCTCTACCTGATAGGGTAAATTATAAATGGTCATTACCCTTATCAGATTACTATACCAAGAAATCGATATATCATGTACCTACACCAAGAAAAATTAGATAATAAATGGTTACTTTTATTTTATTGTTTTTGGCATATACGTATTTAATTTAATTTGCTCTTATTTCCTCTAACATATAAAAAATCGATGTGCGGCCGGTGAGAAGAAAATTTTATGCAATAGCTTTCCTTGCTTCTTAAAAACCTAGAATCAGTCATGGGTCTTTCTGGTTTGAAACATGAAAGAAGATCGATCACGTTTAATCGTGATGACTATCAATCGGTTTATCATACGGAAAGAACGAATAAACACGGTATATTGTGTTTGGTTACTCAAGTACAAAACTCCATGCTTGTCCTTTTGGCTTTACGCATACTAGCGATCGGTAAACCATGACTATCACGATGCATATATTTTTACGGAAAATGAGTTATTTGTCCCAAAAAATTTAAAACATGGTTCAAATGGACGAGTAAAAATTATTATGGGTGAAATTAATGTAGCGGAAGCGTATGATTTGGATCAAAGATCCGATAAAAGATAAAAACTAATGTGATATTAATAGATTCACAAAAGTGATAAGAAAATAAAGATAAAAAATAAAAGATAAGTTTGATATTAATCAAATAATAATATTGGTTGTAGAATTGTATATCTCTACTATGCCTTCTTATATAGGCTTCAAGGATTCTAAATATAATTAGGAATAGAAAAGGAAATCAAACCAAACTAGGAAACACACTAAAACTAGGAAAGGAAATCCTAAATAAAGAAATATGATAGGAAGTTCTAAGAAGAACTATAATAGGAAATAGAGAACTTGTGAGTAGGATGTCCTACATCAGGCCCCCCTTCTTGAAAAGGACTCGACCCCGAGTTCAGTATAGAGAGACAAAATGTCCTTGCCAGGATCATAGGGTCGGAAACGCCAGCGAAGATTGTCATCGATCAAATTCCTCAGGTTCAGTATGAAAAGGCAAACACCGTCGACGCCGGGATAATAAGGACGAAATCGTCGACGAAGATCATTAGCTATCAAAAGATAGCTAATGATCAAATAAGATAATAATGTGATCAAATAAGCTAATGATCAAATAAGATATCTAATGATCAAAAGATAGCTAATGATCAAATTATTACGGAGCGGAAGCGTAATAATTTGGATCAAGGATCCAAAAGATAATGAAAACTAGTGTGAAATCAATAGATTCACAAAAGCTATAAGAAAACTAGAGAACAATAACTAAATAAAATATCTTTGATAAATCAAATAAGATAATAATGTGAATGTGTAGGAATTCTACAAGGCTAGGCCTTCTTATATAGGCTTCACTATTTCCTAAAAGTAATAAAACTAGAAAAGGAAATCATACCAAACTAGGAAACTAATATGTTCTAGAATAGTTCTAGAATAGGGAAATCATAAATTAGGAAATAATACTAGAAATAGAATACGGTTTGACACTAATGTCAAACAGGGGTGACTTTTTGTCTAGATGTTCTACATCGGGCCCCCTTCTTGAAAAGAACTCGACCCCGAGTTTGGTGTTGGAAGAGAAACATCATCGCCTTAGGAAAGTAAGGAAAGATATCCTTAACATTGAATGTGGATGAAATGTTCATATTACTGGGAGGTCGACAACATATGCATTGTTCTTTGATCTTCTTGAGAATGCGGATAGGACCAATCTTCTTATACTTCGTCTTGTTGTATGTACCCGTCGGAAAACGATCCTTGCTTAAGTACACCATAACCGAGATCACCAACTTCATAGGATTGAACACGACGTCGGACGATCGGCATCTATCTTGTACTTGGCATTAGCGACTTCCAAGTTTTTCTTTACCTTATCATGTAGCACTTGTAGGGACTCTATCATGTGATCCGCGCAACATTGGAACTAGGAATGGATGGTAAAGAGACGAGATCCAATGTATGGTTAGGAACCTTGGAATAAACAATCGAAAAGGTGCATAACTTTGTAGACCGATTAGGAACCGAATTATAGGCGAACTCGGCTTGAGCGAGAGATAGATCCCATTGTCTAGGCTTGTCTCAGGATAAACAACGAATAAGATTACCTAATGATCGGTTTACTACTTCAGTTTGCCCATCGGTTTGTGGGTGAGTTGTGCTACTAAACTGCGGTTTGGTTTGGAGACGAGTCCAAAGTGTCTTCCAAAACCAACTTAAGAACTTAGTGTCTCGATCGAAGTAATGGTCTTTGGAATACCATGTAAGCGGACTATCTCACGGAAGAAAAGATTTGCCGTAGTCACAACATCCATAGTCTTCTTGCAAGGAATAAAATGTGCCATTTTTGAGAAGCGATCAACAACCACAAAAAGCTGAATCATGAGCTCTTTGGGTTCTTGGTAAACCTAGAACAAAATCCATTGATATATCTTCCCAAGGAGCATCCGGGCTGGGGGGAGAGGAATGTATAACCCGAGTATTTTGTGCATGACCTTTACTTCGTTGACAAACCATACAACGTCGTACAAAATCATGGACATCCTTTTTGAGAGAATTCCAAAAGTAACGAGTTTCCACAAGAGAAATAGTCTTATCTCGCCCGAAATGACCAGAAAGACCACTACTATGTAACTCCTTAATAAGGTGTTCACGAATGGAACCATCGGGAATGCATAAACGACTACCCTTAAAAAAAACCATTATGTAGAGCAAAATCACCCGTACCTTGTTGTGCGGAGGAACATTTCTGCCAAAGTAAGGAAAAGTCTGGATCGTTAGGATATACCTCTTTAAGGAAGTCAAAAGCAACCACTTGCCTGAGATAGTAATAAGGAGTAAGTCACGAGCACTATGATTTGTGAAACGGATTAGTGCATCCGCAACCTTGTTGTTCAAACCAGTTGTCTTTGAATAGAGAACGTATATTCTTGTAAAGTAGAGATCCAACTTGCATGCATTCTATTGGATGGTGATTGATTGTATATATTTGAGGGCTTGGTGATCAGTATACAAGACAAAATCCTTGTGTATTAAGTAATGTCTCCATTTTCGTAGTGCACGAATCACCGCATAGAATTCTAACTCATAAGTAGACCACTTTTGTCGAGCTTCTGTAAGCTTTTCACTAAGAAAATCAATAGGTTTACCTTCTTGTGATAAAACAACACCAACTCCTAATATAGAAGCATCGAATGTACCTCAAAAGCTTGTTGAAATCGGGTAGTGCAAGGATAGGAGCGGAAGTAAGCCTTTCTTTGAGTAATTGAAAACTCGATTCAGCTTCATTTGTCCATACAAACCTTTTATCCTTCCAATTTATCGAGGTAATAGGGGCTGCAATAGATCCGAAATCTCTTATAAATCGACGGTAAAGGAAGCTAAACCATGAAAACTTCGAGCTTCGGAGGCTGTTTTAGGAGTAGGCCAATCATGAATAGCTGCGATCTTTGAATTATCTACTTGAATACCATCAACGAAACAACGTAACCCAAAAACAGAACCTTTGAAGTGAAAAATTGACACTTCTTGATTGATAAATAACTCATTCTCCTTGAGAGCATTGAAAACAACCCTTAAGTGAGAGCGATGTTCCTCTTGATTTAGAATAGATAAGGATGTCATCGAAATAAACCACAACAAACTTACCAATGAAGGACTTTAAGACTTGATTCATAAGTCTCATGAATGTACTTGGAGCATTAGACAAACCAAATGGCATAACAAGCCACTCGAAGAGACCATCATTTGTCTTAAATGTCGTCTTCCATTCATCCCCAAGATTAGACGATATGCTTGATATCCACTTTTAAGATCAATCTTAGAAAATATTATGGAACCGGTGAGCATATCAAGCATATCGTCTAATCTTGGGATTGGGAAGCGATAGCGGATTGTGATCTTATTAATAGCTCTACTATCAATACACATACGCCAAGTTCCATCTTTTTTAGGCACAAGAAGGGCGGGAAAACACAAGGGCTCAAACTAGGTTGTATGAAACCTTTAGAAAGCAATTCATCAACCTGTCCTCGAAGTATATCATGTTCCTTAGGGCTCATACGGTAGCGGGGAAGATTAGGTAGACTTGCACCGGGCGTGAGATCTATTTGGTGTTGAATATTTCTCATAGGAGGCAAAGACTCGGGCATATCGAGATGGTAAAACACATGCAAACTCATCTAATAAGGACCGCACTTGAGTAGGAATAGTTGTCGGAAGGTCCGGGGTAGAAGGTTGTGCAACTAAAGCATAAACCAAACCTGATTATTGTGCATCTGCTAAGATATCCGGGGAAACCAGCATTGTAGTCTCTTCTTGTTGTAGACTTGGCTTAGGTTTCGCGTAATATGGTTGCAATGCGATTATGTTTCCATTGTACATGAATGAATACGTATTAGCTTTACCTCTATAAGTGACATCTACATCATAAAGCCATGGGCGTCCAAGTAATATGTGGCAAGCAGTAATATCCACAACATCACAAACCACCGTCTCGTTATATGCTCCAATTTTAAACGACACAAAGCATTGAGAATCTACAGTCTTCTTGCTATTATCATCAATCTAGCCAATGGAGTATGGTTTAGGATGTGGATGAGTAGATAATTGCAGCTTATCCACCAATCTAGATGAAACAATATTTTGACAACTTCCACTGTCAATGATTACATCACATATCTTGTCTTGCACACGGCATTAAGTGCGGAATAGACGATTACGAGTTGGATAATCAACACGAGGAATGGATAATAGATTTCGAACAACATAAGAGACATGATCCCTTTCATCTCCTTCCTCCGCATATGCTTGTATATCTGGGATATTTCCATGAACATCTTCACTCTCTTCCTCATACACAACAAACTCTTCTTCGGTCATCAATGTACGCCCACTTCTACATTGGTTTGATGTATGACCTGGTTGCTTACACTTATAGCACTTGTTTTCAGTTGGGTATGCATAAGGGTTTTGAGGTTTTGGTCGAATGAGTGGAGCATTACTAGGCTTGGGTGGAGGTGGTGGAGTCTTAGTGGTAGGTGGGGTTTGGGAAGAAGATGGTTGGGTGGTAGTGGTGATGGGAGTAGGAGAAGTACGGGACTGAAATGGAGAAGGTTGTTGCCTATTAGGAAAATTTTGGGAAGAAGATGGTTGTGGAGAAAGCATGATAGATTCTATCTTTAGAGTATTATTAATGACAACATGAAGAGAAGTGTATTGTTGGATAGCTAACCTTTCTTGTATACTCCAATCAAGTCCATTGATGAACCGCCCAATTGTTTGATCAATCGTCTCATTCAGCTAGTTCCGAGATAACAGACGGGAAAATTGTGTTACATACTCTTGTACTGTGCGATTGCCTTGGCGACAGTTTTGTAAACTGATGAACAAGGTTTGCATGTAGTCCGGAGGAAGAAATCTTCTCTTCAATAGTTGTTTCATGGATGTCCGAGATCGGCGGTCGCAATCCTTGATTGACTCGTTCTATTTGAAGATGATCCCACCATGAGGAAGCTGGTCCAGTAAACTTGAAAGCAACAAGCTCTACTTGTTGATCTTCAGGTATGCGCATATAAGCAAGGAAACGATCAACTGTACACAACCAATCTAATAAATCTTCAATGTGTAAGAGTCCATCAAACGGAGTTATATCATCTTTGGGGCGATAGTTTCCCATGTTCCTTTGTTGGTGCGGTGGCGGAGGATAATAATATGGTTCATAATCCTCAACATCAATTGCTTGTTGTTGTGGCAAAGTTTTGTGCCACTTTTGGGAGTAGAATAAGAGTTGAAATCCTCGCAAAAATCAAATTGTGATGTTTGTGGAGTGGTGTATGAAGGACGGGTAGAGTATGATGGAGTGGATTGTAATGGATGATAATATGATTTATTTAGGGAGGCATAATGGCTGGAAGAAGGTTGGGAAGAGGCTGGGGGGTTTTGAAGATGAGTGGTGAAATTAGGAGGGGTGGAAGTATTGGGAGTGGTAGAATTGGGAGGTGCGGAAGTATGGGGATGGACAGTTTCAGCTTGGGTTTTAGAATTTTCTCCAAGTACCTTCTTTCCTTCTTCTCCCATGAACTTAATAAACATATTTTCGATTCTTTTTGTGATATCTTCGTGACGTTCATCTATTACTGTGGTTAGCTTCTTTTCAATATTGATTCCCATTGCTTGCATATCGGTTTCTAGTTTCTTCTTCAAATTAATCCCTAATTCTTCAATCTTCTTATCACCCATGTTAGTAGAGGCTCTCAATCGAGGCTCTGGTACCACTTAACGTAGCGGAAGCGTATGATTTGGATCAAAGATCCGATAAAAGATAAAAACTAATGTGAGATCAATAGATTCACAAAAGTGATAAGAAAATAAAGATAAAAATAAAAGATAAGTTTGATATTAATCAAATAATAATATTGGTTGTAGAATTGTATATCTCTACTGTGCCTTCTTATATATGCTTCAAGGATTCTAAATATAATTAGGACTAGAAAAGGAAATCAAACCAAACTAGGAAACACACTAAAACTAGGAAAGGAAATCCTAAATAAAGAAATATGATAGGAAGTTCTAAGAAGAACTATAATAGGAAATAGAGAACTTGTGAGTCGGATGTCCTACATCGTAAATGGACAAAAAAAATTAGCAAGGATGGCTTGGATTCATCCTGGGTTAAACAAAAATAGCGAGGATGAAACTGGATGCATCCGATGTAAATTAAAAAAAAGAAAAAGAATTTGAAAATGGGTAGGATGAAACTGGTTACATCCTGGCTATTTTTATATTTTTGTCCATTTAAACAGTACCAAAATCTAAATGTCTTTTTCACCCAGGAATTATTGATTTTGGTCTTTTTAACCAATTTTGTGTTGTTAAATATTGGTGAAACCCCCTATCTTTTATAACAGTCGTCACTGACTAGTTGATTATGCACGTGCAGTGCACGTGTATACCATAAATAAAAAATTATTTTTAAACACTTTAAAATGCCGAACCCTCCTCCGTTAGATACCTTCGTCCCATACCCATCACCGACATTATTTGGTTCCTTGCAAGTGTAATCAAATTAATGGAGTAAACCAATACCAACTCCTCTTTGATTTCCCTTCGTTCACTTGCTTACTCTTTTCTCTTCATTCAGCTCCTCTTACTCATTCCTATTTTAAAAAATCCTTAATTTCATGTAACCTAACCCTAATTTCCCCCAAATTGATAAGAAATTGCTAGTGGATTTTTGAAATTAAAATCACGGGGTTAAATATAGTGTTGTTTTAGATGAAGGGTTTGAAAGAAGAAAACGGATCAGACGAAGGGTTTCAGAAATTTGTAGATTTTTCACTTGCTGCTGCTTCCCTAAAACCGTTTTTTCACCGATTAGATATCCACAAAGAGTTTGAAGTAGGTTTTTTTTTGGTGTACTAACCGGTGAAAATCAGAAAAAGAAAAATGGGGATTTTGGTTTTGTTTTGTTGTGGGGGTTAGGTTTTTCTATCAATTTGGGGATTCTTATGTAAAATTTCAGTATGAATCAGGATTTCTGAACTTGAATTAGGGGGTTTTCTGTTAAGATGGAAAGCAAATTTTTATGTTCTGAAAAAAATGAATGACAAATCGTCTCTTTTTCGATTGAATTCGTTATTGGTTTTGAGAATTTTAAATGTGATTAGTGAACTTGATCTCGATTTGTAAGAGAGTGGATGGTGGTGGTCGTAGTGAAGAAGGAGGCGGTGATCCATGTTTTCTCAAAAATTAATTAATATATGAAACACACGCGCACTGCACGTGGTGAGATAACTGTGCAGTAACGGCCCATCCAAATTAAAGGGTGTTTTACCAATTATCGATTTATAAAGGGCAGTCTTGGTATAATTATAATTATATTATAATTATTATGGATAATATTTTTATTATTAAGCCCTGAATTCTAAAGTTTTGGGCCTAGAAATATCAAAATACGAAAAAATGGAGTTAATAATGAAGGATCCATTTTGTGGGGCTCGTATATGTTGAACCCATATAATAGGGGGTCTAGTATTTTTCACAAAAAGAAAACCTTTCAATATTTCACCTCCACTCACCACAACAATGCTTCAAAACTTCTTTTTTTCCCATCCACGTTTTAGGGCAAAAGTCGTCTAAGCCCGACTCCTTCTCTAAGAATATGAACAAAAAGAAGGTCCATTTCATTTCATTTCATTTCTATGTTGCTCACATCTAAACCCCGCCCCCTTTTTTCCTTGAAACCCTAAATTACTCTCTTGTCTGCAAATGGCTTCTCTTCATCTTAGGGTTTCAGCGAGTAACTTCAATATGCTCCCTGCAGAGATCATGTTAGAAATTTTTTCTCGCTTACCAGTCGATTCTGTTTTGGAATGCAAGTTGGTTTCAAAACCGTGGAGAAATGCTGTTCGACATCCGTCATTCTCACAAATGCACTTTAATCATCTCCATCATCTTGATTTTGGTAAGTTGAATTACATATTTGATGCAACATGGATTGATAATAAATATTCTTGTGCTGAATATGATGAAAGTTTAAACCGTTTTAGTAGAAAAACAAAGATCAATTTAAGACCTCCATTTGAGGATTGTTGCATTCTTTGTTCCAGTAACGGTTTAATCTGTTTGTATGCAAGCGATACTCATGGACCTGCCTGTATCTGTAACCCAATCACAAGAGAATATATCATGCTTCCACAATCTCAAGGAAAAGATTTCTTAACTGGATTTGGTTACAGTCCTTCAACCAATAAGTACAAGGTTGTTAGAATCTATAATGGAATTGTTGAGGTATTCACTCTTGGCAGCGGCATTGGATGGAGAAACGTGGGGAAAATGGACTATGATGTGCCGGTGTGGAATGAGTACCGTGGTACATTTGTGGATGGAGCTATTCATTGGATGGACAAGAAAGGAACCATTTTTGCCTTCGATTTGGCTGATGAAGAGTTTCACAAACTTCCATCACTACCTTGTTTGCCACGAGCTGGTTTGATTCCTTCTTTATCTATTACTCTACATGTTTTAAGCAATCTCTTATGTGCATTATATCACTATAGAGAAAGTTGGGAGATATGGTCTTTGAAGAAGCACAAAAATCATCAACATGTGTTTTGGAGTGAAGAGTTTAGTGATGTTAATGATATAAATATCCAACCAATCATATTTACAAAGAGTGGTGGGCTTCTATGCTATGATAAAAATGATAAAAATGTCTATCGTTATGCTCCAGAAGCTTCATCTCCCAGAATGCTTGTGAATTTTGGTGACAGTGTTACATTTTTTGGATTCCCTCACAAGAACACTTTTGTGTCTTTGAAAGCTTTAGGAGAAGAAGATACGAAACTAATGGATTTAGGGGAAAGTGCAAAATCTAGCAGGGAGACAGAAAGCATTGATCATCAGCCAACAGAAAAGAAGGACGAAAGAGATCTCTAAATACATATAAACAGGTAAGTTTCATTCAGATTTTCAGCTCTTACAAACAAAAACTAGAGGACAAGGGATATCACTGAACATAATTCAATTGACAATTTTGAATTACTGTTAGCTTTTAGTTGGTATGTTTCTTTGTTACTTAGAATAGATTCATCTGCAAAATAATGTTATTTGTAGGAAATACCATGAAAACTGAGAGATTTCTCAGTGGTTTTAGGAAATATGTTAGGTAATGTGTCCTTTTGAGATCTAGTGTGTGATTTTTCTGCGGAACATGAAGAATAGAATGAAAATGATGATATATTAAAACAACTGTTTGAATTGGATTATTTTCCGGAACAATTCAAAGTTTTTTCATTCATCAGTGAATACCAATCACTTGTTAGTAAACATGCTTGGTTTTTATACTACTGAGTTTAGCTGTTAGTCTTAGATTATGTTTCTGGTATTTCAAGCAAGGTACCTCACATTCTGTCTACAAAAGGACCTATGAGGAACATTCCTTTGGTAGGGAGAGGTTGTATGTGAAAAGGATTCAAATCAGAAATTGATTGTAGCAGACTCGCAGAAGAGCTACAACATCAAAATATAGATTTGTAGGACATGATTTTGTATGTAGCTACACAGCGTAATTGTACAGCAAATCAGTTTCTACTGAATACAACATCAATAGTACTGCAGCCCTGTAAGACTTGACCTTCGTCGCTTCAGTAAGGAAGAAAATCTTATACAGTTTGAATCTGGGTCACAACAAATTGTCAATAGTACTACAGCCCTGTAAGACTTGACCTTCGTTGCTCCAGCAAGGAAGAGAAACTTATAAAGTTTGGATTTGGATCCCCAAATTGACTCTCTAGTGACTCTATCAACCAAATAGGACTTCCCCTACCTAGATACTCTATAGTGTTAATCCTCTTCTTTAAAAAAAAGATAGCTTAGTAAAATTTATGTCATACTGATACGTAAATTAAGTAACATTTGATACATTGAGCAGCAGAATAAAGAAAGCAGGGTAGCTCTTGAGCCATATAAAAGAAAGCAGGAAACAGTCTTTACTTAAGTCCTTTGGCTTATTCGGATTCGTAGGAAATATGAAGTCTTAATAATTGGGACTTTGACAGTAATCTTATACTAAGTTCAGCTTTGAATTTATCTAATCAATTTGAACCTGCAACAGGATATTAAAATCTTAAAATGTCAGAGAAACCATTTACAGGGCTATATCACAATTAATACTGATGGTGCATCTAATCGAACACAAATGTGCAGGTATTGGAGGAGTCTTGTGAGGAGATGATGGGGAGTTCCTTACAGCGCACGCCAAATATAGCTACTATCTGCAGTATGGAAGAATTGTGGGTAGTATGGGAGGGGTTGGTCCTTGCTAAGCAACTAAACATTAGAAAAGTTATTGTTGAAAGCGATTCTAGTTATGCAGTTGGCTTATGTTCTTAACGTTGTGACAATCCTTGGTTTTTTAGTAACCTTGTTAATGATGTTTCTGAGATGGGCAAGTTCTTTTACAGTGTGTTTTATATCCATATATACAGGGAGGTAAATTACTAAATTTGTTGCAGACTTGCTAGCTAAAAGAGCTGTGTCAGAACAATGTTTGAAATTTAGTCTTGCAAACCTCCTCTTTTTTTGCTAGTGTTTTTAAAGGAGGAAATTTTTCGTAGGGCCTTCTTCAACTGTGTTGTCAGGCTCAGCTAGAAACGCTTTGGTTCCTTTCTTTCCATATTGTCAAGAAAATGGCATAGAGAAAATAGCTTCAGATTTTTTTGCATTTCCTTTGAAGCCTTCATGATTCCATTGATTGATAAGCTGAGAAAATGACAAGAGGTCTGACACAACACCAGTTTGTCTTAGGTAAGAGATGATTAGGAACTTTGTCGGCCACCATGCAATGAAGAAAGATGTGCTCTGCAATTCAGGTTTAAGCCCACATAGGCGACAAAGAGGTGAAACTGCCATGCCCCTTTTGATTATGTTTCTTTAGTAACCAGCCTGTTGATCATTGCCTGTCCAAGTACGAAACCATTTTTTGATGGAATTTTTACATTCCTAAGAGCTGCACCAGGTCTACTGGGGACAACAGTCCCCCTAGAATTTCCTAATTACATACTTAGGCTTTACATAATTATCATTTTAGGCTTGAAAATTTTAAGTATTTATAAATTTGTCCTCCTTATCTTTATATATTACTTAGAGAGCCTTGAATCCTCTACTATACACTTTAAAAACTACTTGTATTAGGTATTTATGATATAAAGCTTGGCTTAAATATCAAAATTATGTAGGAATGAAGTGAAAAATATCAAAATATTAAATCCAACCATCAATCTAAAATCTTACAACTTATTGGATATCTTGGTGACATCATTTGAAGGAAAATACCAAAGGTTAAAAAAAAATTGCGGCCTTTGGCCGACTGCTTTTACGGCAAAACTACTAATACCTATATATATTTGTCCCCCAAACATTAAATCCTAGCTCCGTCCCTGCTAATCATGTTTCGAGGACATCATGAATCTTTTTCAATTAGTTTCAATCTTTCAGTGAGTTTGATTTCCTTAAGATTCTCTATCATTATTGCTCAAAAGAGAGGTGAAACATGAAGATGCAGAAGACTAGCTAGTTCATTAGCTTGATAGCCTTCATTGAATCATTATCTTTTGAGAGTATTCTTTTGAAAGGGAGAATCCAATGAGAGAAGTTACCTAATGAGCAATGTTGAGCAAGAGAAGAATCTTCATCTTTCTTATCAGCAATTAAAGTTACATTTTCAATTGAAACCTCGAAATTTTTATAGCAACTTACAAACCAAATCAAATCAAATAATATTTGAATCGGGCATGAATTCGAATACCATTCTCTCAATGTGCAGGGAAGTAATGAGACTCACAGAGAAAGCAAATTTAAGCAAATGCACAACGTGGCCTACTTACAAGGTTGTCAAAAGGAACATGATCTTCATCATCTCGCGTAAACAGGAGAGAAGGAGAAGGGATACCTGCAGACCTGCATATCACGTTGACAGCAAAGAAGTTGATGCAACAACATATAGCTATATGGGTATATCTTGGTGGGTTTTGAGGAAAACAGCCAATCCGACTAGCCCTATAACAGTCTCTTTGTTTCCAATCTAGAAGAGAAGCTCATACATTATGACCAGCCAACCCGACTAGCCTTTGCTCGATCAAAATTTTAGCTACTCCCTCCGTTACTTTTTAATATGCTAGTGTTTATAAATAAATATTTCAAAAAATAGGCTGGTTTCCTAATTGGGAAAGTCAAATGTTATTTTAGTTTTTAGGGACCACTTTTTTTTTAATTTCTTTTGATGACAAGTGTCAAGTAGACCATTCACTTTACTTCTTTTGCTGACAAGTGTCATGGGGACCATTTCAATTCACTTCTTTTATTGACAAGTGTCACGAGACCACTTTCAATAATTAGTTTTCTTAATTTCCTTAATTTTCTCTAGAAACCAAACCAGCCTATTAAAAAGTAACGATGGAGTATAAATTTCTTAGTATTTCTATAATGTGATCCCACAAAAATGATGCCAAAAATATTCATGATAAAAGAGATACCTTTTTCTTTACATAATGTTACTTTTCTTTTCTTTTTTACCAAAGAGATAACTCTATTTTATTACACAACATATCTTTACTATACATTTTATTATTAGAAAACAAAGACCAACAAAGACTTTGGATTTCCATTTTCCAAATCATAATTACAAAAAAATCCTCAAAAATGAACTATAAATACCCTCCCTATGATCTTCATAAGCTCATCAACTAAAAACCAAGAACAAGAAAAAAAATAGTACTAAAGTCCTATATCTTTTGCGCGTTTTCTAAGTTTCTTATTCTGCAAGTATGGCTATAGTCCCCGTTTCGGCTAGAAGGATGTTTCATGGCGATGGCGACGACAATGGTTCGGCAAGTAAGAAGCTAGTACTTTTTGTTATATATTTGAAAACAAGCGTATGATTTATTTTATTTTCATTTCATCAGTGTACAAATGTGAGGAGAAGTGTATCCATATGAGTAACTAACTATTCATTTTTGAACTTATCGCAGTCTTTCCAGAAAAACCCTGATGTTTATGCTCAATTGAGTCCACATCTGGCTGGTTTAAACTGATGGATCTTGTTTGCCAGAATTAAGTGTGGATTTGGTGAGTTAATATGAATATTTGTGTGTGCGCTTAAGTTGGTTCGTCCTATGTATCCTCGTACATGTATGTGGTGCTTCGGCATGTAGTGTTGTACCTTTCCTCATGCAATAAATAAATGGGATGTTACTATTTCTCATGTTTCCATTTTCTCTTTCATTTTTTTTTAAAGAGAAACAAGTATATCATGACATGAAACAAATACAAAAAAAAAAAAAAAAAAAAAATACAACACGTAAATATATCGCGAAGAGAAAGATCGATCTACCACGATAGCACTAAAATCTTGTACTTTGAGATTAGAGAAGAAATGGTACTCGATATTATAATTGACCATTTTGATATATTTTCTTATTGGAAAAAGAGATGCTCCTATGAATGGAGAGGAGTGATTTGCCCAAAAAAAAAAAAAAAAAAAAAAATCATGTGCAGTGACTAACCTGACAGGAAATTCTTCTTGGAAAAGAGATGCTCTTTCACTTTCACCTGACAGTAAATATTCTTCCAGAGTATTCTTTTGTTTGGGCTCTGCTATCTTTGGGCTCTCCTATGACAAGGAGTGGTTTGACAATAAGAACACACACTTTAAAATATATGCTCATATTTTAGAGAAAAAAAAGAAAACTTGTAATAATTGAATGAGAATCATTCACCCGCACTTAAAGAGAATTCAGATCTATTGTAGATGCCTTTTAATTTACCACAGATATTTAAATTATGATTTAAATAGATATGTACTGTTTCAGAGGCACCACGTCAAGGAACCTGTTAAAATCTACGGGCATCCAACTCAAAATCAATTGGCAATGAGTGGAGAGGTCCTTAACTTAGGATTATAAACCGCAGGATCTTAGATGCCCAAACAATGTGAGACTAATAATCTCAATACGCCCCCTCACGTGTAGCCTCGTTGGGTCTAACACGTGGACAATAAATCGAGTGAGGCGGAGTAAAGGCGCGGTCAAATGACTCATCGCAAATAGCCTGCTCTGATACCATGTTAAAGTCTACGGGCATCCAACTCAAAACCAATTGGCAATGAGTGAAGAGGCTCTTACCTTAGGATTATAAACCGCAGGATCTTAGATGCCCAAACGATGTGGGACTAATAATCTCAACGGAACCCCTCTATACAGTGGCGGAGCTAGCCTAGAACAAATACACACCCAGCCCAGCTAGCTCTGAAGCCCAATATTAAATATTTTGGTTTTTCTTTTAAGGTGCAAAAAAGTGTCAAATGCCTACTTTGGACCCCTTAAAATGGGTGAGGAATCTTTTTACACCACCACTTTGAGAAACCTGGTTCCGTCCCTGCTTCCATAGCAGCAAAGAAAATGTCAAAGCAATTTTCTTTTCTAAGCTATTTAAAATCCTGGCACTTTTAGGGGCGACCCCGAAAGAATTAGGGGCGACTTTTTTATTCCCAACCCATATACACCGTTAAGGGATGTCCAAAAAACGGAGAATACGTTAATGCCCTTACACAATCGGAAGCTATTTTGTTCCGATTATAACAACGCAATCGGAAGCTTAGTAACTATGTTATACTACCGATTATTATCGATTTTGTGCCAAGCGCGCATCGGCTTCTATGACAATCGGAAGGGAAATAACCTCACGAGACTACCGATTATAGTAGCTCATAAATTCCCAAAATTGGTGATTTCGCCAAGAAAGAAATTTGGGGTAAGGCGTATAATCGGGAAGCCTTATTAACTACCGATTATTCTAGTTCCCAAATTCGAAAAAAATGACATTTCGCAAAAACAAAATTTGGGGCAATCTGTATAATCGGTAGGTTATTAGCTACCGATTATACTCCAACTACCCGCAAAAATTTTATGAAAATCGGAAGTTTTAATTGTTGATCTGACTACCGATTATACTCCAACGGCTAGTTTGTTCAAAATAAACTAGCCGTGCCTCGAAAACCAAACACAATCGGTAGATAATACATATTTACAAACCTCGAAAACGAATTAAGGTACGGTCATGAGTTTCGCACGAGGACCGCTACACTCTTGGAGGAAGTTGAATGGCAATTCGCCCAATATAATTAAACTCGTAGAGAATCCCTAGGGCGATGTATTGAACAATTTTATGTGTTTTACTTCTATTTTATTTCAACTACATGTATGTTTTTTCGATTCAATAAAATGAGTGACTTCAAATCTTTGGTTCAATTTTCAATTTTAGCTGGTGTGGAAATAAGGATTTTAGAAAAAACTCATTTAGGGGCAACCTATAATCGGTAGGCTTTGGAACCTATCTTCCGTACGATTATGGCTACATCCAAATCACGAACCACATGGTTAGGCCTGGCTTTGTACCCTCTTAACCTATGGATTCTGGCAAGGGTTCGATGTGGGGCTCCTTACAATCGGTAGTTTATTAAGTTGAGTATACTACCGATTATGGTAGATTTCAAATTTCCTACAATGAATGATTTTACAAAAAACTCATTTTGGGGCAACCTATAATCGGGAGGTTGGGTAACCTACTTGGCTTCCGATTATTTCAAAGTTCACTAAGCGGTTGGAATGGAGGAATCTTTATGATCGACTAAGAGGTGTTTGGGTTGGGATGAAGAAACATCAACAAGCGAGTTCAAAAGATGCATGAAGTATAGAACTAGACAGGTTCAACATGGGTACTCGATGGATATGTTCAAGGGCACCAAGGAAAAGAAGAGAAAGGAACTTTAACGGACGAGCAAGTCAACCACGCGGCCACCGCATATCTCCTATGTGTATTGGGATGTGTCATTTTCCCCAATACCAGTGGAAATCGGGTCGACGCCAACCTTTACAAATCACGGATCCTCTCGATAAAGTGCATGAGTACTCTTGGGGCACGGCATGCCATGCGTGGTTGATGGAAGAGTTGAGAAAGGCGTCGAGGGTTGGAATTAGCCAAGTGGCCGGAACGTGAGTCTCGCTACACGGTATTGTTTATTAACTCCACATACTTGGTTATTTTTTATTTTTTATACTATTGAAGAATCAATTTCCTAATACTTGCAAAAATGACATTATAGACTTGGATCTACGTCCACTTCCCTATCTTGGAATTGGCCATTGAAAACCGGCGTGGGAGAAAGGTGACCCTATAGGAAGAAAGTACGTCTTCGATGACAACCATTCTAGGACGAAGGAGCATCGGGTGATTCGTTTGAGGAGATTTTGGACTCACTTAAAGCCCAAGACGTATGCTTTGATCCATACAAGGAAGACCGAGCTCTTGGACATATCGCGGGCCGGTCCGATTTGGCACTTTATTTTGGACCGTTGTGGCACCCCACGGGATATGTGATGTACAATGCCTCAAGGGTGATGCGACAACACGGCTTTGTACAAGGTATACCAAAGGAGGAAATCCATGGCAATTTCCCTTTGGTTACGGAGCAATGCAAGTCGATAAAGATTCTATCACGGTGGTTCACAAGGGTTCACCATCTGTCAATTCCATTGGGATAGAAGGGCGCATTACTTGATCAACCAAGGAAGGGCAGCCAACCAAGGTTTTGAAAATGCTCCCAACTACATGGATTGGTACCAATGTTTCTCATGTTCGTGTAATCCGTGATCTTAAAGCAAAGCCGACTTCGTACAAGAGTATCTGAAGAGAAGCCTGCGGGTTTTGATAGATTGGTACGTATTGTTTTGTTAATTTAGTTTAATATTATGGGTCAAAATATAGTAATAACCGTTTGATGGTATGCTATGTTTTAAAACAGATGAACGAGGTTCAAGCGTTTGTCGAAATGGTGCATGGATTGTATAAAGGCCGGAAAGCCTGTTTCAATTGAGAAGATAAAAGACCACAAACAGTTGATTGACAACGTTGACAATGAGGAGTATGCATCTCAGTTCGGGGAAAAATTGCAAAAGAAACCTGCAACCAAGGTGAACAAAAGAACCCGGGCTTCATCAAGCACTCAAGTTGATGAAACCCATGATGATCTTTGGTCCAAGTCGTAGAGCTAATAAAAATCGCAAAGTCAAAGCAAATAGGAACAAGTGAACTCTCGGTGTTGTAAACTCTCGATGTTTTTCGTTAACTTTATGGATAACTTTGTTTATGTTGGTTATGTCGGATTATGTCGTTTTCAAAGATTGTGTCGGAATATTAGTTGTTTCGTTATGTTTATGGATTAAGAACAGTTATTTTACACATTTTATGCATTTAACGATGACTGCAAGCGAATCACACGAAGAGACATGAAAGTGTTGAATTTTGGAACACAATCGGAAGATAGGTTTATATATTAACCTACCGATTCTGGGATGTTCCAATTTTTAGTCGAGAATCGGTAGGTTTATACGTTATTAACCTACCGATTTGGGGGATTGTGCAAAATATTTGGTCGAGAATCGGAGGATTGCTAATATACTTTTCTCTCCGATTATCATGTGTAAAAGAAAACTGTCTTACGTATCCAAACAACACCACAATCGGAAGGTAAATGTGCACCTTCACTTACGAATAACAATAATCGGTTGGTTTATTTGTAATGTTCCCTCCATTGTTATATGTAAAAAAATTTGTTCTGTAACCAAACAACACCATAATCGGAAAGAAATTGAGCGCATTTACTAGGAATATTCGTAATCGGATGTTTGTGGTTTCGTTAATGTCCGATTATTATACTAAAAAACAACTATGGTTTACGTAACCAAACAACACCATAATCGGAGGGTCATTAATATATTGAACTCCCGATTATGGTTGCATCAAATCACGAACCACATGGTTATGCATGGCTCTGTACACTCCAAACCTATGGAATTTGGCAAGGGTTCGATCGGGGCTCCTTATAATCGGTAGGTTATTAAGTTGTTAACTCTACCGATTATGGTAGATTTCAAAATTCATCACATGAATGATTTTAGAAAAAACTCATTTTGGGGCGACCCATAATCGGATGGTTTGGTAATATATTTAACTCCCGATTATGCATTTTGCATCAAAACGCGAACCAAGTGGTTATGTTGGTGTGTGCACTAAATACCTATGAAATATGGCAAAGGTTGGATCAGGGGCTCGTTATAATCGGCGGGTCATATAATAATATACCCTACCGATTATGGTAGATTTCAAAATTCATTACGTGAAGGATTTTAGAAAAAACTAAATTTGGGGCAACTTATAATCGGTAGTTTATGTAACCTATTTATCTTCCGATTATGGTTACATCCACAGCTCAAGCCTAGTGGTTATGGTTGGCTCTGCACCCCTCAAAACCTATGGAATTTGGCCACGGCTGAATATGGGGCTCCTTATAATCGGTAGTCTTACAAGTTGGATAAGCTACCGATTATAAAAGGCATTATTAGTCGAAGTATCTACACAACAATCGGTAGGTATATTTTCAATTTAACCTACCGATTCTCAGAAACTTTTAGATTATGGTTTTGGCTACCGATTATATAAGGGCATATTGGCCATTTCGAAAAATCGAAGATAAGGGGTAGCTTAGATTTACGTTTGGGTGACCTTTTTTGTCTTTTAGTGTCGCCCCCTAATTCTTTCGGGTCGCCCCTAAAAGTGCTTTTTTAAAATATCCTACATCCTTTCCGCTTTTGTTTTTAAAACCGCACTACGGAGTTACAAGTTACAAATTTCGGATAACTAGAATAGACTTCCCCAATTTTGTTTAACAAATCAGTCATATTGACATTTCAATATGAAACTCCGAACGGGGTTCACGTGTTTTCGATGCTTGGGGATCGAACCCTTGTCTCTATGGTTATTATAAGCGACTTCAACCACAGCACCAACCAATGTTTGTTGGTGTCAAATCCTACATATGTTACCTATATAACCGTTTAAATCACAAATAACACACACTCCACACCTAAAACATATGGTTTTGTTAATCGTTACATGCCGAATTTTCAATACCGAACTCAAATTAGTAAAACGAATTATACACGTACGTAGACGTTAGTATTACAATCACGAACCGTTGATAGGATCTTTGACCGAATTTGATTTTTATGAATCCGAATAATACTAAACGTTTGCCGTTCCGTACGTTTATAGAACCCCGAATTGCTAACTAGGTGCGACCTCACAATATAACAATTCTCTATATAAAAATAGAGTTTTTTCGAGCGTTGTGGTTAATCGGAGCTTCTGGTTGATTCTGGCCCCACCATTATAATTTATTTTTGTAATTTTATAAAAGTTTGGGTAAAAAATCCGAGAAAATATCTTTTAAGCTATAGGATATTTTCTGGACAATCATATTCAAGAAAAATATTTCCTAAATTAAGTAAATTTTAAGAAATCCTATAAATTACCAAATAAATTCAAAAACATTCATATAAAATTATAATTAATTCCTAAAATAAAACATACAAATAAATACAGTAATTAAATAAAATCATTTTTATACAATTCATTATGATTAAACTATAAACATTAAATTATGCATCATGATTATCATCACAGAATTAAATCAATCACAAAATTAAGAAAAACGTCCAATGTCCGATTACACTTCTTAAAATTAAAATAATTCCTAATTACAATTCCAATATGCTAATAATTAAACAAATTTTAATAACAATTGGGATGAAAATAGAAAATTATCCACCAAAATTTAGATGATTAATGATTAAAACTTAAAATAAAAATACCTTTTGATGATCAAAGTGCACTTCTCCGCGAAAAATCCGCAAATCCCGTCAAATAGTTGAAAAGAAAACTTATTAATGAATCCTTTTGAAGCAAAACCATAAACATCAATCCAGAGCAAAAAAAAAAAAAAAAAAAAACAAGGAAATATAGAAAAATATAAAAGTCATGGGAAGAATAGCAAAATGAACTTCAATAATTTTTGTTTGTATTATTCATTCTAAAAAAATAAAAAAAAAGTAATTACTATCCTTAGACATGCACGATATTCTTAGTATGTATTATTTATTTTTGACAATAATATACAAAAATAATAAATATTATTTATTTACATTATTATTTTTTGTGTGAATTTTGGATCAAGATATTTTTATTATATAAGAGTTTTTGATATTTTTAGACATGTATCAAAATTATTTTTATAGAAAAATCTTTATTTTATGGAAATTGTGGTTATGTTGTCTCTATATAAAGCATTTTCCATATAATAATGAATAAATATAAAGATAATTTCTATTCGACTAATATTGTTACCGAGAAAAAGTGTTATATTCGATTGATATTATATCCAAAACAAGTCTTTTTTTTATGACTATCTCTATATAAATCATTCGAGAAGAGGCAAAACATGTTTCCACGTTGTTTTTCTCTTTCATGATTTTTTTGATTTTTTTTTTCTCTAATAAAATTATTTATTGTGTAGGTGCTTGGATTATGTACCTATTATAGTTGTTGTATCATGACATACGTGAAGCAATATCAAGGGATAAAATCAGGTAAAACTTCAGTACTCTTTAATTCATAAATCACGGAACTCATTCAGTAATTCATAAAGGTCATGAAACTAATCAACAGTAACATCGTTGTATTTGGTTTTGCTATGTTTATTATTTTTTCGTTTGATTTCTTACGAGTCCGCGATATATTTTTTGTGTTTTTACTGACTTCGGATTATGTTTTACGGTGGTAGAAGAACAAGGTAAGCGATGTCAACATAGTTTTGATTTTCATATTTTATTTTGATTCTCTCTGTTTAGTTATATAATTCGATTTTCATATTTTCTTTTGATTCTCCTTTGTTTAGTTATATAATTGGTCTTGTCTAATTATACACAAATTTAATATCAATTTTTTTTTCTATTAGATGGAGGAGGATCAGCGTGTTTGTATTTTTGAATTCAACAAGTTGTTCCCGTAAGTAGTCCCTTATATTTTTAATATAGCTGGTGATGACTCCTTTTTTTTATCGGCATATAGATGGTGATGATACATGGATCTGAAACAATGGAGGCAACCAATAGTGATGATACATAGATCTGAAACAACGGATGCAATCTATGGTGATGATACATGGATATGAAACAACAGAGGCAGCCTATTTTATACGATTATTGAGAAAATCTCGCTAATTCTTGCCCTACTTTTCTCACATATTTAGTTTTTTTATTTTATTTTGCGTGTACGACTATTACTTTATCAGAATATTTACTAGAAAAGATATGTACTTTACTACAAAAACTTAACTCTATTTTCCATTATGTTTTTTCTCCTCCACTCACCGTATGTGCATGTTATCTACTAACCAAACTAATTTTTGTCACCAGAAGTTTCAATTTTACTACCCAATCTCTTCCCTCGATATCCAGGTGACTCTACAACAAAAATTGGAAGCTAAATATATCTGAGTTCATATTTTGTGTAATTATTTGTGGGTACTTTTAAATGCTTAATTTTTGTGTAGGATAATGGAAAATATTTCAGTTAAGTGAAAGGAGCTGGTGGATCGTGATGTTCATACTCATATATCCAATGGTTTGAGGAGGTTGGTTAATTTATGGATTAATCAATGTTCTACCTAAACATGCAACGATCATCTGGATTGGTTATTTATTATGAGTTTCTTTTATTTATATTAAGTAATATTAAGTTGCATCGATTTAGTCTTTCTCATGGAGGTAATATTATTTTAATTCATTTTGAATAGCCATGTCTATCCCGATTAGGTGGCTCCCCAAGCTATAACTTATTGAAAACAATTTTTATTTGATTCTCACTTTTGTTCATATTTTTTTAATCTTTAATTTCATATTTAATCATGGTAATCATATCAACAACGTAATATCACAATTTTGATTTAAAATATTTTTTATATTAAGTTTTTTAGTAATGAAGATGATTATTATCATTGTTTTGGGTTTTTATATTTTTATTATATTTTTTTTGCACCATTGATTTTTATGTGTTTGCATATTCGGTAAGAGAATAATATCCTTTATTTTGGTTGGTGGTAAGAGAATAATACCAACATCATCTCAAATTTTGTTATTTGATTTTTATTTTATCTATTTAGTTTTCGTTTGTATAATACATGGGACTCAATATCACAAGTAGTTGTTGAAGTAATAGTCATCAAGTACATGTAGTCGATATCCTTGACGGAGAAGAAAGTCGGTGGTAGTCCCGTAGTCCCCTTTTTTTACCCCTAACTTTCAGTTTTTTGGAGGTTTTTCAAGATAAGTTTTAGCCCTCCTATTTATACTTAGTCATAAAACTCATAGATTAAAATAGATGGTTCCAAAAAATTTATAATCATCCATTTCAATTATATGTTCTCTTATATTTGTTGGTTTGGTTGTTTGATTTGAAGTTCGGTGATTCACGGGCGGCCGAATAAGTAACCAGGACAAAGCAGCAGTTCGGTTAATACCACTTAATGGTAATCCAGTCTTTCTTATATATATATTTTCATTTGTATCTGTATAGCATTAGTCGGCGAGTTGACTATTATTTGGTTATGCCTGTAGATTGAGCTTGAGATTTCCCATGGGGTGAAAGGAAATCATCTTCATTTGATATTCGCTCTAAATGTCTAGATTCATAAAGCCCAAAGATTGTTAGAATTTTTTGTTTGAATTGATATTTATTCCATCAAAATTTCCTTTTTATAACCAATATGTGGTTTTTAGCCTCATTTGATGTCTTGTGATTCTGTTTCTCTCAATTTTTATTTTTTGTTTGTTTTTCTTTTTTATAGTCCTGGTTCTTAGGTTACATGCTTCTGCTTAATAGCAAGATCTAAAGGTTCATATTAATATCCAGGATCTCTGATTGCCAAATTCACAATCCCACTTCTGGCACATCTATAAACACAGTCCAATATTCTTTTTGGGATATTTTTATCTATTCAATTAAATATGTTTCTAAATGACGTTTTAGTTTCACATTATGAATTAAATGATTGTATAAGCCATTTAGCTTAGGTTTAAGCTTATATTATAAATTAGTTTGTGTTGTATTTCAAGTTATAATCTCTTGACATAAATTAAGATCTTTATGTACTCTATTGATTGTGGTAACTGTAACTCGGATAGACAAAACGAATTGAGCAAAGGACACTAACTCATATAATTAAATGTTCATCAAAGAAACAATTAGAGATTAGCCGGTATCCGATTAATTTATACGAACCAATTTCATTATACTCTACATCTTTGTTAATATAAAAATGATGATATGACTTTTTAAATTTCAAGATGGGATCCTGGGCATGAGTTTTCTTTGACATTTGAAACTTACTTTACGTGCTTTGATGATGATAGTAAATTTATATTCTTTAACTTCAGTTGAGCTCTAGAATATAAGGAGGGTTATAATTGTATTTTATTTAATTGTTTCTTTTAGTTTTGCTTAACAGTTCTAAACAAAACCAAATTCAATTTGCAACCATCCAAGTGTATTTTTTGGGTCATTTATAGTGGTTTGGATGTGTAATAACAAGATTCTTCGGACCGTGGTTCATTATCCATATACTTTAATTTGTTCACTACATTTATGCGGAGCCAGTGAACCAGTGAGAGGATGTTGTGGCCATAATGCACCGGTTCAAATTGAGTGCCTTCAGGCGTTGCATTTGAAATTTTACAAGTACAACTATCCCCTTCGGTTCAATCCACGGAGAAATGGGATATGAGTAATATATTACACATTTTTCTTTTTTATTGCATGGCTACCAATTCACATCATATAAATTTTTTACAGGGAGTGAAATTGAATGGATGTGTCCGTGTGTGCATGTGACAAAAAAGAGAGACGAGACAGAATTTGATGTGTGAATTTTCGGGTGGACAACAATCTAAGGGGGAGATATTTTCTGGACTTATGGTTTAGCATTTCCAAATAACTTGAACATTAATATTTCAAAGAACGATGAATGAAAAGAAGAACACAAAAAATATAAATACTTGATTCAGGAACATAAAATGCTCATTAAACCGACACTGAATACTAAAAGCCTAAATGTTCCTACTAACAGTCTCTTAGATCATTGGCACCAAGCGTGAGGGAATGCTAGACATTTGGTAATTTACCTTAAGGTTCCTACTGAGAATATCTTGGCAAATTACCCTGACTATAAAAATATGAAGAGTCAACAATACCTTGCAAGAATGTAGTGTATAAAAAAGACATATAGAGTTATAAACAAGCAATGGGTAGGGTCTTCTCAACTCAACCTCACCTTGAGGATGTCGTACAATACTCGATACTAAGTTTTGCTCTCTTGCTTTTTTTATCCAATGATTCCATACGAACTTATGATCTTGGCAAAAAAAAAAAAAATCCAGAAAATATAACACACTTAGCATATTAACGACAAAAAAAAAATTTAAAGGCGTACATAGGATTCCCAATTACATCCAAATGGATTTTATTTAACCTAATCGACTATATGTTACCATAGAGCTAAACACTATTAACAATCACGGGAAAGTGCTCACTTGGTAGAAGATAAGCCAATTTAATAAGCTTGAATATTCGTACCATACTACCATGTCATCCACATCGACCAGTGGTTGAGTATCTGCATCGATCTGGAAAATACATTGCAATTAAAGACATATTTATTTTTATCCTATCATTATTTTGGATGAAATTAGTAATATTTATTTACTGGCTAGGGATATATCGAGTATAAAATGGAACCATAAATGGGCAAAAATGCAATCTGTGTTTCAGTATTAATGGTCCTGTGTTAATTTGTGGCTATGTAAGTATTGTTAATTTTTGCGTATGTAAATATAATGTCATTATCATTGAGCATCTTCGACAAATGATGACTCGATACAGAGATGATACGCCTCTTCTTTTTTGTGTAGCTACACCATAAAAAGATATCACACGAGTGGGACGATGTATCTATGCGCATGAATACTTAGATGTGGAGCATGCCGAATCGAGGGCTTCTTTGCAAGCTATGGGATGGAAGAGAAGCTAGCTTTACAACAAGTTTGCTTTGATTTAGATGCGCATAATGTTGTAGTAGCGACTAATGGAGATCTTCATAGAGTCATATAGGAGAGCCAGAGTCTATTTACAAATTAGATTTACAAATATGATGTTTATTAATATGAAGCTTAATAAACCAACTGAATTTAGTTAGTATTTATACGTCTTTGCTGCCCCCATAGGCCTATGTGCTTAGACATATATCCTAACCCAATTTAGTTATATCAATTCAATGTGGTGTCGGCATCAGCATAATAATACATCCATGGGAATAAAAAACCAAATTCACTCACAGTTGTCGTAAGCGCTCCAAATTGGCTTCATGCATCA
The DNA here is from genome assembly GCA_023531295.1 of Papaver armeniacum. Lineage (NCBI taxonomy): Eukaryota > Viridiplantae > Streptophyta > Magnoliopsida > Ranunculales > Papaveraceae > Papaver > Papaver armeniacum. Next base: position 95,549 of record JAJJWW010002205.1, read on the forward strand.
GTATTACCCCAATTCCAGGTTTGCATGAAGCTTTATGAAAAATTTGTTAACCTTTTGAGAATTTTGAATTCTGGTTTTGGCAACATATCATTTACAAAATGTACATTCTGCCTTCAATCTCTATCTGACGTGAAAGTATTTTAGTTTCTTTTGTATGAGTAGTCTAAGCGTGAACGCAATATCGGCAGTAGCCTTGAAAGAAGACCTAAAAGAAGTAATCTCCCCACATGAATCTTATATTTCATAGGCGAGAACAGACCCGTGCATCGCACGGGTGAAAACTAATAAATAAAAAGATGAACCTTCCCCAAGTTAAACAGGTTTCCATGCAAAAATCCAATCCATTATGCCACCAAGACTCAAGGGGACATGCTCTTGTTCGATTCTTTTTTTTTTTTTTTACTTAGCGGCGATGGTTCATATTTGCATGTAAAGGTATGGGACAAAGTTTACTTGACGAACAAATTAGGTTTATAATTCACCTAGACACTTTTAAGACACAAAATTCCATGACTACTACAAGGGGTTACAAAATCTCATGCAGACTACAAAATTTTATGTGATTGAAGTGTGGTTTTTGCTCGGTACTGGTACCCCGTAAAAATTACTCCCTCCGTACCATATATATAGACGGATGATTACAATCTCTTAGATTAAGAATTGTTTCTTGATTTTATAAATATCCATGTTTTTTCTTGTCTTATCCTTTATTATATTCCCTATGTTAGAGACATAAACTTAATTGTGAGGAAAAACAAGCAACATAAATAAGGGTAAAATGGTTAAAATCCATCTTGAAATTGTCACTCCGCCTATCTAATGGTACAAGGAAAATGCAATATTCCGCCTATATAAGAAGTATGAAGGGAGTAGTAATTTTCTTTGTAACAATGGCCAATACCTGGGACTCTTTTTGATTTGTTTGAAGCTTGGACTACAAATGTTCTGCGGGGTAGAGGTAGTTCAGTTTGGCGTATTATTCACTATGCAATTTGTTGGAGATTGTGGAAGGAACGAAATGGAAGAGTTTTGGTACCGCAAGAAAGAAGGAAGCAAGCGAGGTTATTGACCTTGTTAAAAAGCTTGTAGTTGTTTGGTCTTGTGATTCAGATACGTTTAAGTTTGTAACTCCTAGTCTCATTTGGAGTAATTGGGAGACTCTCATGAATGTGTAGCTCCCTTTGCTTTGTGTAATGGTTTTCTTTCTTCTTAATATAACCTTTTCTTCGGAAAAAAAAAAAAAATCTTTGTAACAACCTTGAAAAATTGCCCAATAGGAAATGATCTTACCAATCAAAAGAAAAAAATAATGCAATCGGTAAGAAATTTAGAATGTCAGTCGAGGGAAATGATATTGCCTCTTTGTACCATATTTGGACTTATGAGGTTAAAGTTATCGAATTCTAGTTTGTTTTTCAGACTGTAACTCGCTTTCATTTTATTTTCTAAATTTTGCCACATGACCCGCTAATTAACAACTGGATAACAACAAAGATTATGTGGCGCTGACACGGTTGAGAGAATTTTGCATTTTGTTTACCATGTCATTAATATGAATAAATAAAAATCGAAAAATAAATAAATTGAAACTTCTTTTTTCTTTTGACCGAGGACAGACCTAAAATCAAATTGAAGTCACTGCTTTCTTTCGTTGTGAAATTGAGAAATCCAAAGCAATATCAAATTTATATCAAGATTGAAGAAAATCACAAAAAATCCATTGAAGAAAAATAGATTAGTCACTTCGATTTCCACCCAAAGAACAACAATAAGAAAAGAAAAAGAAATTCATTCATGTGGATCAAGGTTTTTAAAATCGCACGAGTCACGAGTTGACTCGCACGATGCGCTTCAAATTTAAATCGCATCTTTTAGGATTGTTTGACCATTCAAATTCCAAAGTCTAAGAAAACAAGCCGCCACGGAGTTTGAACCCTGCTATCTCTCTACACACACGTCTAGGCTTAACTATTGGGCTATGCCTTATTTTTGTGAAATCTACGAGTTTATAAATTTCTACATTTCTCAGTATAAAAGTTTACTTTCCCACTATATTTCATTTAATATTGAATATATGTTTCATTTTAATTTTATATCTAAATTTCTATATCTCCCCTCCTTTAAAACACTAAGTCATATAAGCTCCCACGTCGCACGGTGAATGTGACACCCTCCTTAAATTAAATTAGATAAAAGCTTTCCACTGAGATCAATTCTGGAGAGGACAAGTGGCGGAACTCTATTGGTTGAAACATTAAAACATGAATTACACTCTACTGTTTACACCCCGTATTTAAGCGTTTGTTTGTAACACCGTTAGCAAAAACGTGGGTATACAATATTACATCGGCTTTTGTGCCTAAATAATGACTTACACTTGGGTTACACCAAATACTTAACTGGACGTTACAAACGCCAGTTAGGTAGACAATACATCTGTTAAAAAACTAAACCTAACGCCATATTGATATTCGTCGTACTTTTGTTACGCAATAAACCATGATTAGCGGAAAAAAAAAAAGAGAGATTCGATTATATCGAGAAATCTAAACCCATACTTTCTTTTCTACTTTCCGTTCTCCGCCTCTCTTCGCAGGATTGATGAAATAATAATAAGAACAAGGTTATTTCCAGGTGAGATTTATGAAACCCCAGCTTGATTTCTTCGTTTTATACTTGATTTGTTGATGATTATTGCATTTGCAGTTGCATCAACATGTTTGTTTGATTTTTTATTCTTATATTCTTCGATTTGGATAAGATTGATTCAATGGGTTTGTGTTAAATTCTTAGATTCTTCGATTTGGAGAAGATTGATGTATTTTACGAAAAAACGGGAATCGATTTTAGTTTCTTTGTTTTATAAACGATTAAGAGGGTTTGGATGTATAGGAAAAATGCACTGGAGAAATTCATGAGGACTAAACATGCATATAATTCATTGTTGAATTCGGAGTCATGGGCGTAAGTATTATAATGGAAGAGGAGCAGAAGGAGGAGGAGGTCTATGGGTTTGGTAATGTCCTTGCACTATTTTGTCCTATCTATTTTAGTTGATTTGGAGTTAAAATTAAGAAATTGGATATGAATAGTGAGTACCATCACCTTACATCTGTTAATATACACTTGAAAGACAATTTTGTTCCATGAGATTGTGTTAATGGTGAGGTTGTTTAGCCCTGTCCTCAGTGGTTAATACGTTTAAGTCCAAATTGGCTTCGTGGAAGAAGATTTTCCCCACAAGGGAAGGTCGAAACTCCCTGATCAACAATGTGCTCTTAAATCTGGTGGTGTAATGTTTCACTGTATACTAAGCACCCATTTCAATGATAATATTCTTCATTAAAGAGTTGCACTTGGTTAAATAGGAAAAATTGTGCGAACAAGCCTAAGAATGATGAAAAGAGATATCTTAGCAAACTGAGGACGGAGGTTTAACAAGGATTCTTAATCTTTTTTCTCAAAGCTGTAATCTATTATTCTCTCTTTTCCTATACATGTTCTCTTTTACTCTTTCTCTCATGATTGTTTCTTCTGAATTCTGATATTTTGGTTTCGTTCATTATTCTTTTGTTTAATTCTTTTGATTGTTTTGTTAGTTCGCAGGTAATTCCTTAATCTTATGGTGGTGAATTTTTCGCAGGTAATTCCTTGATCATGTAATCCCCTAGCCTGATGTCTCTAGCGACGGTGTTACCAATATACCCGAGGTGATGAGTAAGTGGTAATTTAACAGAACTGCAGTGCTACCTTAAATAATCCTCATGTGTTCGGCTTTGTTCCCAGGCTCATGCTTTTCTAATTTTTATGCACGATATTCAACTTTTTCCTTTGAGTATCCAATTCTTTGCAGTGATACCATGTTCTATATTTTTCACTATCATAAATAGAAAGCAAGACACAATTTATGAGGTCTCATTATGAAAGACCCTTTTGGAGTTAACAGAACATGTCGCTGATTGTTGTATTTTTAGATATGCGAGTTCTACGATTATATGGACTCTTATAAGTTTAATTAATATATAGAAAAAAGAAGCAGATTCCTTTCCCCAGACTTCAAATTTTGGCTCCATATCGACACTTGGTGCAATGGTTGGAGCCATCAGGAGCGGGTCAATTGCTGGTTTCATTGGAAGAAAAAGGGTAAGAATGACAAGGCCCCAATAGTCGAGCCATTTATCCGTCTATTTTGATAGGTTACGCCAGTAGTATGATCATCCAACTGGTAACAATTTTGCAGGTAGACTTCTCAAAGGTATTTAGTAAAGCGATAATGTGCCGGTAGAATTTGCTTTCCATCTTCATGCTGGATAAAATATTTTGCAATATTCTGTTGCACTAATTAAGCTTCACTTTGTAGATTTGTGATGTCATGATGGTTTTTATCTTATTTCTCTATTTCGACATTTTTACGGTCATTGACATTTGGATTCATGGATCGGTTCAGGGAAATGTAATTACAAATTGATAATGAATTTCATAGTGTATAAGCCCTGAAAAATGATATCTTTGTACATTAATAGGAAATTGTATGATTTAGTGTCTTTATTAGATATTTTAGATTTTCTTCTGTATGAACCAAGGTATAAGTGTGTAATAATGTAAACGACACTTTAATTATAATTATAATTCAATTTTAATATTTTATGACTTCATTATGGTTTGGTTATTGATAATCCTTTGTGTGCATCTCTGTTATCGTGTGATGCTTTGCATATTTAGTTAAATCAGAAACATATACACTTTAATTATAATTATAATCACTGCTGTGCATCTCTGTTAGGTCAGAGACGGGACTCACTTCGCCTTGCCCCGCCAAACCAAAAGTGCAAGGTTTGGCCTTGCCCCGCCAAAATGAAAGTGTATCGTGACGGTATCGTGACGGGGCGGGGAGAAACCATGTGATACCAAATCAAAAATGCATCGAGACAGGCGAGACGAAGCCACATCATACCAAATTAAAAAAAAATGCCCGATGCGCAGTACGTGCATAATAAAAATCTTAAGCAACGGGGCGAGGAGAAGACGAGGCATACCAAATAAAAAATCCTAAGCATGTATCGGGCGAAGCGGCGAGCTACACCAAATCAAACCGAGCCATACCAAATAAAAAATCCTAAGCATGTATCGAGGCGACACCAAATCAAAAATCCTAAGCGGGACTAGGCGAGGCAAACCGTTTTTCGGGCCCGCCTGATGCGTAGCACGGGCACAAAATATAGTTTAATATATAATGTAAATATACTGATTTAATAATCGACCATGAATCTTCGATTCACGATTCAATATACGATTCGATTCTCAAAAATTGAAAAGCGATTCGCGTTTCGGTTTACGATTTCACAACCTTGATTAGGATATTAATCGAGGTTGGGGGTCAAATTTATGAATCCTTATTAGAAGAAATCAAAAGGTAACTAGGGGATGAAATTAGAGGAGGAGATGAAAGAAGAAAGGGACGAGGCAAGTCATCATTGCCGCCTACAGATTTACTAAGACAATCAACCGGTAGGTTTTGGTGAGAGTTTATTGATTGGTGGTTATTATTGACCAACAAAGCTATACCTAATTCAATAGGTCATCCACAACTGCAAGAAGATGTTATATTGAGATTGAGAAGTAGATTTCAAGCTGCTAATCATAGATTTTCTTAATATTTTTTTTTATTTTCCATTTGGATGTAAAATATGATGATGAAGAAAGAAAAAGTGATTCAAGGATGACGGTAATCTTGATAGTTTTTTTTCTCAACTAAGCCATCTCCTCTTGTGACGCCTAAAAAAATAAAAAATGAATGAAGGAAAGTCCTAAGGTTTATCCTATAATCGGTAGTAAATAAAGTTATCTTGACTTCCGATTATGAATTAACCTTCCGATTATGACATATTTTGTCCTTTTGTGTCGCCCTAATCGGAAGGTTATTCAAAAGATAGAAAAAAAAATTCTACGAGACGCTGTCTCGCACTCTACGATAGGGGCATTTGCCCGCGACTCCGATTTTGTCAGTCGAACACACAAGGAGGGGTTACTCCCCCGGACCTCTCGTATAAGCGACGGCATTGTATTCATACCACGTCCATGCCCGCACCGAGCTTTTCAATTGCATTGGTTGAGCCTATAATCGGTAGCAAATGAAGGTATCTGACTTCCGATTATACGGTGGGCCTCTTCTACAAAACCCTAGCATAATCGGTAGTCAAAGATAGTTCATATAACTACCGAATATAGAGTTTCCCCAAAATGAGATTTTGCAAAAATCCTCTATTTTTCTAATTTGGTTGAGCCTATAATCGGTAGTCAAGATAGTTCATATAACTACCGAATATAGAGTTGTCCCAAAAATGAGATTTTGCAATCGGTAGCTAACTAAACTACCGATTATGAAGGGCATACAAGTATTTTCATCCTATTTTGTCTTTTTTGTGTCGCCCCTAATTCGTTTGGGGTCGCCCCTAAAAATGCTAGCTTATTTTGTGTGTGTGTCTTTTTGTTTTTGTTCTAGTTCTTGTGAAGATAATAAAAATAAAACTCTCTTTCCACCTCTTCAGCGCCACATCAATTTTGCTTTTATTTAGCTGTTACCCAATTGTTTCTCACAACAATATTATAATCTCTTGATTCGACCAAAAAAACATAAATTAGACTTCCTGGTGATGTTTTTTTAGAAGAGAGTGAACATAATCAGTGGCGGAGCCTAGGGTTGGATAACCCTGGCTCCAATGCACCCGATAATAATTAAACCTTTGTAAAGACTATTGAGCTTATTTTTCGTATTTTGTGTTTAGCCCCCCTTATATCAAGTGTTTAGTCCACCTAAAACTAATTTATTCTTTTTAACCCCTCCAGTTATATTTCTGGCTCCACCACTTGAACATAATTGAACGACAAAGAATTCACATTTTTTTTTTTTGATACGATTGGTAATCGCCAATTGGCATCCGTGGTGTCCGCGCAAACAATATGTATGTTTAAAAACAACTGAGAATCTCCTAATTATCTAAAGTATAACCCTTAAAAAATAATAGCATCGGACCGACAAAATATATCAATTTATCGCGATATTAAATTATCGATAAAATAATAATTATTAATTTCTATACAAATTATTAATAGATGCCAAGAGGGCTTTTATTAAAAAAATCAAAACAAGTCAATAATTACAAGGTGCGTGCTGACATCCTAGCAACAAGCTGGGCACCAACATCTTTTTGAAAAGAGAAAATGAGTCATTTGTCCAAAAAAATTTAAAACACGGTTCAAATGGACAAGTAAAAAAAAGTACGGGTGAAATAGCCAAAAAAAAAAATATCAAGGATGAAACTGGATTCATCCTGGCTTATACTTAAAAAATAGTAAGGATGGCTGGATGCATCCGGTTTAAAATAAAAATAAGAAAAAAAATATTTGAAAATGGACAGGATGAAAGCTGGTTACATCTCGCCTATTTTAAATTTTTGTCCATTTAAATGATAACTTTTTAATTTTTGGCTATTTAAATGGAATCAAAACCTAAGTATCCTTTTCACCCGGGAATTGTTGATTTTGGTCTTTTTGACCAATTTTGTGTTTTGAAAAATAATACACAATCTATGGAAGAGAGAACGCCAATTTTATGATTGGCATCATATCGAACAAGGAAATTTCTCAATCGCTTTAGAAATATCTACAATTTATATATTACTAATTAATTTATCAAAACATTGTTTAATTCTTGCCGCCATAACACGACATCAAACATTTCAACCTTGTAATGCACGGATATAAGAGCTCTCAAGGTGCATTGTCGTGGTCGATTCTATCATAGTCTTTTTGAAGGTTATGAAGCGGGAGAACCAAATCTCGAGAAGATTAATGTTTACATGCAATGAAGTTTTCCATTTCAGCTTGGATAATAGATGTTCGTGCAAATATCTTTGCAAATTGTTTCTTCATGGTAGAATTCGATCAATGGATGACACCGCGTCAAAGTATTCAAATGAAATGCTAGATAGTGAAGCCACTATAGAACTGTGAAATTTGATCAAAGGATTACCTTTTGCAACTACTCTCAAGAGGATATCATTTCAAATTTGTTGACTAACGATAAAATAATTGAGAGTATTGTGGAAAAGAGAAAAGTGATAATGTGGAAAACGAAGATGAATTATAGTTATAGAGCCATCTTCTCGTAAAGAAGCTATCAAGTTATGAAGAGACTGAAGAGTTTTTTATTGCATCACGAAACGACATCACCAAAAGCTCTTTTGTTGTGAAGAAAAATCCAAGATGATATTCAATGTGACATCAATTTCAAGAAAAACTAGACCATAGTTGAATCATTCTTTACCAAGTTAGCATAAATGTAAAATTAATTTTACATAAACTAGAAAAGTTATTAACTTATATATCGGAAGGAAGTTATAGAAAACTTAACTTTTTATTAATTTATAAATTCATCGAATTATTAAGTTATTAATTTATATATCGGAAGGGAGTTATAGAAAACTTAATTTTTTATTAATTTATTAATTCAGCGAATTATTAATTTAGCACGTTATCACCGGCCAGAGACCAATAAAATCTAATCTATTAACTTGCGGTGGATTAAATTATAGAAGGTTCTACCGTAATTGAGAATATTAATTATGTATATTCTATAAAGGGAACATTATCTATATACCCCTAATATGAGACCCATTGAAAAATACCCTTTCTAACTTAAATTATACCCTTAAGCTTAATACATTACTAAAATACCCTCTTTTGTATAGTGTATATACAAAACCACTAACCACTATTAAAAAAAAAAAAAACACTGCCTCTACTGCCCGCCACCACTGTCCACCGACAACCACCACCACTATTGTCTATCGCTGCCCACCACCAACCAACACCGACGACCACCACCACCAACAACAACCACCATCACCGACGACCACCACTACTGTCCACCACTACCAACAACCACCACCGAAGAACACCACCACTATCCACCACCATTGTCCACCAACACCGTCAACCACAGTCGCCGCTAACCAACACCACCAATGTCCACTACAACCGCCACAAATCACACTGCCGCCGCCAACAACCGCCACCCACCGCCATCGTCAACCACCATCGCCGCGCCAACGACCACCACCACCATGTGGAGTCAACTTCTTTGAAGTTATGTCCATATCGGAGGCAACTAGCTCAAGTTGTCTCCAAAAGTGGAGGCAACTAGATCAAGTTGTCTCCAATAAATAGTATACATGAACAAGTTGCAAAACAAAATGGAGCCAACTAACTCAAGTTTTTTCCGAATCTGAGGCAACTAGCTCAAGTTGTCTTCAAAAGTGAAGGCAACTAGCACAAAGTTGTCTTCAAAAGTGAAAGCAACTAGCCCAAGTTGTCTCCAAATATGGAGGCAACTAGCACAAGTTGTCTTCATATATGGAGGCAACTATCACAAGGTGTCTCCATAAAAATAAAAATTGTACACAAATAAGTGAACCTAGTGTGAGTCGAACACACATCTTCTGACATAGAGTCAGTTGTGCTACCATTGCACCACATATTCATCTATACAACATATCAAAATCACATCCAATAGACATATAATTGTAGAACTTATAAACCAGAGTTAGAAGATACCAATTTCTAAGTGAGACTTGCTCGGGATGCTATTGATTGCCCCTGGATGCAGCTCCAAAATTGTAGTACCATCTTAACTTCTTTGCTTCCTTGTTGATGTGGAATCAACATTACAGTACCAAAATTGCACCATCAACATATATTTAGCAATCAGTTCAGACCCAAATTCCTCGTCTCACTCGAACACAGTTCCGTCAAATGTAATTAAGCCAGCACATACATCTTAACTTCTCGCAACTTTATTTGCCAATTACTTCATCGGTTCAAAACCACTGGTCACTTTCCATTCTCTGCACAGCAACTTCGTCCAATGTCCATCTACATCTCAGTCAAGCCAATATCCCACATTCAATCGATATCATATAGCATCGAGCCACAAGCTTCTCATAATACGGACTTCGGCAGTTTGTTATTACAGAACTCTTGCAAGCTCCAGCCACTTTGTAAGTACCAAAAGCTAACTAGATTCTAGCAAGTTCATCTCCACAACTCATTCAAATCACTTACAACCTTCTCCATCTTTGCTGCTTACCTCCCTCCACGAATACAATCGGCTCAACCACATTAGCAAACTCCGGCTACAGCACCTTGACTTTCTAAGCACTAGCCACATCAAACTCTCTTCATTTTGTACACACCAAATCAATCACTAATTCAGGCTCATTCTTTCAGAATTGAGATGCAAAGATCTCGCCATCGCCATGAGTTACTCCAGCCAACACAGACACTGCCAACAGATTATGGGACTTGATTCCACCTCTCATGTCTACACAAACAAGTTTGGTTCACGGAACTTCTAGATTTAGGCACTCACCGGCTGCAATTTATATTGCCTGAGTCCTATCCATCACTGACTTACTTCCAAATTCAGACCCTCAAAGTTTGAGAATAACACCATGGCATCGTCCTTTAACTCACCATTTCCATGTATCCATTTCTCGGCTGATAAATCAATGACTCCCCAAAACAATCAAACAACACACTAATGAGAACCCAAGTTCCCAGCATACCCACGATACCAAACATTCTCTAATCCAAGCCATACGCACACATCAATAGTAAATAGAAGCCAAGAATCAACCATGGTCGCGACACAGTCAATACCCATCTATATATTCCTTCCTGCCAACAATTCAACTCGAAAAAATTGATACAAGTCTTTTTCACTACACCAAATTCAGGGATTAGTAACTAGATTTCGCAACCTCTTAATGGCTGTTGCGAATTTTCTGTTGCCAAAATTTCGCAACAGGGAGAAACAGTTACAAAACTTGCAACTGTCTGATACAGTTGCGATTCGCAACTAAACCCAGTTGTACGCGTGCGAAAAATCAGTGCGGTTGCCTACACTTTCAACTGACTCATTATTCAGCCCATTCAGATACTTGAGAAAGCTGACTCGGGTCTCTTATTATCTCTTTAATCATCGAACAACCTCACATTCTCCATCTGTTTTTCTTCCCCTCTCTCGTTCTCCTCTGTGAGTTTTCCCTGTTTCTACTACCACCACCATCGTTATCATCAAGATCAAAACCAAACCCTCATTGTCGTCGTCGAGGAACAAAGGTATCGTCACTACCAACACATGAACTATTTCTTCTCCTTTTTTTGTTTCACTTCTACGAAGTAAACCCTAGATTCAAATTTTTCTTCTTCTCCTTTTGATTTTTTCCACTCAAAATCTTTAACCTGATTTCTGATATTAGATCATATTCATGCTCACCATGTTATTATGTGGATTGATCTGACTATAAACCATTTACAAATTACAAATTTTTAACCTAAAGAGGGAAATCAAAGTTAATCTGATTGCAAGTGCGTTTTTCTGTTCTATGAGTGTTTTTTGGCACGAGATTTACCCCAAAATCCCTTCTCATGTTTCATAAGATCTATTTATACACCCATTTGGCGAATCGTTAAATCTTTCCTCAAATTCAAGTAATTTGGGGTTTTTTTTCTTTAAATGTCAGATGTCAGATGTAGATTATTAAACAGAATCAATAAATGGGTTTGTTTTAGTTAAGGTTTAGAATTGGTTCATTAATGGATTCGAGTTTCATGGATTAGGGTTTTTAACAGATTGGGGATTTAGGCTTCATGGATTTGAATTACAAATGAAAAAGATGAAACTGATGGTGAGAAACTAAAAGAAGAAGATTGAGCTTATGTTCTGAGGTAATCTTTCTTACTCATTTGAATTGATTTGAATTACAGATGAAAAAGATGAAACTGATGGTGAGAAACTAAAAGAAGATGATTGAGTTTGTGTTCTGAGGTAATCTTTCTTACTCATTTGTATTATCAAATTTGGGTATTGTTATATTAAAACTTTGAATTGAAGATTTGGAAGAAATAGAGTTGAGTTTCTAGTGGTGTATGTAGATGATTATTAGGTTTAAATCTATGAAATAGATTTCATATTATCCACATTGTTAACTGTGAAATGTTATTACTTGTCTCTCCTGGTTTGTTACTGTTACATTTATAATCTACACAGATTCGTGAATATCACAGGCGCCATCCAAATTCTTGTGCTTTGGATTTTACAAGGAGGCTGAGGAGTTGCTGAAAGAAGAACCACATGTGCAGTTCAGTGGCGAGGTTCCTTCCCCAACTTCTTTTATTGCAGGAATTTGTGTACACGTATATCATTGTGCTTGTATTTTCTTCATTTTCTCTGTCATAAATGTTTTTCTCTGCATTCCGTACATCTTAATTTCAGCTATTTTCAGTTCCACTGATTTGTTATTTTGTACTGAATGTGCTCTCCAGGAAGGTCATGTACGGTACTTGGACTTGTATGAGCTGTACAATGAGTACATTAATTCTAAGTTTTCAGAGCGAAACGAGAAAACAAAAGAACCAAGTATTCTACTTATCTGGAAGTGTTCTCCCAACCACATAGAAATTTCATGTAAACTAAATCTAAGCAAGTAACTTTGCTGGAGTACAATACAGTGCATGAGTTAATGGACGTGGGTAAGGACATATTAAAGGAGGTATGTCTCTTCTGCCAATGATTGATTGTTTCAAGTTCTCTTTAGTGCGCATCTGTGAATTAGTAGTACAGATAATTAATTTGTCATTTTTGTAGTTCATGTACACCAGAAGATACGAGTTTCCATTTTTCTCAATAGATTATCTCGATTTTTTTTTTTTGGATGTCCTGTTTTACTGTAAGGAGGGCACTTAAGTTTTGTCAATATTTTTCTGTTAGTGGGGGAACTAACCTTAAGTTTAAACTGGGGAAGTCTGGTTGATTGAAGGCTTTGTTTTCTGTAACAGAGTCCATCGAGCAAAGATGCACATAATGTGGTTGCTGGTGAGCCCAAAAGATTGCTAGTCAGTCACTATAAATTTCAGCTTATAATATATCTCAATCACTTTTTTGTAGTGGATACCTAGCTAGTGCAGGGGAAGATCAGATAATGCAAGTGATGGCATCATATACTTTGTATTGGCTTTTCAGTTTTTCCTCAGGTAACTCTTCTTTCAAATATGAGTGAGTCATTCCTTTCTTAACCAGTTTTAGAACTTTATATGATATATGAATAAAACTAGATGTTGAGCACCCTTCATATCTAGGTAAGCATGTACACTCTTTAGCAAGGGCTCTGCTTTTGTTGATAACAACAGTTTGTTTTGTCCCTTTAAAACTATTGCGAAGAAAGCGGGCAGTAACAGGGATTTGTTCATGTTTCAGTCCACATGGCTGCAGCACTCATTCTAATGCTACTGTTAAGGCTGGGTGTTGAGATGTGTATTCGTCATAAACTTTTAGCAACATCTGGTTTGCCGCTGTCTAGGTCTATTTCTGCAGGAGTTCCTTTGTATTAATCGTGTCAGGTTAATATGTTAACATACATTGGTGTAGAATCTGAGTAGTACTACTGATGACCTGTATTTTATGTATTTTAATATGTTAACATACATTTGTATTGTCCCTTAGTACTTGTATTTTATGTGGATGCTGTGAAATTGTTTCCTTCTACTAATATGGCTCTCATATCTATTTTTCAATCGCACAGACCTGCTGGAAGAGAAATCTGAATTGAGTTTTGAAGGTATGTTGTTTTGTGGATATGAAACTCTATAATAACGTCCTCCTTTATCAGCCATTTTTGAATTACTTATTAGATCTTTGGTGATATATTTGTGTCCATGAAAACTCATGAACTTGTGTAGTTAGTTGGTATCTCTGTAGGATTCATTAGAGTCAAATGAACAGTTTCCCTTGATGGTTAATCTTTTGTGTATATGCTTTTGAATGCAGTATGGAGGCAAAGCTCTTGACCTTAGAAGACGACAATTTTGTTCTTAGACAAAAGCAGTAACCAACCAACTTAAGAGAAATCACCCCTTGATATGTTGTTGCAAAAGAAAGCCTCCTCACATAGACTTAGGATTTTGATTTCAGGTAACCACTCTACTATGTACTTGTTTGTACAATACTAGTAAGCTGATTCTGCGAACCTGAAAGACATACGTTTTGATGACAATGAATACTCTTAGTTTGAAACATTGTATCTTATTAAGGAAGGTTGTAATAACATAGTACTTGAAACACAATTAAGGAAGGTTGTAATAAAATGAATCCGTTAGTTCTGTACGAAAAAAATCTGATATTTTAATTAAAATGCTAGCAATTGTCAGTAAAGACGACTACCAGTAGGTCCAACAACTCTAAGTGTCACTATGAAACTTATTCATTCGATTTTCTATGGTGTGACATGTCCGTAGTCCTAATAGATTTTGTCATTGTGAAGTAATGTATGCGACCTTACTAATAATAGTGGCTGGTATAGGTAATTGATTTGTATCGAATGGGGATTTCAATTCTCTTCTGTATATCTACTGTTTTCATACTTTTTTTTATGCTCCAGAATCTTATCATACCTATCTGTTTGGTATGATCTGACCGATATCATATTTGTATACCAAAAGATGCCCTGTTATTTCAACTAGTAATGTTGAATTTACCTGTTGATTGCAGATGATTCGTAGAACTTTCTGGCCCGCATAGCTCGGCATGAAAATTCTTTAGACTGAAATTTTTGAAAATCCTGGAGCTTAGGTTTGGGCTTCTTACCGTGGACATCGACATGCCATCATAAAGAAATCCGCAGGGAAAGAGATAGCGCAGATGGATGACCTAATACTGGTGTTATTTGAGCTGTCTAGGGGTGCTCGAGTCCCTTTGGAATAAATAAGCTACGTGGACCGCCATCGCAACAAGGTACATACTGTAGTTACACAATGATGCGTGTTTGTACACCACTTGACTAAGAAACTTTTTTCGGTCTCTAACCTAATCTGTTGAGCATGCGAGAATTTAAGTAATAAAGTCACTAGATGGACATTTGTTGATTAGTATTCAGAAACAAAGTGACTACTGAATCTCACTTTATCAAGTAATGGTTCCCTATTTTTTCATATCTGTGTTGGTCACTTTATGGATGGGGTGCACTCATAACACTTTTCGGAACTTGTGTTATTGTGCATCATTCTCAAAAAATGGGTTTCGTTGTTGTTGACAAAAACACGGTTGATGCATCTGTTTCAGATGTAATGCTCTCATTTGGTTTGGTTATTTAGAATTGACTATCTTTTTGAATTGTTCTCCAGGAATTGGAAAAGGAACATACTGCGGAAGGTGTACAAGCAGCTGAAAGCTTTGTGGTCCTTGAAGGCTACAAGTAGTTGGGAGGGAATCTCAGATTGATAAAGTATGGATGATTCCTTTGTATAGTTGGGAGTTAGGAGGGAATCTCAGCTGGAAACTGGACTATAACACTCCCTCCCTGCTCACCCGTATGTTTCTCTACTGAGATTTCTTTATTTGGCTGTTACTTGTCATTGTTTGAAAGCAAAACAATTTAGGAAAGAACTCTATGTTTGCTGTTTGTTACATCCTTTCTCATTCCTTGTAAACTGAAGAGTGAACCCATGTATGCCTTCTCTTTTTGAATTGGAAGATTTCTTTGCTCAATAATAAACAATTATGTGGTGTAGAAATTTATGCATGTTTGTTTTGCCTCTAAAAGCTGAAGCATTTCAGTACTTGCAGAAAAAGTTGCAGGGAAACTCTGCTTTAAGCTGATTTTTTTACAGGGAACACTAAATTTGACATGGTTTTTGTCCGTCAGAACCTGGTCTTGACAGGTCAAAACCACTATATTTTTTGATGTTGCAAAAATTTCGCAACTGCAATATGCTGTTGCGACCTCCTAATTTCGTAACTGTATGAAACTGTCGCGACCTCCTAATTTCACAACTGTTCTAAACTGTTGCGACCGAAAATTCGCAACTGAATGGGAGCCGTTGCAAAAGTTTGCAACATCGACTTTCGTAAAAGATTTAAACTGTTGCAAACCCGCTTTGCAACTGAACTCTTCCGTTACAATTCGCTAAAAATAGTGTAGTGTTTGATTTCCTCATCATCTGTATCCCCCATTCTTCATGTTGTTGTTGCCTGTAGAGAAATATGAGATAAAAAAATTGTTGCAGCCATGAACACCATCTTCCCTCATTCAAACCATATATAATTCTCTGTGAGTCTCATTCTCACAACCATAGTAGCAACATCTCATTCCTTCATCTGTTTCGTGACCCCAAAAATCACCCAGAACACCACCAACTCGAACTCAAAACCAAATCAATCAACACCCATTTGACCACCAAACACAGCCAGCAACTTCCCATCTCATAAATGAGCCCTATCACCACACAAATCCATTTAACCTTATTTGATTCGCTACTTGAGAACCCATTCTGCACTTGATTATTGTCTTGAAACTCCGTCTCATGATTTGAATCTGACCTTTGTAATGTAAAAATCATCAATACACGATCGATTTGTATCGATCCATGAAGACTCCATCTCCGTTTGATAAATCTGTGCAACAAAGATCGAAAATTTTCAGAAATTAAAACCTTAAACTCTCGGAGAATCTGCAAAATTAGTTTATAATTTGATTTTTGATTTCAAATATCTAAATCATAACCTTAGTTTCCATTTTTTTTTTATCTGGAAAAGGAAGTTGTTGTTGTTGAAACTGTGGTGGTCGTCATCGTAACGGTGGTGGTGTTGATTTCTCGTTGAAGAAAACATTTCTCGTTGATTCCTCACCGGATCTAAGTTTTGAAGACTATTTCCTCGTTGATTCTTCACCGGATTAGTTTTGTAGCTAAATCAAAATCGACCTAAATCGACTGTTTAAGAGTTGTGTGTGGTGCTATATGTGGTGGTTTAGGTAGTGACGGAGCTGATAATGGGAGCGATGAAGATGGTGGTGGCGGAGGCGAAGATGGTGCAACGATGAAGATGTGCCGGTTTGTTCTATTGATTTTTCTCCGAGTGAGAAATAAAGAAGAAGTCTGAATATAAGATACGAAGGGATATTTGTAAAGACTTCTAGGGTAATTGTGAGGAACCCATGGATAGTATGGGTGTTTATAACATTCCCACTTGTGTAAAAATCAAACAAACAACACTTTAGGAATTGGTCTAATCTTTACCGTTTTTGGAAGTAAAATCAGTAAAATTTAGAAGTAAATGGAGCCTGATAGCTTTCCACTCGGTAATAAAATTAGATGCAAGATTATAGAGTTTAGAAGTAACTCAAGCAAATCAATTCAACTGCTAATTAAATGATATGCATCCTAAGATCAATAGGCGTGCTCCATCACCTTTCGGTGAGTTGTCTCTCCCTTTCAAATCTTGAAGAGAAACTCATACTTCCTAACCAGCCA
Organism: Papaver armeniacum; assembly: GCA_023531295.1. Lineage (NCBI taxonomy): Eukaryota > Viridiplantae > Streptophyta > Magnoliopsida > Ranunculales > Papaveraceae > Papaver > Papaver armeniacum. The sequence continues at coordinate 112,916 of JAJJWW010002205.1, forward strand.
ATCCGACTACCTTCGCTCAATCAAAATGCTGGCTATCGATTGCTCAGTGACTCGGTCTTTCTAGAAAGTGATCCCACAAAAATGATGCCAAAAACAATATTCATGGTAAAAGAGACAACCTTTCTCAAATAATGTTACTTTAGTTATCTTTTTTACCAAAGAGATAATGTTATTTTATTACACAACGTATCTATATATATACATTTTATAATTAAGGAACAAAGATCAACAAAGATTTTGGATTTTCTATTACCCAAATTTGGAAGCCACTAGATTTGACATTCCACAATTTTTCCACACTTGGAATAGGTTGGATTCCATCATAAGATTTGCTCTAACGAGATGCGAGAGAAAAACAAAGAGAACGAACACAAAGAGAATAAAAACCATATCTTGTATAAGACACGTCTTATCATCTGATAATCTTCAGCCGTGGATTTTCGAACGCGTGTAACAATCAGTTTAAATTAGTCTCAACCAGTGGATTAATCAACGCGTGGACGATAAAGAAGTATTTTGTAATTTTAGAGTAATTTTTAGCCGTTGATTAAGCCGATAGGTAAATTCGTAATTGTGCCCACCTTTTTCTCATCTCGTATGATGAGAAATTGGCAAAGTAAACGAATTTTTACCAAAATGATGGGTCCGGACGGAATTCCTAATGAGTATGGGCATTAAATAAATAATACAAAAAATGTAGGCATTTTCCGCCCATGGTCACTTTTTTAATTTTCCCAAAAAATATTTGGGGGCATAATATTCTTTTGCTTCGTAAAAATTTGTCACGAACGGCCTTGCAAACTCCGACTATCCTTTGCTCAATCAAAATGCTAGCTATCCTTTCTCAAACAATGTTACTTTAGTTTTCTTTTTTACCAAAGAGATAATGTTATTTTATTACACAACATATCTATACATTTTATTACTAGTAAAGAAAGACCAACAACGACTTTGGATTTCCATTACTCAAATTATAATAACTCAAAAATGAAACTATAAATACCCCATCTCTATGATCTTCACAAACCCATCAACTAAACCAAGAACAATAACAGTACTTTACTAGATTTCTCTAAATTTCTAAGTTTTGAAATTTCTTATCCTGTGAGTATGGGTATTGTCGCTATCACCGAAGAGATGATGATCCATTGCCCTGTTTCAGCCGTAAGGATGTTCCGTGGAGATGGCGACGACGACGGTGTCTACGGTAAGCAAATTGTATTATTTTATTTTTTTTGTTATAAGTTTGAAAATACACGTACGCTTTTGTTTTTCATTTTAAATTATTTCACTAGGAGTATGTAAATGAAGAGTAGCCATTGATTTTTGCACCTTTCGTGGATATGTATCCGTAATACGTATGTACGACTAATCGGTTCATTTTGAAACTTATGCAGTATATCCACCACCGAAACGCTGAAGTGAACGCTCAATTGTCAAGATATGGCTGGTTTACTTAGTAAATCAACCCCTCTTGACCAAAATTAAGTGTTGATTTGGTGACTTAATATGAATATTTGTGTACGTTCTCAAGTATATTCGTCCTATGTATCCTCTTACATGTATGTGGTGGCTCGGTATGTAGTATTGTACCTTTCCTCATCATGCATTAAATAAAAGGGATATTATTATTATTTCTCATGGTTCTTTTTACTTTTACGTGGTGGTAATTATTTTGTCAAGTTCGTGTGCGTCTTTGTTTGAAAATTGGGCTATGATGTTCTTTGGAATTTTTTTTTTTTTTTTTTTTTTTTTGGTAATCAGATATCAATCCATTCAAACCAAAATAGTGATTAGATGAATTTTTACAAGATTATCAAAAACACCAAAATACAAGATAATCAAAACCGAAATAAAAATGACAGCACCAATTGCAAGTACATTGGACTTAGCAAAAAAACAATTGCAAGTACATCACGAAGAAAAAGAGCCATGAACCGCAAAGACATCCAATTTTCGTAGATGTTGTAGTAATGAATGATGGTGTGGACCGGAATCAACTCCGACCATTTAAAACGATTATCTTTTTCAATAAGAGATGCTCCAAATATAATGGAGTATTTTGCCCAAAATCTTGTAAATCCAAACGACTCTGGATGCACTAAATCCTCTTGTTGAAGATGAATCTGAAGCATAGCCGAGCAGAATCGTTGATGTTCTTGATGATTCGAGAATACCAAACTAAGAAACACCACGGAGATTTGAAAGAGCCGCTATTAAAGCGAAGAAAATAGCATCCTAAAGACGAAGAAAAAAATCGCCCAAAAAGCGAAGAAACATGTCCACAAATACCAAAAATAACAAAAATAAAACCTAAGAACATAAAATAAATTTTTCTTTTTCATAAAAAACTAAAAATCCTTGATCAGATCTAGTCAAAAAAGGTAAATTTGAGCAAGATGAAGAAGAAAGTTGTAGGGCTTTTTTTTTTTAGGAGAGAGGAAGGAGAGAGGGAAGAGAGAAAAGAGTAATGAGTTAATCGAGTAAATTATTTTGTACTTTTGATTGACGAACGACATATTTGAACCTTGATATCACCTGATTTGTTTATTCGTGATCCTGCTCTTCTGATATAAGGTCACTCGAACTAGATCAAGGATCGAAAATTTCTGATCTTTTTATTCAAGATCTAAAGATAGGACTTGTGATGATACATTTTTAACGGACTCCGTTCTATGCGTGGTTGATCACAAGGGATTCAAGTTGTTTGTGCAGGTACCTTGAAGATTGAAGATTTGAAGACTATAAGATTTGTTATTAGTATTTAAACTTTTTTATTATACTTAGTGCACATTTGATGGACTGGGATCCGACAAGCTTGTTTATCTTGATAGAGATCATATAACTTGTTGTATAGATCGGTGATCTATTCATTGGTTTTTCATTGAGATCTACTATTAATAGATTACTAAGTAAGATTGATCATCTTTGATAATCTTTATATCCTATTTGATATAACTGATACAAATGGGTTTACATTGATTAAACAGAAGAACCTTTGTAAATTAACTTATCTCGATTAACTTGTTTATACGGGAGATTGATACCAAAAACAGATTAGTCGTTTACTATTTGAATACAATCCAAAGGAGTTGAGAGCTAAAAGTCTTCAAGAAAGTGAATCGACTTAAGATAGTGGACTTTATCTTAAGATTCACGAGCGTAGACCGTATTGGTGGTGGGCACAGGGATACTGAAACAACTGAGTAACTTGGAGTTAGTTTACTTGGTATCAACTATATGAAGTTGGTAGTAATCTTTGTATAACGGCTTAATTCTGAGAGAATTCAAACTGGATTAGGTCTCTGATTTTTCCGCATTTGTGGTTTCCTCGTTAACAAAATCTTATGTGTCATGTATTTACTTTACTTCTGCATTATATTGGTTTGTCTTTATAATAAACTAAATACACTAGTATGTTAATCAAATAGTTGGTTAGGTCTCATAGTTCATTCGGTTTCAGACTTCAACTATATACCAAGTGTACATCTTGTGCTTCTTATCTTCTTGACAACGACTCATGTTTGTATTAGGTCACACAAGGTGTGTCTTGAATAAGTTGACATCGAAGAGATTGTGGTGTACTTGGTACCCTCGTCATTTCAACAACCACTCCACCGCCATTCACTACCTCTATCACCACGAGAACTGCTACATCACCACCACCAAAACCTTCATCTTCTTCCACAACAATAACTAATATCAACAACGGTGATGTTCGACTCTATAATTGATGCATAAAAAAGATATTAAATGTCAGTTAATCTGGTACATCAATAAATTGTCTTATTACTTCTACAAACGATTGATCCATTATTTGTCTTACCACTTTCAGTTAGTCTTGTACATAAATAATAGCGACGGAAGAAGAGTCGATGGTTTTTTTTTGTTTTGAGAAACTAGACACTAAAAAGCCCTCATCTTTTTTTTTTGATTCAAAACAGGGGATTTTATTAACTTAAAGAATCTGTAACAAGCTTACTCATATCATCCAATATTGCAGTTGCAATAAAACTCGGAGGATAGGTGAGCCAAGTTTGGGAAATACTATAAATTCTAGCATGTTTAGCTAGCCTATCTGTCTAAGCTTATTTATTTTCCTACTAATGTAATTGCATATCCAAAAGGGATGAATTTCAAGCTTAGATTTTATGTCTTGAATCAACATACGGTTCTCCCAAGCGACATGATGAAGACCTCCATTTTGCCTTGATCACCAACTTTGCATCCATTTCAAAACTCGCAAATTGGATATTCAAATCTTCTGCACACTGCATTGCATATAGAAGTCCCCTGCATTCTGCATCTTGACATTTACGAGTCCATTGGAGTAACCGCATCTTGCTTGGATGAATTCTCCTGCAAAAGAACGTATAATTAGTCCCCATCCTGAATAAGCAATTTGATTTATAATTTTGAAAGAAGCATCGCAGGAAAATGCAGTATAAGGAGATGATGGTGGTTTCCAGAGTTGTATTGTATGATGCACTCTGTTATCTCCATTTTGGTTTTGTTTCAGCATCTTTTTTCCCGTGGTATCATTTATCAGCTGAATGAGTTGCATAACTTCAGCTGGGTTCGGTTTTATGTCTTCAAAGACATATTTACATCTTGCTTTCCAAATTTCCCAGAGAGTGTTTGCCATCTTTACTGTCCAGTCTTCAACCAAGTTATTATAGTTATTATCAAACCAACTTTGAATCCATTCCTGTACTGAGGAGTTGTTGCTTGGCATGCTTCCTCTAGCTCCCCGGAGTTGTGAACCGGATGGCTCTTGCAAAAGAGCATTCCCTGTAAAGATATGCTTTGTTGTTTCAATGTCTTGTTTGCACACTTTGCATTGCTCCCCACTTGTAATTAAGAACCTCGCCATTCGTTCATTAGAAGGAACAATATCAACCATACACTTCCATAGAAAATGCTTTACCCTTGGTAAAGTTGGTAAGTTCCACACATTCTTCCGCATTTTTGTTGTTGATGTATCGGTGATAGGCGCTCCATTTTTCATCTCCACTAATCTTTGATATGCCGAGCTTTACAGTAAAAACACCATTCCTAGCCAGTGTCCATATGAGTCTATCATCTCCCCTTTGTGGTATCCTTATCTGCATGATTTTTTGAGCGTCCTGATGATTGAATATTTGTTGCACCACTGTTACCTTCCAAGACTTGGTATCATAATCAATAAGATCAGATACTGTATTGTAAGTATTAGCAACCTCCAGTTCTACTGCTGGGATGGGTGGTTCTTGTTTCCCTTGTATCCAAATGTCAGACCATATTGATATTTTTTGTCCATTGCCAACTAGCCATAAACTGTGTTTGAAAATGAATTGCATGCTTCCTTGTATGCTTTGCCATGCCCATGTAGAGTTCTTCTTTTTCTTTGCGTGCAAGCCTGAAGTAGTTGGAAAATATCTTCCTTTTAAAGCCTGAGCCCATAGTTTGTCTTCACTGTTGATTAATCTCCATGCAGATTTTGCCAAGAGCGCTTTATTAAAGCATTTTAGGTCCCTGAAACCCATTCCTCCACCAGCTTATGCTTGTTGATTCTTGGCCATCCGTGAGATAAAAACCTCCAGAGGTTTCTCCTTGCCCCACCAAAATCCCTTTGGACATTTGTCTAACTCTTTTATTGTGGCATCTGGTATCCTGAATATGCCCATATGATGTGAAGGCATAGCATTGAGAACATGTTTCACAAGTATAGATCTACCAGATTGGTTGATGAATTTTCCCCTCCATTTAGTCAATCTGTTCTTTGCCTGCAACACTAAACTTGAGAAAGAAGTGGTCTTTTTTCCTGTTTAAGAAAAGTGGTATACCCAGGTATGTTTCTTCGAGATTCATCTCCTTCATCTTCAGACTCCGTAGCAAAATCCTACAGTGCCGTGGGTGCATATTTTTTGAGAAAAAGACAGCAGATTTTTGGAAGTTTATCTGTTGCCCAGACATGTTACTGAAAGATCGTATCACCTTGAGAAGATTTGTAACATTATGAATATCCGCTTTGGTAAATACCAGACGATCGTCGTGAATAATAAGTGAGTAACCCGTGGAGCTTTTCTCGATATCTTTATACCTGAATTTTCCTTTCTGACTCTGCTTTGGCCAATGATGAGTGCCAAATATTGCATATTTATACATCTATTTATTGGCATTTTACTCATCTTTTGCGCATAGAAATCGAGATATTATCCCAGTTGTGTTTTCTTTGTTTTCAAGAATAAATATTTGTATTAATTAATTTTGTGTTTTTAGGTAATAAATAAAGCTCGGAGAATCTGAGGAGCAAAAGAGCGAAGAATTGGAGTCAAACATCTATGGAGCAGATAGCCAAAGCCCGCGCACGAATCAGTTGCAACCCAACAAGGAAGACATGGGCTAGAGCTACCCAGGACCGGATCCGAGCTCCGCTCACTCTCGAGCGGAGTCAAGATCTCGCCGGGGCTACATCCAACGGTCGCTCCATCGCTTACATCTATCTCTCGATGATCCCGCATACAACACCAGATCACACCGAGACCGCTACCATTCTCGTCCTGATTCGAGATCTTCCTGACTAAATCCTACGCTCGCCGGCCCTCCCATCGACACTTGTTTGTGCCCGCTCAACACCCTATCAACCTAACCCTATACCTATCGAGCAAAACCAATTCACTTCTTCTCTTTCTTTCTCTTTCTTCTCTTCTCTCGTCTCCATCGGTTGCGAGCAACTCCACCCCCATACCCCGACAAAGCGAGCTCGCTCTCCCATACTTCCATCTCTTGTCACCTCCACAAACCCGCTCCATCATCACCGCACCACCTCCTAATCTGCTTCTACCTCTCTAGGTCTAGGTTTTCTCTCGTTAGCTTCTCCAATCTAGAAGCTAATTTAGATAAAAACTAGAACTAGGGTATTCAACCAACAACCCGCATGGAGTACTCGAGAGAGCCGCACAATCGGTGAAGGGAGGAATCGAGAAAGCATGGGTTTGAGTTATTTATCATTTTATTTCGATTTTGAGAATTAGGGTTAGGTATTTTTCACTTGCATGTATAAATTGAAGTGAGGGTTTGTGTGATAGGGCACGCCTGGATTAGCCAGTGCTGTCAATTAGATTTGTTTTTCAGTTTTAATTTTAGTTGCTAGGGTTTCATTGAAACCCTAATTCCATGACTGTGTATTCAATTTGTTGAATGTTCTTGAGGGCTCAATGTTTTAAATAGCTTCAATTTTAACATCTCAACCCATTTCTCTCACAGTGCATACCCAAGCCATGGATGCACTGTAGTTAGGCTAATACTGAGTTGAGTATGTTTCAGCTCTTGTGTCTATGTTTAACATCGATTCTCTTATTTGGTTGTTCTTCATTAGACAACCGGTACTCTAGGTTAGTTATCCAGCTGATTTTTGAAGGTTTACAAGGTGAAACTCTTAGATAAGTGGTAGCCAGGTGACAAGCTTCACTTGTCCTGGTATAAGAACAAGACATTTAACTAGTTTGAGCACACAATGTAGGAATTTAGTGGTGGATTTGATAACCCAAGCATACCTTTTGTCATTGCTTTCCTTAGTTCAAGTTTATTTCACTACAAAACCGCCGTACGGCACAAAAATATCTTTGTTACTTAATTGTCACTTGTTACATCACTAGAATTCAGTTAGCAAGCCTTAGATCACTCTAGAGCACCACAAGTCCTTGTGGGATCGACCCGTACTTGCCGCGTCTCCGATAGACGCCGTGCACTTGCGGATTATAACATGTAGGTCATAAAATATAAACACTCTTTCGGGCCTACCAAGTTTTTGGCGCCGCTGCCGGGGATCGAACCCGGGTCACCCGCGTGACAGGCGGGAATACTTACCCGCGTGACAGGCGGGAATACTTACCCGCGTGACAGGCGGGAATATGCCAAATATTGCATATTTATACATCTATTTATTGGCATTTTACTCATCTTTTGCGCATAGAAATCAGATATTATCCCAGATTATTCGTGTTTTCTTTGTTTTCAAGAATAAATATTTGTATTAATTAATTTTGTGTTTTTAGGTAATAAATAAAGCTCGGAGAATCGAGGAGCAAAAGAGCGAAGAATTGAGTCAAACATCTATGGAGCAGATAGCCAAAGCCGCGCGCAACCGGTTGTAACCCAACAAGGAAGACATGGGCTAGAGCTACCCATGACCCTGGATCCGAGCCCGCTCACTCGAGCCGTCAAGATCTCTTTGGCTACATCCAACGGTCGCTCCATCGCTTACATCTATCTCTCGATGATCCCGTACAACACCAGATCACACCGAGACCTAGGCTACCATTCTCGTCCGTTCGGATCTTCCTGGGCCTAAATCCTACGCTCACGAAGCCCTCCCATCGACACTTCACCGTGCCCGCTCAACACCCTATCAACCTAACCCTATACCTATCGAGCAAAACCAATTCACTTCTTCTCTTTCTTTCTCTTTCTTCTCTTCTCTCGTCTCCATCGGTTGCGAGCAACTCCACCCCATACCCCGACAAAGCAGAGCTCGCTCTCTCCCATACTTCCATCTCTTGTCACCTCCTGACCGCTCCATCATCACCGCACCACCTCCTAATCAAGCTCTACCTCTCTAGGTCAGGTTTTCTCTCGGTTAGCTTCTCCAATCCTAGAAGCTAATTTAGAGAAAAACTAGAACTAGGGTATTCAACCAACAACCCCGCATGGAGTACTCGAGAGCCGCACAATCGGTGAAGGGAGGAATCGAAAGCATGGGTTTGAGTTATTTATCATTTTATTTCGATTTTGAGAATTAGGGTTAGGTATTTTTCACTTGCATGTATAAATTGAAGTGAGGGTTTGTGTGATAGGGAACGCTTTGGATTAGCCGTGAGCAGTCAATAGATTTAATTTCGTTATTTTGTGTTTTAATTTAGTGTGAGGGTTTGAGATGAAACCCTAATTCACAAAGTTGTGTTTAAACTCGGTTGAATGTTCTTGTATGCTTAATATTATTAGATAACTTCAATTCAATCACTTCAACTCTTTTCTCTCAAGTGCATACCAAAGCCATGGATGCATTGTAGTTAGTTAACTTGAGTGAGAGTGATTCAGCTCTTGTTTCAATTATTAATTGCTGATTCCTTTGATTAGTTATACTTGATTAGATAACTAATGCTCGGGTTAGTACCCTTAGCTGGTATTTGAAGTTTTACATGGTGAAACCCCTTATTTAAGTGGCGGAATTGACACACCGCCCTTAGCTACTATAGGAACAAGACACTTAACTTAGTTGAAAGCACATACTAGGAATTTAGTGGTGGAATTGAGAACCCAAACATACCTTTGTCTCTGTTTTATACCTTAGTTTAGGATCACGGTTCAAAACGGGCCGTATCGGCACAAAAATATATGTTACAATCTTTTGTTACTCGTCACTTAGAATTGGTTGAAGAAGAAGCCTTAGATCACTAGAGCACCACAAGTCTCTCGTGGTTCGACCCGCACTTGCTCGGTCCTACAACCAAGACACCGTGCACTTGCGGTATAACCCGTAGGCCATAAAATATAAACACTCTTTCGGGCCTACCAAGTTTTTTGCGCCATTCTTATTTGGGACTTGGCGCGTGCCCTGTGATTCATTGCTTGCTTTACTGAAATTTCATTCTATCCCCTGTACATACCCACCTTTTGTTTTTATTGTAGTTTTAGCCCTGTTTTCATTGGCCTTATTTTCATTGTAGCATCATAGTCCTGTTTTAGTGTAACTTGTATTCCCTTATTAACCCTTGCATCATCTTGTAACCTGTAACTTGTTTTTGTTTTTATACTCATCTTGCATCTTAGAGTCACTAGTAATTCTCATTCCACGTCAGTCCATTTAACTCGGTGCAAACTGTGCATTTGTGCACCTCTTTGTGTCTTGAGCTGTGCATTATTGAGAACCGAACCCTCCTTTGAGATGAAAGGCACTCGTGAGTGTTGTTCTTAGTGCAATTGTGCACCCAAGCTGTCTTGCTTGTGCAAGTGGTAACCCGAGCCAACCCCAAGGTGCATGAATGGAGGAACTTGTTTGTGCTTATCTGCCGCTGGTGAGCTCTTGAGCGGCCACCATTGAGCCAACCCAAGAGGAAGGCGAAAAAACTGGAGTTTTGCAACAACCTTAAGCAACCTCTGCGACTTATAAGCTGCAAGTTGTGAGCTGGGTTAGTCGTAGTCACAAAAACATTGGCTTGAGCTGAGTCACCCAACTGTGCTTGCCAAAAGGGAGAAAGACGAGGCTAGGCGCAGACTTGAAGTTAGATCCCTGTATGCCACTAAACCTCCCAGGTATGCTCTGTGCCATTTATGCTCAACCGTAACCTTGTGCTAAACCCTGTGTGAAACCACCTCTGAGCTGTGTTCTGTTAAGATTGTGCACATTCTATCGTTTTGCATCAGTGCTTCTATGAACCATATCTGAGCATACATCTGTGAGCTTGGTGAGCTTGTAACTGACCTGCGCATCCCATCTGCCCTGTAGCTGCGATTTGAAAGTGAACTTAGATAGCCCAAACTTTGCATGATACTTGCTTGCTTGTTTGACCACTTTGCTGAATGCTGACCGACTGCTCACTTGCCGCCCCGAAGCCGTGAGTTGAGTCAGTAGAATTTACTACCCGTGCTATGGTTAACCCGAGCGGACAAGGAAAAGCACATAACCGAGGTTAGCCTCGGGAGTAAGCTTACCAAAGCAGTATTTTGTGAGTCTGTGTAGCATTGAATGTTTGAACTGTTGATGATAACATACTATGTTTGCAACCTGAGCATGATAGAATAGCTACCTTGACCCCTTGCATGCTTTAACTCAGTCAACTAGATCCATCTACTCCCCTGTGCAAACCTGTGTGTTTTCTGTTGAGCTTGTGCTGTGTCAACTTTGAGCATAAATTAGAGCTGCTGGTTTCCAAGTTAGAGCTGCAACCTCAGCCCCCGAGTCGAGTTTCCAAGTTTGCACATCTGCACCCTTCTTCGTAACCTAGCCGACCCCGAACTGCAACTCAGGTGATCTACTATCAGCCCCCGCAGCTGTGATTTTTAGCCATTGTCCGCCCGTGCTTATATGAAACTCCGAAACTAGAACCTTGCACTTGCATCCCGAGCTATTTGTTCACACATGTTTTACTCGTCGCATCTCAGTGCATTTGCCGTGCTTACACAATCTATGCACCATCTTTGCTTAGCTCTGACCAAAGCCGAGCACATAACCTTGTGCTTAAGCCGAGAACTCAGGTATCATTTCTGCTACTTGTGTGTGTGATTCTCCTATTCTCGTGCATTGCCAATGCCGGGGTTAACCTTGCCTCGCACAAACTATGTCTTGGCCGAGCATAAAGCCGGGCCGAGTTGGTCATGGGCTTGGCTGCCCTTGATCCCGTGGGTCTAGGCCGCACTTGATCCTATTGTTGTCCTGTGGTCTAGGCTGCACTTGATCTTTCGTTTGTGACAATTTTGAAAAGCCAACCCTTGCATAAATCGGGTGGTCTTTGTCAAGCACTAGGCCGCAAGCACTAAACCGTGCTAATCTATGCATAAGTTGAAGCCCACCCGCCTCGAGCCGCCAACCAGCCGGGCCGCACATAAACGAGAAGCCCAACTACTGGGCTGGAGCCTTTCATCTAGGCTGCAAGCGACTAAGCCTAAAACTGTTGGGCTACCTGCACAAAACTGAACCCACATCTGTTGGGCTGAACACTTACTGGGCTAACTGAACCCAACCTGGGCTGAAACAAACCAAACTGAGCCCACAAGAACACAAACTCAGCCCACATACTGAGCCTTTTCACCTGGGCTGCAAACAGCTAGAGCCCACAATCATAGCTGGGCTAACAGCTCCCAAAGCTGAGCTTTGCACCCACCTGAGCCCACATAACCTCGCTGCGGGCTTAAACAAAACCGAGCCCACATCTGTTGGGCTGCATGCAACCAACTTGGGCCTCCCAAATAAACCAAAGCTCCCAACAAAACCAAATGAATCCCATTGAATCCAAAGCCCAATAAACCAAATTCCCACATAAACCAAATCCCATCTTCATGTTCTATGTTTCGTACATTATTTTTTTGAGTTAACCCTCAACTTTTTAGATTGTTAGTAAAAAATTTTTTAGGACTTGTTAAATTTTTCTTTTCTTGAATTGGTTGAGTCTTCATGCGCTTATATTGTGCTAATCCGATATGATCTCCACTGAGAATGTTGGATTTTGCCTTGACTAACGAAGCTCAACCTTGCTCCCGCCGACATTCCTAATCTCTTCCCTTTTCTCTTATCAACATAGTTCTCATGGTATGTGACTGTTTAAATTTTTTCTATATGAAGACACATTGAGGACAATGTTTGATTTAGGTTTGGGGGTACATTTGCATTTGCATTTAGAGTTTTTAGCCTTTTATTTTACTTTTATTAAAAAAAAAAAAAAAAAAAAAAAATTTCAAAAAAAAAAAAAAAAAACTTTTTGCAAATAAAAACCTCCAACTTTTAGAGATTTTAGAGTCACTAGCATGCTTCTAGCTATGTTTACATAGAGAATCTGACCGAAATAACATAACTTGGAAGTACCGGAAAACGCAATCGGGTTTCTTAGTTGATTAGAGCGTTAAAGTTGGATTTAACCATACCGGAGGGCTTAATTAGGTGATGTTAGATATTCGGTAGTAGAATTGTGATCACCCATAGTGGAGACTACCCAATTTACATCAAGTGAGGCACCAACCTTCAATTTTTTGCAACTTTATAGAAAAGTTTTAGAGTGTGTGTCACCGTACGTAAATTCCGGGTAGAATGGTGAGCTACCCAACTTCGCACCATTTTCAAGCACTACTTTTGATCTCTTGAGTGCTAGTTTTTGTCAATCATGAGGGTGACGTCTAAAGAAGAAAACTACTTCTAAATACCGATTTGCCGTTAGCATCACTCTCTCTCAATCAGCAAGACCCATAGAAACACATCATCGTCAGCAACCGGGAGTTAATCGAATATTGAAAGAAAATTGATATAGTCCAAGGTTTACGTGCAACAAAGAAAAGAAAATAGGATGAGAATTAATAAAATTTATAAAATCAAGACAATACAAGTTGTGGAAAAATTGAGTGATAAAGTCCTTTGTCCATGGAGTTAGTTGTTTCACTATTTGTATTTGTATTTTTATTTTCACTTATTAAAAAAAAAAAAAAAAAAAAAAAAAAAAAAAAAAAAAAAAAAAATATATTGTAGTTTATTTTCTTATTTTTGCTACCACCATGGTAAAGAAGAGTTTAAAAAGAAAAATCCAAACAACAAGGAATTTGAGTAGAAAAGTTAAAATTGTCAAGTTTTGTGAAGTTTAGAAGTTCGTCATCAACAAATCAAGACCGAAGACCGAAGATTGAAGACGTTTCTATGGTTTCTTATGAGAGAGTGATATTAATTGCCGATCGGGTGAGAAGTGAGTGAGTAATCCCACCCCTTGCTAATGGTTGATTTTCCTTTCTTAGAGATCATTAGAAAAAGATTCTTTTGTCCACACATCCGTGGAGTCTCCAGATTTTATTTCGGAAGGTTATCCTTCTTACCTACAACGTGTGCAGGATTTCTCTCTTTATTCCCGCCTCGCACACATGAGAGAGACTAAAAAGCGATCTTTTGAGTGCAATTATCATAAAACCTTAATGGTGAGGCGTAAGTTGAGACTTATGATCACAATCGAATCCGAATTCTTTCATATGGTATGGTTACTTCTCGCTCAAAGACTTAAGGATGAGAATGCGTTCTTCGATAGTTCTAACTTCGTTACTAGCATGCAGTAGAAACTCTATGTCTTCATAGCTTCTAGGATGCTTGAGACTCTTTTACACTCGAAGTTGGAGAAGGTTTTGTGGGTACACCTCTTGTAAACCCTCACGAGACTACAACTCGTCCACTAGGGACACCTGGGGTTTAAAGGCTTAGTGCATACGCTAAATGCATTCGAGAGACCTACGACAGTGGTATAGTTAGGATTTCTTATTTTCTGTTTCACTTGAGGACAAGTAAAATTCAGGTTTGGGGGTATTTGATGAGTGCCAAATAGTGCATATTTATACATCTATTTATTGGCATTTTACTCATCTTTTGCGCATAGAAATCGATATTATCCCGTATTCCGTGTTTTCTTTGTTTTCAAGAATAAATATTTGTATTAATTAATTTTGTGTTTTTAGGTAATAAATAAAGCTCGGAGAATCTGAGGAGCAAAAGAGCGAAGAATTGGAGTCAAACATCTATGGAGCAGATAGCCAAAGCCCGCGCGCGAATCAGTTGCAACCCAACAAGGAAGACATGGGCTAGAGCTACCCATGACCCGATCCGAGCCCGCTCACTCGAGCCGTCAAGATCTCGCCTCGGCTACATCCAACGGTCGCTCCATCGCTTACATCTATCTCTCGATGATCCCGCACAACACCAGATCACACCGAGACCGGCTACCATTCTCGTCCGTTCCATCTTTGCCTAAATCCTACGCTCGCCGAAGCCCTCCCATCGACACTTCGCCGTGCTCCGCTCAACACCCTATCAACCTAACCCTATACCTATCGAGCAAAACCAATTCACTTCTTCTTTCTTTCTCTTTCTTCTCTTCTCTCGTCTCCATCAGCTGCAGAGCAACTCCACCCCCATACCCCGACAAAGCGTAGCTCGCTCTCCCATACTTCCATCTCTTGTCACCTCCACAGCCGCCTCCATCATCACCGCACCACCTCCTAACTCGCTTCTACCTCTCTAGGTCTAGGTTTTCTCTCGCTAGCTTCTCCAATCCTAGAAGCTAATTTAGAGAAAAACTAGAACTAGGGTATTCAACCAACAACCCCGCATGGAGTACTCGAGAGCCGCACAATCGGTGAAGGGAGGAATCGAAAGCATGGGTTTGAGTTATTTATCATTTTATTTCGATTTTGAGAATTAGGGTTAGGTATTTTTCACTTGCATGTATAAATTGAAGTGAGGGTTTGTGTGATAGGGCACGCCTGGATTAGCCAGGGCAGTCAATAGATTTAATTTCTGTTATTTTTGTGTTTTAATTTAGTGTGAGGGTTTGAGATGAAACCCTAATTCACAATTTGTGTTTAAACTCGTTGAATGTTCTTGTATGCTTAATATTATTAGATAACTTCAATTCAATCACTTCAACTCTTTTTTTCTCACAAAGGCATACCAAAGCCATGGATGCACCGTAGTTAGGTTAACACCGAGCCGAGAGTGATTCAGCTCTTGTTTCAATTATTAAATGCTAATTCCTTTGATTAGTTATACTTGATTAGATAACTAATGCTCAGGTTAGTACCCTTAATGGGTATTTGAAGTTTTACATGGTGAAACCCCTTATTTAAGTGGCGTAATTGACACACCGCCCTTAGCTACTATAGGAACAAGACACTTAACTTAGTTGAAAGCACATACTAGGAATTTAGTGGTGGAATTGAGAACCCAAACATACCTTTGTCTCTGTTTTATACCTTAGTTTAGGATCACAGTTCAAAAACTGCCGTATCGGCACAAAAATATATGTTACAATCTTTTGTTACTCTGTCACTTAGAATTCGGTTGAAGAAGAAGCCTTAGATCACTAGAGCACCACAAGTCTCTCGTGGTTCGACCCGCACTTGCTCGCTCCATCCTACAACCAAGACACCGTGCACTTGCGTATAACCCGTAGGCCATAAAATATAAACACTCTTTCGGGCCTACCAGCCAAGGGCGGGTAAATACCTCAATTGTAAGTAAGAATAAGTATGGAGAAATGGGATCTCCCCGCCGTATCCCCTCGTTGGTTTGAATGCCTTTCCCGGAGATCCATTAAGAAGAATTTGAATATCGTAGTAGATATACATTCCCGTATGAGATTGCACCACTTAGAGTTAAAACCTAATTGTTTCATAACTCGTCGAGGAAAGCCCACTCAACACGGTCAAAAGCTTTTGACATGTCGAGTTTTAGGCCATGTAGCCTTTCTTCGTTTTGTTTCTCTTCATGCGGTGAATAAGCTCGTGAGCCAAGGTGATATTGTCTCCTATTTGTCGGCTCGGTACGTATGCGGCTTGCATGGGGATATTATCTTCTCCGATTCTTTGTTTTAGCCTATTCGCCAAGTAATTTCGAGATAAGTTTGTAGGTTGTATTACACAGTGCCGATAGTCTCCTGGAGTCTGTGGTAATTTGCACTTGGGTATAAGACATAAATTTGTCTTGTTCATCTTTCTGAGCAATCTTCCCATACGGAAGAAAGTTTGTATCATGTTGATGACTTCATTCTTTATCGTGCTCCAATTTGCTTGATGACCTCATCTGTACAAGATGATTTTATTATCAAATCTTAATTTTTTTTTGGCATCAATTTATTTATTTATCTGTGGGTTCTTTTTTAAAGATTATTTTGTTGTTTGGTTGATCACATTTGGGATTAATGTTGCTGACAATGAAGATTTATCTACTTCTGCCATAAAGTTTAGGTTTATATTATGTTTCTTAATTTTGATTAATATATGTTTATAATTTTTAACAAACATGTATGCGATTAAATTTAGGTTTCTAATTAATTAGAAAAATTTGTATGTAACTTCTTCTTTATTTTTTGAACTATATTTGTTTCTTTTTTTCCTAAGAATTTAGGAAAAAATCTAAAACCGGCTAAAAAACCAAAATGGACCGAACTGATTCAGATCGGTTTAAAACCGAACCGGGCATCGAACAATTCTGTTACAGTTTCAAATTTTTAAACCAGACTACCTTTGGTTCGGTCTACAATTTTATCTGAAGATCGGACCGACCGGTCATTGTGCATCACAAACTGTCTCTTTTTTTTTTCAAATCTGGAAGAGAAACTCATAAATTATAACCAGCCAATCTGACTAGCCTTTTGCTCGATCAAAATTTTAGCTATCAATTTCTTAGTATTTCTAGAATGTGATCCCACAACAATGATGCCAAAATATATTCATGATAAAAGAGATAACTTTTGTTTACATAATGTTATTTTTCTTTTCGTTTCTTTTTTACCAAAGAGATAACGTTAATTTATTACACAACGCATCTTTACTATACATTTTATTACTAGGAAACAAAGACCAGACTTTGGATTTCCTTTTCCAACTTATAATTACAAAAAAATCCTCAAAAATGGAACTATATTTACCCTACTTATGATCTTCAAAACTCATCAACTAATGCCAAGAACAAGAAGAATAAAACATAGTCGTTCTATAGCTTTTGTGAGTTTTTAAACTTCTATTCTGCAAGTATGGCTATACTCTCTGTTTCGGCTAGAAGGATGTTCTGTAGCGACGGCGACGACAATGGTTCGGCAAGTAAGAAGCTAATACTTTTTTGTTATATATTTGAAATTATACGTACATGTTTTATATTATTTTTATTTCATCAGTGTATACATGTGACGAGACTATCCATATGACTAACTAAGAGCAGTTCCTATGGACTCGACAAACTTCAAGTTTGTTGATTTTGATCCCACTATGGACTCAACAAACATGAAAAATGGATGTTCAAACCCACAAATTTGTTGGTTTGTACACTAAGATGGAAGAACAGACGAAATATTTTGGATAACGAAGAGGTAGAAGTGAGAGAGTTATGTTGTTAATCGTGGCTCCCCCTATTTCTTCAAGAGAAATGTTTCAGCCGCGTCTCTGGAGTTATCTCATGAATCTTTGATTGTTGTCAGGGATGGACTGCGATGAGCAGTCCCAAGTCATACTTCTCTTTAGTTACTGAATTTATTTTCTCTGAGTAGGCCTGGGATCCATCGCGGCCTCGTAAAGTGTTGAAGGCGCCTTCCAGAAAGAGAGGTGATGAAATCCTTACACTACACCTTTGAAGAAGAGTAGATGACCTTTTCGTGGCTATGACTTTTTGGTTGACCGTGTCTTCTCGAGCTTTGACAAAGGAAAGGATTCCGTGTAAAGCCTCAGTCCCCAAGTGTGGTTTTCATGGTTGTATGTTCAGTGGTTAACCATGATAAATATGTCACCATATTGCCTCAGTATTGGTGGCTCAGTTACTTCCTCCATGGGAAACTAAAATATGCATAAGTTCAGATTACCTTTGTATATAGTGGTTGTTGCCATGATGAAGTTCTGTCTAGTATCAACAAGAAAGCAAAGATCGATTCTTTGCGAAACCGTGATCGAAGAGACCGCATTTTTCGTGGGAACAAAAAACAAGTTGGCTGGTGCTTGGATGGCTACGGTCCACGATCCTTGGACAGGGAGGAGTGGTGATTGCAGGAAAAAATCTTGGTGGAAGAGAGGTGGCTATGCCCATGGATCTTGGAAGGAATGAGCGGCAGCTAAGAGCATGAACCTTGGACGACCACGGCCATGAAAATTGACGAGCTTTGATAACTCACGTATGTGAGTTTATTCCTTTTTTATTTTCGGTGAAGCGGCGGCTTCGGGAGAAAACGTTGAAGCAGAGCGGCTTAGCGAAATATTTGAAGCGGCTTTTGGAGAGAAACGTTGAAGCGAAACGGCTTATGGAGAGAAATGTTGAAGCGGCTGAGTGAATGTTGAAGTGGTTTTCTGGAGAGAAACGTTGAAGCGGCTTCTGGAGAGAACGTTGAAGCGGCTTCTTTGAGCGAACGTTGAAGCGGCTTCTGGAGAGAAATGTTGAAGCAGCTTCTGGAGCGAACGTTGAAGCGGCTTATGGAGAGAACGTTGAAGCGGAGATAACTCCAGTGAGGGCGCCATTATCCCTTGACTTCGAAAAACGAGTTGATACGATATGGCGGATGGGAAGACGGCACACAAATAGTGATGGTCGGTAAGTCGTGCTTTATCCTTATGGGAATGAATACATGGTTACAATGTTGAAGTCGGAGGCCGCGTCAATCGGTGCGCTTTCAAGCTCGACACCTTTCAGGTGAGTAGTGGTTAGGAGTCCCCAGTTACATTTACCAGTCTTACCTTCAAAGATAGACTGGGATTTCGGGGTAGCTTCTCCAATTGAAAAACAATCGCATGACCGACGCAACACGGTTGAGGGTTGAAAATATATGCTCCATCATAGATTACACGGTTTTGTGAACAGAGTCCCCAGAAAGCATTAATGCACAACTCCACCAATTGATGTTCAGTCACATCTGGATCATGACAATCTAACGCCCGAATTATGAATCCCTTGACATAATCATTCGGATGTTCGTTGTTTTTGTTCCCTTTGAGTTATGGGCACGTCCGTATGATCTTTGGCAAGAACTTCATGTCTCTCTATTAAATCGACAATGTTAATGGGAGGTTGGTTTCCTCTAGCTCCTCCAGTCTCTCGTGGATGCTTCCGGTGCTGTTGGTGCTGGTGCTAGAGGGTGTAACACCATGGGATGTGTTGACTGCGCTTGCGTACGATATATTGGTGTTGCTCATTCCCTTTTGCTCTCGTTGTATACGTCCACATACTCTGTCCGCATCGTTGTTGGCGGGAGCACAGACCTCGGACAAGGATTCATCATTTTTTGCCATCCCTGAAATTGGTGGCGTTCTCCGAGCGAATGTTTGTTGGATCTTGCTACATCCCGGTTTTCCATACTCCTTAAGAGACAAAACATCTCATTTTGCGGCTTGACAATATCAGCTTGATTTGCAGCAATATCTTCTAATATTTTTGCCATACCTTCCATGGTGATTGGATTTCGAGTATCATCGGCTTTGGAAGTGCTTCAGATGGCCGGGGTAACTCATGAAGCGGAAGGTTGGGATTGGTGATTGAAGTGAATTCTGGTTAATGATATAATTTATACCTAAGACCCACCATCTTGAGTTTGGGAAGATTGGAATGAAAATTGAGAAATTGGCTTCGCAACCGAGAGATTAATCTCCCACTGTGGTCGCCAGTTGTTTATGGGTAAAAATTGTTTCTGCTGGTTTTGGTAAATTTGGGTGTTTGGATGAGAAACGAATCTAAACCTAAAAACAAATACCTCGCGGGAGTACTTTAGATTCGAGAGATCAATCTATACAATCCTCGGCCTAAACCAAGAAATGGTCGTTCAGATCTTGCTTGTCACAAAGTGAAGGAGAAGGGTTGATCTTAAGGAGGGAAACGAAGAAGGTGTTGAGATCAGAATGGTTAATTCTGAAGGTGTGGCTATTGTTTGACTTGTATCAGAATTTGGCAACTGGCTTGCGGAATGCAAGCTATCAATTCTTTGGTGTTTTCTGGATACTGTGTTGTTGTTAACCAAAAACTGTTGTTTTGTGGAAATAGGTAAAACCTATTTATACAAGTCATATTGAACGCACCCTGATCTCGTAGAAAGTGGGAGTGATTGTGTAATGGAGAAGTGGGATTATGTGTATGATAGACGCATTTATGTGTCTATTTTGATCTCAATTTTCTATATTGTTAGTACCCATTTTTGTATTTATTTTGGCATTTTATGTTTTTGTAGGTGTTTTTGGAGAAATAAGATTTTGCGGCGAAATTGGCTCGAAAAGTGTTTTTTGCGCTTTGGGAGAAAACTACTAAAGGGATCCCTATTTTGGATAAGGGGCACCTCAATTGATAAGAGGCAACTCATTTCTAGGGCAACTACTATAGGATCCAAATATCGCACAATGATAGGAGCTTGCGAGATTATAGAAAGAAATAGAGCCTGCGAAATTATTAAGAGCTCTTTAAATTATGAAATTTATACTCCACTATGTATGAGCTGTCATCCACTATGTAAACACCTATATAAAGAGAAAAGAAGGAGAGAGAAAGAGAGAGATCTTTTTAGAGTAGAGAGACAATTTTGTAGAGAGGGAGAGTTTATTTTCTTTATCATCTTCTTCCCCAAAACTAGATCTAGAAAGCTCCAAAATACTCATTAATGGAAATTCTAAATGTAAACTCATGTAATTACAACAATCACTAGTGAAGAACCATGGATGTAGATCACATTGATC
Source organism: Papaver armeniacum (assembly GCA_023531295.1). Lineage (NCBI taxonomy): Eukaryota > Viridiplantae > Streptophyta > Magnoliopsida > Ranunculales > Papaveraceae > Papaver > Papaver armeniacum. The sequence continues at coordinate 133,832 of JAJJWW010002205.1, forward strand.
GAACCATGTAAAAAATCTTGTGTCTCCATTTATAATTTTAGCACTTTAATCTTTATTTTGATTATGAAATAGATTTAGATCTAGTAAATATTATAAGGGGTGTGTTGTGGGATTTCCTGCAACTACATTTTGGCACTAGAAACAGGGACAATTTCAGGAGGAAGATGCACCTTCAGGAGACGAGTAGCAACAATTTACAAGATGCCGATGTAGGAACAGATTCAGTGAAGAAATCAATTACAACAAAATCAAGCAGAGCTTACATCGACAATCTGTTCCAAAAGGACAAATTTCTTTTTTAATCCTTTAAACTGGTTTTTTAAATTTCTAGATCTGGTGGTTTACAAACAAAATTTTGAGAAAAGTTTTATTAAAATCTTTAATTGTTCTTTATCAGAAACTTGATTTCCTTTCCAGACTTTGATTCAAAATGAGTATCAGTTATAGATTTATTATCAATGAATCGTCATCTTCAAACCCATCTAATAGATTTTTAGAACGTTGAACGTTGAAAATCCAACCACATTAGGGGATTAATCCATCAAATAGTGAAAATTCAACAAAACAGATCTAATTTATCTTTTGTTGTTTATTGTACAAATGAAGAACAACCAATCTCATCATTTTGAGCCTCAACGAAGAAGGCGAATTGTTATATTGTTACCAACGAATTTATGGAACTCGAACTCGAATGAGAAAGTCATTACACAGTGAAGTTAGGAGGGAAGTTGCCACCGTTAGACGAGTAAAGAAGGAGAATGCAATGGTCAAATTTACATCCCCATCATCAGAGCTCTTGTCAATAGCTCGTTAGTTCAAAACAAATAATTAATCATATCGATCTGCGCTAGGTTGAGAAATAGATGAGAAGTTCCGTTATCTTCGTATGAACTTTCAAAAATGAAGAAAGCATAGGGACTATGGAAGAAGGAGAGTCTGCGAAGTTTATCTCGTCAGCAATCAGTCGTCAAAGGAAGAGGAAACCACAGGCAAAAAAAAAAAAAGTTTCATCACCTCGCAGTAACCACCCGCCTGTATAACCAGTGTAAGGAATTGATGAGTAGTAAGTTGCGGACCATCGGAAGTAAGAATAAGATTAAATAAAGAAGAAAGAAGATACATAAATTTCCGCATAGCCAGCGAGAAAAGCATCACGGAATAAAAAGTTACAGGCGTAGAAATGAACCCATCATTTTGGAATTTGAGAAAAGGTGTAGACGAAGCTCACCATCAACTCAATTATCAGTTCGTAAAATTTAGTACCTGCGAAATTAATAATTCCTGCGAAGTAAGTTAACTACATCACCAGCGAAGAAATATCATTCCAACAAAGAGAAGTTCATACGAAAATTAATTTTGCGACCATCAGCGAAGCATACTTCATCAGGAGCAAGAGGCTAACAAAGATGCACAAAACAAGCGAATTTCAAAACTTACAAAGACGCACAGGGCATATGATTATGCACAGCTTAGCCATAATATAAGGCAAGAAAGCAAAGTTAGAGAAGCAACTAAGAGCTACTAGCGAAGAACTGAGATTGAAGAATAAATTAGTTAAAGAACGAGCAAATAAGTTTCAAAGGAGAGATACTTCATGGGATAAGGAATACATTTCATAAACGAATACAGATAGTTAAAGTTCAAAATAAAGATGAGAGCATGAGTTCAAGGTTCAGGCGAAAGCATCAGGAGAAAAAGAGGAAAATACGAAGATAAAAATTATGCAAAGAACGAGAACAAAATGATAACTTACGAGAATTATACCTCAACATCACAAACAGGAACTCGCACAGATGGTTGAGAAAGAAGTTAAGAAACTTGATGCCATGAGTTCGATTCTCATCATACTCATATTTTTGTCATCTTTTTCCTTGAGTATCGAAGGGTGAATGTAAGTCACGTACTAGCCTCTGCGATCATTTCGCACAACAGAACTAGCACGATTGGTCACTAGCACTTGAGATAATGGGTCTGAAGATGCGGGTTCGAATATCTCATCAAATGTATTTTTCGCAAATTTTACATATTTTTAGATGAAGGCTATTATTGGGGCGTCACACTCCATTAGAGGGGCTTCACTTGGATATTTGGTGACCAAAAATCTGGTTAAGGGATATTTTGATTCCATAGCAATTTGTCAAAATTACCCTTCAATTAAAACTACTAAAAATAAATGAGGAAGAAGCAAACTGATCCTAGTGATGGTAATCAACAACTCAATCAACCTCAACTTCATCCTCAACTCATTCCACCGATTCAATCAATTGAAGAATCATGTTTTCAAACTCCTCAACAACAACCCATGGTGTATGTAAGTTAATAATCAAACAAACCCATCTTTTTGTACCCGTTTTTGTGCTTAAATCGAATGAAATCGAAGTAAACTTAGGATTTTATTTACTTTCTGCTAGTGTTACGCCTGGGTACGGTATTAGATTTTTCAATCGTAATTTAGTTTTTGAAGAACTTACGCCTAGGTTTAGTTCAATTCAAGCGTAAACTTTGATGTGCATGTAGTTTACGTCTAGGTTTAGGTGTAATTCCAGTTTACGCCTAGGTTTAGTTGATTTCCGAGGCGTAATTCCAATTTTACGCCTAGGTTTAGTTGATTTCCGGGCGTAATTCCAATTTTACGCCTAGGTTTAGTTAGTTGTTTTCCAGGCGTAATTCCAATTTTACGCCTAGGTTCAGTTGATTTCCAGGCATAATTCCAATTTTACGCCTAGGTTTAGTTGATTTTCCAGGCGTAATTTAGGACATAGCTAGGTTTAATTAATTAAACTAAAGCCAAATAAGGGTTGTTTAGTCATTTCACAATTATTTGAGATAAGGGATTTTTGAAATTACTTACGGGTGACCCGTTTTTGTCCTATTAGGTGACGCCCCTCTAATGAAACGTGACGCCCCAATAATAGTCTTCTTTTAGATTGGTACAGGCGAAGATTAAATCAACTTTAACAAGTTTACAATAATTTCGCATATGAGAGGTAGCAAAGTTGGTAGGCTTCGCAGAGCGAGTTGCAGTGCTTGGTTTCGAATCTCCCCAGTTGCAATTTTTTTTTTGCCCTTCGTAGATGATGTCCGCTTACTTCATACAGATGTTAACTTCGCAAAGTCTTTGATTCTTTCGCAAGAGAGGGTTAGCACAGTTGGTAGGGTGCGAGAATACGCTAGAGGAAGGTCAAGAGTTCAAGTCTCATTTCTCACACTTCTTTTGCTGCGACATTCGAGGCAAACTCGCATAAGAGCTAAGTACCCTTTCCTAGAACATTTTACTTACATAAAATAAAAGATTTTTGATTTGATTTTAAAGAAAGCGATACATTCGCACGATTACAAAAAAAAAAAAAAATGAAAAAAGATTTTATTTCAAAATAAAGATTTTAAGATTTCAAAGATCTCAAAGATTTCAAGATTTCAAAGAATTACAAAGATTTCAAAGATTTCAAAATTACAAAGATCTTAAAGATTTCAAAGATTCGAGAAAAATCTCATGAGATCAATTTATATATTTCTCTTGAATATTTACTTTGCTTCAAATGATATGATATTTAACATGAAGATACGAGAATGAATAAATGAATGAAAGAAATGACCGAAATGAAGGAATGAATGAAAGAAAAGAATGGAAGAATGAAGACATGCGAAAATTTCGCACAGAAAATGACAAGAGATTATCAAAGATCAGCGAAATTACAAAAGAGCTTATATGCAGAAGAATCAACAAAATAATCAGATAGAGGCGAACCTACTATGGCAAAATCAAAATTTCGCAAGAGGCAAATGTACCTAAAGTGCGTCATAGTAGGGGGTACCTATTACATATGAAGAAGAATTAACAAAATAATCAGAATGGGACGAACCTTTATGGCGTACACCTTAGTTCGCGAATAAAATTTCGTATGAGGCAAAGTACCTAAAGTACATCATATAAGGGGGTATCTGTAGCGTGGCTCGGGAAAAAGGTTACACCGCCCGGAACTGAGTCATGGAGATTGGGGGTAATAAAACCCATCCGGAGAGGTACCTTGGATTTTCAATCTAAGCTTATGACTTAGGTTGGACGACCGGGGTCTCTTCTAAGGAGTCGGCATTTGACCAAGGCGCCGAGGTACGGTTGAGCCAAGGGTGCCTGGGACATTTGAAGTGTCTCGGCCATTCTTGGCAAGTCTCGGCTTATCTTGCACTCGGCCAAGAAAACTCCACTTAGGGTGCAATCTCGTAACCATAAGCCCTATAAACAAAGGGATAAGAGGCTGCGAAAACAATTGGTTGTTTTTAAGACTGGATGGGAGGAGCTAGCCTTGTATGGCGTAAGTACGCCTCCTTGAAGGGGCAACTATGGGGAAGATAGGGCGGCACCCTCCATTAGGGAGCTGATAGTGTCAAAAAAGACGTAAATGTCATGAGGCTTCTTACTCACGGGAGTATCAAGGCTTGTCATATTTATGCAACAATCCTGAAGAGGCAATAATACAAAAGAGTAGATAAGACGAGATCAATGGGTCATTGCATGCAAGTGTAAATACGTCCTGCGATTTCGTCGCAAAGACGACAATGTCATAGATCTTTATGTTCACAAGAATACTTAGGCATGTCATATTGTCGCAAGAAAAATATCCTGCAGAGGCAATAATACTAAAGAAATGATAAGACAAGATCAATGGGTCATTACATGAAAGTGTAAAGACAACCTGCGATTTTGTCGCAATAATGAGAGGTGGCAAAATAAAACCTTTAACTAGGAAGGCAAAATAAGACCACACAAGAGAAATGATAAGGCAAGATCAATGGGTCATTACATGAAAATGTAAGGACGTCCTGCGATCTTGTCGCAATGACAAAATTCAGCGGAAAACATCTGCGAGATTATGCTTAATCTTACATTTGAATACAAATAACAGAGAATTGTCTTTTATATGCAGGGAGAAACAAGAAAGGTAAAAATTGTATTCAAAAATTCAAGAAATTCGCGGCAAAATGAGCTAAGTAACACAAAAAAATAGCTATACATTGCAATAGATAAGCATTCTCATCATATAAGCATCACATTTGCATCATGAAAGCATCACATAAGCATTTCATGGCATACACATCGCATACAAATTTCATAACATAATCATCACATAAGCATTATATTAGCACAAGTATTCAAAATTTCGCAGGATTATTCAGGATTTCACAAAATGTGTCAGAATTTCGCAGAATGTAATTATTTCGTAGGATGTAATTATTTCGCTCGATTATAAGAAAAATAACAAGCAACTTGAAGAGATTATACTATCGCATGAGCACAAAACATGAAACACGGGCAAGATAAGAATGAAGAGACAACTCGCTCATTCAACACTTTCTCAAGGATTCTACCCTCACAGATAAAGAACAGAGGCAACTACGGATTCCCAAGAAAACATTTTATGTTCTTCATCTTCTCGGAAAGAATCATTTCCAAAGTGGATATTCACTAGTGAATAGCAAGAATCCTCACCAAAATGGAATAATAATTTCGCATGAACAGAGGCAATATTTCTTATTCTCATTCAAGGACCGATACTTTTATATTTCGAGGATTGAGTACTTCTTATACTTCTTCAAGGATACTTCATACTTCATACTTCGTATACTTCAGGATGATACTTCTAATTACTTCTTAGTATTTAGGAACTTTACAAAAGAATAGAGGCAAGTACGTACTTTTTAAGAAAAGTATTCTTTTCGCTCGTTCCTTCATCAATAAAGATCAAAGACTATTACAACAACGAATTTTTTCTTAAGATCGCTCTTCAAGCAATATTCAAGAAAAAAGAGTCAAGATGTAGGATCCAAATATCGCACAATTATAGGAGCTTGCGAGATTATAGAAAGAAAGAAAGCCTGCGAAATTATTAAGAGCTCCACGAAATTATGAGTCAGACTCCACTATGTATGAGCTGTCATCCACTATGTAAACACCTATATAAAGAGAAAGGCGGAGAGAGAAAGAGAGAGATCTTTTTAGAGTAGAGAGACAATTTTGTAGAGAGGGAGAGTTTATTTTCTTTATCATCTTCTTCCCCAAAACTAGATCTAGAAAGCTCCAAATACTCATTAATGGAGATTCTAACTGTAAACTCATGTAATTACAACAATCACTAGTGAAGAACCATGGATGTAGATCACATTGATCGAACCATGTAAAAAAATCTTGTGTCTCCATTTATAATTTTAGCACTTTAATCTTTATTTTGATTATGAAATAGATTTAGATCAAGAAAATATTATAAGGGGTGTGTTGTGGGATTTCCTGCAACTACAACTACTATTGGCAGACCCGTACAAGATAGGGGGAGGTCATCTTCTAAATTTAAATTTGATTTTTGGCGGGGAAAACTTTTGCGAGACAAGCAGCGATTAGGGCTCGAGTTTTGGCATGGATTTAAGGAGATTCAATCTTAATTTTATTGGGATGGACTTCTAGAGCATAACAAAGGTAACGTTAGATTGGATCGTATGAATTAGGTGGATAAGCCGGAAAAAGGAACAGAGGTGTGGAGCTTCACGGGTATCCTCATCGGTAGTTGGAAGAGATTTGGCGGATTTTTATTGTGTTATGGATTAGTATAACCCTGTTTCGTCTAAACAGGAAGGTATGGCGGCAGGTTCATTAAAGAAGGAGTTTACATCGTGTTAGACCAAAACAGAGTCATGGAGAAATATTATCGGGATTTTAGAATCCATGAAGATTAGAAGAGGATATTGCGCCGAGGAGTGGATGTATCTAGTCCTGATTGAGTCCTTGGAGAGTTTGGGAGAGGTCAGACGACGTGCGAGAGAAAGAAAAGAAACACGATAATTTCAGTAACTTGCCACTGAGAGGAAAGACGAGATATTCTCGAGATTTCATCGATTTATAATCAACCCGTGGGCTATAAAAGGAGTGGGGATATGTCAGCAAAAGGGTTACGTATACTTTGGGGAAGTTTAGAGAAGAACAGAGAAGGAAATCAAGAGTTGCAGAAATCGTTTATGCTTTGGTGCACAAGGAAGAACACGAAGAACAAAAGGCCATTGAAGACAGATTGTTTTTGGGGTCTTAAAATCGCCTGACAAAGCAACAGTGTTTACAACGGTTTTACTCAGAATAGTTCCATTGTAACAACTGTTTTTGTAATGCCGATACATGTTGCAAGCGATGCAATATGTTATTACTTTTCATTCTTTTAATCAACTTTTGAACCATAAACCAATATTTTGAGGTCATGATTAATATGAGGAGCTAAACCCCATTCCGAGGCGATAGAGGAAGCTATTTTTCCAACAATAAGTGGTATATTCTTATTTATCTGCAATTATTATATGATTATTTGCCTTGATCGGAAATTGTTTGAATGATATTTGTTAAACAATTGTTATTTCTTTTGATAAAGCATACTTGGACCTAGGTTTTGATGTTCTATGCTTCGGATTTACACTTGTTATTTTGAGAATCTACTTGTTGCAATAGTTAGAATCAAATTGAACGAGAAAATTGCATGAATATAAATATTGGGATTAAATCACTTTGAACTTGGAAAATAGTGGAATCTTAGCCTCAGTGTCTTTTAATATTGATAACATCTTTGTCTGAGTTTGCTATAATTTTTAGTGAGTTTTCTAGTTTTATTTGAGTCTAAAAAAATCCTTCACAAGTTCGAGAATCGAATCACTTTATTTACCACTATCACAACAACATCAATTTTTGGCGCCGCCGACGCGGACTTGTTTTTAGGGTTTTAGGTTTATTTTTATTTATTTTTAGTTTATTTTTATTATTTTTGTTCTTTTTACGTTCTTGGGTATTTATCTTTTGTCTACAGGTTCTGGACCATAAAGAAAATTGAGCAAGGAGTTTAGTGATTTCATAAATACTTGGAGCTAAAGATTAAAGCGAAAAGACGGAAAAAAAGACAATTTTATTTTAGTTAATTTTTTTAGGGTTTGTTTATTTTTAGAAAAAAGAAAAAACATTGTATTAGGGTTTATTATTTTTGTAATTTTTCTTTTCTTTTTGGACTTTGGACATTATTTTTATTTTTACCCTACGGAAGGGTACTTTTAAATATAAACTATTTGCAGAGAAGGAGGACAATTACGATATTGTCTCTGCACCTTGGGTTCGTACACTGACATAGGAGTCAGTGGCCCGAGTCGACTACAACCGATTCATACCCCGTCTGGAACGGGAGGTAAAATTCTGAACACTCGCGAATCCCCGTCGGCGAATTCATCAGTCTTCCTTCGTATGCATATATGTTGAGGACTGAATACGGACTTTAATTTCCTAGTAAAGGGCAAGGCCTGGCCTTACAAGATAAGGGTTCGTATTTCATCACCGTTCTCTTCTTGACCGCCTTAGGAAAACGATACCAAACGCGAACCTAAGCTTAAAATACTGACTAGAACGAGACCGATAGGGTAACGAGCTTAATAGGAAAGTCATTCGAAAAATATTGGTCACTCTTTAAGCATACTTCAAAGTTCATGATGGTTTCTGTAAGTTGAATGCGTGACTGCGCGCCTTGTAATGCGGTGAGGCCTTGGGTATCAAAGCTCCACGCAGCCTTCCTCGCCTCTATTCAACTTACTTAAACTCGGATTGATTCCAGAGGGATTTGCTCAGCATTGTAACGAATTCCCTTTCGAAGGATTAGAAGTCTGGTCTAGAAAACAATCTAACTGGAGCCATCATGCTTTTTGTTTGCTAGAAATCAATAGGTTTGATTTGTTTGAGTCAGACTTGTTTTGTGATTGCATAGAATCCCCTTCCTTATTCTTTTGCATGCGTGAACGTAAAAGAGATGCCCTAGATAGATTTGTTAAAGAGAAACCTAGTAGTTCTAAGCATCTCGACTACCTCAATTTAGAAAGTTCGATTTTTGAAGAGTCCGTTTTTGAACGTCAGTTTGAGGAGACAATCCCTCATATTCCGATAGTGCGTAAATGGAAACTTTGAAAGCTTTGTTGAACCCGACTAGGACTACTCGTCCCTCGTGTATCAAGTTAGATGAAACGGAAGCAACTTATGAACTTAAACCTCGGGAACTTACAAAATGCCTCCCAATCTTCTTAGGGAAAGAAAATGAAAACCCCTATTTCCATGTTAGGGACTTTGAGGAAATTTGTAGTACCTAAAGATTAGAAACCTTGATGATGATGCTTTGAAACTTATGTTATTCCCTTTTTCCTTGAAAGATAAATCTAAATCGTGGCTATATAGTTTGGCTTCTGGTTCAATTGAAATATATGAACAACTGACATCTGCCTATTTGAACAAGTTTTTCCCTAGGCACAAAACATCGTCTATTAGGACGCAAATTTGCACGTTTTCTCAACAAGAGGGAGAATCTTTATATAGGTATTTGGAAAGGTTCAATGATTTATTTGCCCAATGTCCTCATCATGGTTTAGAAAAGGTTAGGTTAGTTCAGATCCTTTATGAGGGTTTAGATTATTCCACTACGACCACGTAGAATCTATGTGTACGGGGGTTTGAAAACCAAACAATTGATGAGGCGATGAAATATTTGCATGAAATCGCCGAAAAGACCCAAAGAATGGGAAAATAGTAGGGAACCCAAGAAAACAATTCTTCTAGGAAGAGGAAACGTTAATAGGCTAGAAGGAGGCTTTGAATCGATTCCAAAATTGCAAAAGAATAGCTAAAATATAAGAAGCTTTATAATTGGGTCACACTAGCGGTAGAGTGGAGCCTTTTTGGGAAGGCCGGACTATTGAAGAGCAAGCCAATGCTCTTTATAATAATAACACTAGATTTGATAACCGTCAAAAGTTTGACCCATATTCAGAAACCTATAATCTTGGTTGGAGAAACCATCCGAACCTCTCATGGTCTAAGGACCATAATCAAGGTCAGGTTTAGTAATTCGAATGCTCCCAGGGTTTTGGCTATACTAAGAATCCTTCGAGAGTAGCTCTGTTTCAAAATCGGTCCGATAAGAAAATTTTAAGTCTAGAGGAAACTCTTGCCTCATTTATTCGAAACATCTTGAAAAGATGCACCAATCACTTTCACAAAGCGTAGAAGCTAGTAAAGGATAGGCAAGAAAATAGTCAAGCTATTGCCGAGTTAAAAACGCAGTTAGTCGATAAATGAGTCCTTGAGAGAAAAAGGTAGGTTCCCTAGTCAAACACAACCAAACCCTAGAGGAGTTCATGAAGTAGGCGCAAAACCATCACATCATTTGAATTCAGTTAGAACCCTTAGGAGTGGCAGAGTAGTAAACAATCAGGTAACCATGCCCGATAATGAGCATACTGTAGTTCACCCCTCGGGACCATCCATAGCCGAGGGGACCTGATAAAATCTCCGATGATGCCGATTCGGTTCCCGAGAGGCCCTATTTTATGCCTAGAGCCCCATTTGCCTATACAGAGGATGCTTCAATGAAGAACGAACGATGGGTATGTATATCAGCAAACTCAAGATCATTAACTATTAGCTTTTACATCATTAATTTGAAGATTAATATCTTTTAAAAGATGGACAAATCTATCATACAAGCAAGAGAAGATGTTCGGCACATTCATGCCGCGATTATAATTCATGGGTCAAGAATTAAAATCAAACAAGGAATAGGAAATAGAAATTCAACTCAAACAAGGAATTCCAATGCAAATAGAATTCGTGGGGTAGGGAGGACCGGTTTCTAAACCTAGCACATGTCAAAAATACTCAAAGCAAAAGGAAAAGGAATCAGAGCTAAAAGAGGAAATTAAAGGAATTTGGCTCAAATAAGGAAACATAGGCTTTCCCCTTCTTCCAAAATCTCTCTAAACGTGTCCAAGCCTCTCCCATGCGAATGAATACTCTCCCACGCTGGATGTCATTTATTCTCTCGGAATTTTTTCGAAGGGGCCAAAGTGGAAGAGAACTAGGATTTTGACGAAAATAGCCCTAATTCCTAGGACATCCCCGCGAGATACGTCTGCCTCTGGGGCCTTTCGACAGACTCCTAGAGCATCCTTACGAGATACACTGGTCATATTGGCCCCATAAATACGGATACAATTAATTCCTAGCACATACCTACAAGATACACTAGTCAAAGACAAGCGAGCCGAAGTCTCGCAGAGACATTATTTGGCGTACAAGCCTTATTTTCTCTCCCAAACATGTCTCAGAGAGATTCCATTGTGTTGTTCAAGTCTTGAACAGACTCTATCCCGTTGGCCAAATATCAGACGGTCTCAAACCCGTCAGCCAAATCTCTGACGGCCTCAAACCCATCATCCAAATCTCTGATGACCTCAAACCCGTCATCTAAATATTAGACGGCCTCAAACCGTCGGCCAAATCTCTGACGGCCTCAAGCCTGTCAGCTAAATATCAGACGGCCTCATACCCATCAGCCAAATCTCTGACGGACTCAAACCCGTCAGCTAAATATCACACGGCCTCAAACCTGTCGGCCAAATCTCTGACGACCTCATACCATGGAACCAAATCTCCGATGTGACCTCATCCGGCCGAGCCATCTCGTCTAAAGAGTTTTATACACGCATGAAACTCATGGGAACGCCTTACCTAGTGTTAGAGCATAGCTCGGTTGAACCCACCAAGCGTTGGTATGAAAAGTTTGGTTGTCATATTTTAGTGAATCAAAACTCAATTAAAGAGTCGCTTGATTATATACTAGAGACAACTTCATATAGGTTAGGCTATAAAGATTAGGATTATGAGACATACAAGTATTACTCGAAGACTTGAAGAATGTGAAGAAGTAACAAGCTGCATCGACGACATCATCCTTCCTCTTGAGGTTAGTAATATTATGACTTGAACTGTTTCATTCCTAACGTATCTTTCAAGTCGTGATATATTTAAAACGTAACTGCGAAGCTGTGAATGATTATACTCTAGTAGACATAGTGTTAAGGAATTAAAATACGAAGTATAACACTTATCTTTTGAACTTCGTATATAAGACATCAACATAATCGTATGAATGCTATTGTGATTATGTGTATGGGTAAAGGTGAAGATTTCATCCTAGGAAATAATGTTTACATTTTTTTAAAGGAAGTACATTCATGAACTTGTTTTATGAATAGAAAGGGAAATAGCTAGGCTTATTGGTATTGTTATTCATTGCATATCTTTGGATTACCAATATGTGTGAGTTAGTAGAACCGATCATAACTTGTTATGTATCTTGGTAAAACTAATCACAATGCCTGACTTATGTATTGGTATGACTTTTATTAGTGTAACCGATCCTAAGTAATCACCTTAGATGGTATGATCGATATTTGTAGTTGGTGTAACCGATCCTGGTAATTGGTATGACCGATCATAAAAGAGTGGTAATCGATCCTTGTAATTGGCGTAAATGGTCCTGGTAATTGGTGTAACCGATCCCAGTGACTAGTGTAACCAATCACAAGTAATACCATGAGAATATGGTAACCAGTCCTGATAATTGACGTAACCGATCCTGGTAACTGATATAACCGGTCCCAATAACCATATTAAGGTAGAACCGATCCTTGTGTTGGGTAGAACCGTAAATCCATGATTAGTATATTGATATTTGATCAATCACATAGTTCTTGGAAGTCAGATGAACCAATTCTAAACTTGTTTGGAAGTGTGGTATAATCGGTTCCAAGATTGTAGATATGAAAAAGGATTTACAAATAAAAAGATGTCGACATACTTTGAACATGTTCAGTACTCTTATCTTTTATTGTTCAAAGATATTTCTTAATACATGGGGTTCTGACCGAAATAAATTGAGAATCTTTTAATTAAGGTTATTAATTTTATATGCTTTTAATTACCAGTAATTAAAATGCATATCTCTGGAAAATAAAAATTGGTAATGTGCATTTACTAATTGGATATTTTCTAGTGAGATTTCGGTTAATATTGGACAGAGCATTTCCAGGAATTATGAAAACCGATTTGGGCATTTATTGCATATCCTAAGAATATTTCGGTTTTGGAAATTCCTTGGTGTCCAAACTTCCTTGGTCTATAAATACCCAAGTTTGCATTTCGAGCAAACTATCTAAGAGCCCAGCAAAACTACCTTGTTGTGTTGTTGCGGTGGAGCCGTCTATTCGGGGATGAAAGTATCCTAATTAGGCGAAATCTCTTATGACCGCTCATTTAAAGACTTCTGTGGGGATCAAGAAGCTCTACGAGTACCGTTGGTGGGAAACTAGATAATTGCAGTATTATTAGTTTTCGATTTGATTTGATTGACTAACGATTGTTGAACTTTGATTGCACCTAGTTTATTTATTCTTGAGAATCTTCTCTTCGATATAGGATTCACTCAAACTAGATCGAAGTGTCGACGGGATGTTTAGAAATGTTTGTAGATCTAAATACGTCTTGTGATAATCTATTGTTAACAGACTTCGTTTTGTGCCTGATTGATTACAAGAGATTCAAGTTGTGGTGTGCAGGTGTTTATTGAAGATTAAAGAATATTTAAAGACAAAGAAGATTTCTTATTGGTTTCATAATCTTTGGTGTGCACAAAACTTGATCGTCTGGGATCCAACTATAATCGGTTTATCCTTGATAGATTTGATTGATTAGTTGCGTAGATCGGCATCGCTATATAGTATCTTGGTAGATTCTATATTTGATTGAAATATCTAAACTCTGGTACTTTTGTAGTTGTTGTATAGATAGATCTAAACCCGACAAAGAAGTTTATTGGATTAAACGAAGAGCCTTTGTCTAACTCATATCACTTGTGATTGAATAGAGTTGTTACCCAACAAATGTATTTGTTCCTTTCTTGTTTGGAATTAGATCCAAAGGAATTGTTCCAGTGCGTGCACTTATCGAATGTCGGAAGCGCAGGGATACTGAAGAAACTAGGTGATCTATAGGTTTAGTTTCTTGGTCTCAACTATACGAAGTTGGTTTGAGTTTGTATAGCGGCTTATGATAGGTGTGATAAACACCTACATTTATATGTATTGTTTATGCTTTCTTTGCGAGTTTTCATGTAAATTATGTATCTTATGTGTGTTTTTGAGTTATATAGATGCAATGGAGTCATTTGGAAGAAATCATCTATTTTGAGCAAGAAGGAAAAAGCATCATCTCATATGCAGCCGGGAGCGGAGCCCGGACAAGCCAACTATTACAGCTTAGTCTAGAGAAGCAAGGAAAATACATCGTTGGTTGGCCCTTATTCTCTTTATGGGTGCCTAGAATCATTTTGGGAACCCCCTATCCATTCCACTTGAGTGGGTATATCCATTTGTTATTCCTACGGAGACCTAAAAGAGAGAAAGAATTTCTCTAATCATTTACATTTATTCTTCTCCTTTGAAACTGGAAGAGGCGCAACGCCATGGAGGAAACTCGGATCGAAGTTGTTATTGGTGATATTCGAACTCAAACAGCTGAAATTGTGTATTAATGGTAGGAATTGGCTAGGTATGAAGCGAGATCGAGAGAAGGAGGATTTGATTCTGTTTGAGGAATTTAGAAGAATCTAGAGGAGAGATTACTAATGTTCTTAGTACATGAAGAAGATGAAGCTGATATCAAATTGGGTTTAATCTGAGTTTAAGGAGAAGGAAATGATTTGTTGATGGCGATGATGAAAGCGGCCATGGACTTCGGAGAAATTGATGAGAGAAATTTGGAATTAGGATTTGGTTGCAGATGCATAAAATGTAGATTCAATGGTTCGATTCGTCTGAAATTGGCAGCAAGGGGTAGCGAATTTGTATGGGGTTTGAACAAGTTTCAGACAAGAAAGAAAGGGGATCTTGAGGCTGAGAAAATGGAGGAAGTATTTGGTCTGCTGGTGTTGATTTGTTGGACTGATGGGGGTCTGTTTGCTGTGAAGATTGCAGGCTGAGTTGGGTTTCAAAATGATAAACAGATGGTAGAATTTGAAGACTAAGTTGCCAGAGAAAATAATGATGCTGCTGTGGATCATGGGGATTGAATGGAGTGTGTTTATGTGTTGTGAAATTAAGAAAGGATGGATCTATGGCTTAGCCATTTCAGATGAGGCAATGGAGCTGAAATATTATAGGGATTGCGGGTGGAATGCATTGTAATGGAGATATTTGAAGACGAAGAGTTGCTACAATACACTGGAGAATGGCTCAGGTGAAGAGATGGGAGTTGTTCTTGCTTTCTTTGTGAATGAATGTGTTTTGCGGGGTACGGAAGAAGCAAGTGTAAGAAGTCGTAGCTATAATGAACTGATTACAAGGGAGCAAAGGGATGCGGTCTTGTAGCTTTGAGTGAAATGAGGTGAAGTTGATGGCCGAGGAGCGAGATGCAATTGCGTAGCTCAAGTCACAGGAGGAAATGGGTTATTGCGGGTGTCCGAGATAGAATGAAGGTGTTTCGATGGCTACATTGGGAAAGTGAGCTACAACCGGAGTTTGAAGTGCAGTAATGAAGAGTGGAGCTGTGATTGGAGGATTTGAAGCTTTGTTGCTTTGATTATTCAAGATTGAGCTTAGATGTATGATAGAACATTATGAGGCAGAATTGGTTGCGGCTGAATGATGTCTTTCCGGTGGTGATGCTCGTCTGTTTTGGCGATAGAATAGTGAGACTAGTGCTAGTAAGAGCCGGTATCTTGTTGAATTTGGAGTGAGTTGTTGAATTGCAGGGAGTTTTGGTTCTGTTGAAGGCTAGGATGTTGGCTTGAGATGATGGGAACTTCTAATGGTTAGTGGCAGGCTGAACTGTGGTGATTGCAGCTGCAACTGCAATAAGAGTACAAGGAAGAACCTGGCGGTAGAAGATTATATGGCTAGAGAGGGTTGCAGTGGGAGTTTGCAGGCTTGGAGGTTACAGAGAAGATGATGTTGCTGCAATTTTAAATGGAGAAGGAAATGGTGCTGCTTCAAGGAGATGGTGCCAAAGTTATGCCTGACCAAGATGGTGGCTAAGGAGATGGTGAAGCACAATTTTGGTGCAACACAGCTTAGGCGGTGCAATGGCCTTAGCAACTCAGCCCATCCAGCTGAGTAAGATGCTGACTCGATTCTGACTCACCTGATGACATCACTGAGTTGAGTCATCTAACTCGGTGATTGACCCGGTTCAACTCAGTGTGATAACTCGGTTGACCTGACCGATTTGACCCGCTTGACCGGTGACGGACGGACTTTGCGGTCCACGAGATACTTTAGGTCATTTCTCCGGTGATTCGGCCATAATAACGATTTTCGTGACGACATTTTTTTGGTCATATTTTCTACATGGGTTTCTCTCACTTATGGGCTTGGTGGATTTTCATCTAATGGACTTTGAAGAATAGACCTAATTTTGGAACAAGAGGAGCTATAAAGAGAAGTCCTACAACTTTTAGAGGACACCTATTATTCTTGGAAGCTAAGGAGAGAGCGCTTTTGTTTTACGCTACTAGGGTTTGCTTTTGTTCATCTTCTTCTTTATTCAATTCATATTTTTGTGATGAACTCCATAGCTATGAGTAGCTAAATTCTATATTATTGGTTAAGGATGTAGTCCTATTTCTAAAACTTGTGTTTGATTTATGTATTAGTTTTCTCTCTTGATTATCGTTCACATCTCTCTTGTTTTGATATCACATGATTGATGTATGGTGATAGGATTAGATGTTTGTTTAGTTGAGTGGCCAATCAATTCAACTTGCATCCTTTTCCATAGCTATTTTAGGGTTTTTCATCGAGCGATAACCCTGAATACAAGTAGCATAATATGTTTACGGTTTGTAGTGATACACTCTCGCAATCATATGTAGAGTTTGACCATTGTCCGAATTGTTATGCGCAATGTATGACAATTGCATTGATTAGCCTTTTTCTGAAACTTAATGCTCCTAGGAATTGAACTTAATTAGCGCAAGGCGTTAGGTTATTCTTTAGGTAGAATTCACATACGCAGCTCTAATGTGTGTGTTGATGAACTTAGGAAATTAATAGATTATCTTGCTCTCTTGATTCTCTAGGCTTTTGATAATTTAAGAGATTAAATCGTAATTCTAATCATATATGCAAGCACATGTCTAAGATTGAAGATGAATTCCTTGACCAATATCTTTCTCTCATTGATAACTTTCTACAATTTATTTTGCTTTTAATTTACTTTTATTGCTTACATTAAAATCAGGAATCCCCCCTATTAGTTACTTTAAGAAACTGAACACATAATAATTACAATCGCTTCTCTGTGGAAACGAACTCTTTCTTATCATATACTTTAGGAAAGTGAAATTATTTTTGGCCATGCATCTGACTGGCGATCAAATTTTGGCCGTTGCGGGGAGGCATACGGCTAGTTATTAAGTTTTTAGTTTCTTATTTTGTTTTTGCTTTTATCTTTGCTTCTTGTTTTCTTGTCTTTTTTCTCACTTGTTTGCGAGAATTGTTTTCGAGTACCTAATCACGGCTTCTAAAGATTGGAATTATCAAGGTGCGGGATAGCTACTCGAAGAGGCACAATACTCCAACCAAGTCAAGACACAACGAAAGAACAAGAGTTGGAAACGAAAAGAAGAAACTTTCCAACAAGAAGAAGCGGTTTTAGAACAAGAGGTTAGGGTGAACAAGAACCACCTTTTGAAGAAAAAGAAGAAGCAATGGGTGATGGAAATCGTTCACTCAAAGAGTTAGCTTCTCATAGGCTTGATACACAACGGGGTGTATTCAAACGAACTCTACTTTTGAGATCAAGCAGGGGTTGCTTAGAGAATTACCAAAGTTCCATGGCATGGTGAATGAAGACCCAAACAAGCATCTTATGGACTTCCACACCATTTTCACGGCCATGCTTCCAGCGGATGTTGAGGCGGATGGTGCAATGTTGAAAGTTTTCTGTTTCTCTTTGATGGATAGTGCTAAGGATTGGTTGTACTATTTGCCTCCGGAAGTGTCACGACATGGAATGGGTTGAAGAAACTCTTTTAGAGAGATATTTTCCTGCATCAAAGGCTACTCAAATTCGAAAGGATATTTGTGGGATGAAGCAAAATGTGGGAGAATCTTTATATGAATGTTGGGAGCGATATAAGAGATTGGTGGCAAGCTGCCCTCACCACCAATTCGGTGACGCTATGATTATCCAATATTTCTATGAAGGACTCCAATCAAGTGATAGGAATCTTCTTGGCGCGGCGGGTGGTGTTGCTCTAGTTAACAAGACGGTGGCACAAGCTAGAGAGTTGATTGAGAACATGGCAGCAAACTCCCAACAATTCTTGAGTCGTGGTTCAGATGTGCTTCTTAGGAAAGTTAATGAAGTGAGCGAGGTTGAGTAACTTCGTCAATAATTGGGTAACCCATGATTAGTGTATTGATATTTGATCAATAACATAGTTCTTGGAAGTCAGATGAACCAATTCTAAACTTGTTTGGAAGTGTGGTATAATCGGTTCCAAGATTGTAAATATGAAAAAGGATTTACAAAGAAAAATATGTCGACATACTTTGAACATGTTCATTAACTCTTATCTTTTATTGTTCAAAGATATTCCTTAATAAATCAAGGAGATCCGGACCGAAATAAATTGAGAATATTTTAACTAAGGTTATTAATTTTATATGCTTTTAATTACCAGTAATTAAAATGCATATCTCTGAAAAATAAAAATTGGTAATGTGCATTTACTAATTGGAGATTTTCTAGTGAGATATCGGTTAATATTAGATGAGAGCATTTCGGGAATTATGAAAACCGATTTGGGAATTTGTGCATATCTTAAGAATATTTCGGTTTTGGAAATTCCTTGGTGTCCAAACTTCCTTGGTCTATAAATACCCAAGTTTGCATTTCGAGCAAACTATCCTAAGAGCTTGACAAAACTACCTTGTTGTGTTTTTCTTGGTGGGCCGTCTATTCGGAGAGGAAAGTACCTAATTAGGCGAAATCTTTTACGACCGCTCGTTTAAAGACTTCTTTGGGGATCAAGAAGCTCTATGAGTACAATTTGGTGGGAAACTAGATAATTTCAGTATTATTAGTTTTCAATTTGATTTGATTGACTAACGGTTGTTGAAATTTGATTGCACCTAGTTTGTTTATTCTTGAGAATATTCTCTTCTGATATAAGATTCACTCAAACTAGATCGAAGTGTCGACGGGATATTTAGAACTGTTTATAGATCTAAAGACGTCTTGTGATAATCCATTGTTAAGAGACTGGTTACGTGCGTGATTGATCACAAGAGATTCAAGTTGTGGTGTGCATGTGTTTATTGAAGATTAAAGAAGATTTGAAGACAAAGAAGATTTCTTATTGGTTTCAAAATCTTTGGTGTGCACAAAACTTGATCGGATGGGATCCAACTATAATAGGTTTATCCTTGATAGATTTGATTGATTAGTTGTGTAGATCGACATCACTATATATTATCTTGGTAGATTCTATATTTGATTGCAATATCTAAACTCTGGTACTTTTGTAGTTGTAAGATAAATAGATCTAAACCCGACAAAGAAGTTTATTGGATTAAATAGAAGAGCCATTGTCTAACTCATATCACTGTGATTGAATAGAGTTATTCTAGAACAGATTTGTTGTTCCTTTCTTGTTTGGAATTAGATCCAAAGGAATTATTCCGGTGCGTGCACTTATCGAATGTCGGAAGCGCGGGGATCTTTTGAAGAAACTAGGTGAACTATAGGTTTAGTTGCTTGGTCTCAACTATACGAAGTTGGTTTGATTTTGTATAGCGGCTTAATTTCGAGAGTATTCAGTGCGGACTAGGTCAGGGTTTTCTGCATTTGCGGTTTCCTCGTTAACAAAATCTTGTTGTGCCATTTACTTTTGTTTTTTCGCAATTTTAATTGTTGTTATTATAATTTAAAGTAAATTACACAAATGCTAACTCCGTATTACTTGATAGTGATCCTATAGAGTTTGGTTAAGTCCGAACCTATTATCAAGTAATCACACTTTGATTGTTGTATTGTCTCGATCTCGTATCCATAGACGATCACACAAAGTGTGAATACCGATTCGTTGTATTGTCTCGACTCGTATCCATAGATGATTTCATGCTTAATATCATTACAGGAACAATATCAGGTTAAATAAAAATAATATTTAGTGACCATTAACCCAATATCCTGTGACTAAATTCCTATCCAACCTGTCCTACTACTACAAATCTTCACTATAATTATGCAATTCAACTATCAATTCATCTTCATAGTTCTCACATCCGCAAACCCCAGTACTAATTTCACATACATTCAAAATACAATAAGAAACCCTAATTTGAATTACCTGATTTATCCTTTCCCGTAGCTTGAATCGATTCCTTCAATCAATACCACTACCAGCAATCATTACATGATCTTTTCTCTCGTATCTTGGTCTAAAAATCTTAATACAATCTCTCAATTTTCATCAGCAGTTGGGATCGGAGAAGGGGGAAAAGGAAGAAGAAGAAGAGAGAAAAGGAAACGAGAATCGAAGAGGTGGCGGGATTTGACCCCATGACCTCTAACTCGATTTTGACAAAAATGCCCCTCAATAATTAAAAGATTTCCAACCTCCGTGTCCTTTTTTCCTTCGGTTAAGTTTACGTGATTACCCTTCATTTTTGGGTTATCTACGCAAATTTGTCTAAAAGAAAAGAAAAATAAATTACGCATCGTCCTTTTTGAGGGTATTTTCGGATTTTCATTAATAGACAGACACCAAATCCAATCTTTTTGATCAAATTGAAAAAAATAAGTTATGTGCCACATTGACACAAAGTACCATATTAGAGTCCTTCCCTCGCTTCGCTCGGTTGGCCTAATAAATTACCCATACAAAAATTTTACTTGGCTAAAAATAGGGACGGGCTAACTTAGCCCCTTGCTAGGCCCGTCCCTGATTGAAGCCCAATTAAACATGGTGATCTTTATAGCAGTGATCAGTATCTCCCAAATTGCAAATGGGAGGAAACTCCATATTTGTTGGAATATTCTGTGTTTTCCATTCTTGCATGGTGGATGTTACTGCGTTTGAGAAAACCCAATTAACACCAAGCTGGCAAAGAAGTAAGTCAATGCTTTGATTTATTTGGTTTTTCTTTTGGACTAGTCTTTAAGGTTTCGCAAAAAAAAAATCGTGAGTACAATAAGTTAATAAACTAATATGCACTTTCAAGGTATAATAAAGCCTTAATAACGTAATCAAATGAAGGATTGTACATTTGATTCGACCAAGAACAAACAATTTAGAATTTGCAGATGTTTCAGAAAAGAAAGAATACACTTATCATAGTTGAATGAGAAATTGAGAATCAATCACTAGTATAACTGACGTCACCGTAGTATTGTGATGAAGTGATACCAGTAAACAGGGTTCAAAACTCTTTAATATTAAATTCTTTACCGATTTAAAAAAAGAATCAATCACGAGTGTTCGTAGGGGATTCGCAGGAGATCCTTGTTGATCTCCAACACATATCCATGGTGTCAGATGGGAAACATGCCTCTTCAAATTCAAACTGATATTCAAATTACGGTTCGAACAGATATATAGTATTCCAGACCCCAAGAGACTATTCGTAAGAGAAAAATAATGCAAAAGCAATTTTAATTTTTAAGCCATTTTATTTTCTCTTGTTTTTTGTGAGACTGCGCTACTATTTGGCAACAACACTAACTAGAATGTAGAAATTGACGTTTAGTCCCAAAGTTACTGGGCGTGGGACGCTTTAGTCCACTCATCTCAGGCCTAGTACTCTCTAGTCCAAAAAAATCCCGTCTCAAACAATTTAGTCCAAATATGGACGAGTTAGTCCAAAAGTGTGAGCGATCCCGATTTTCCTGTTCTTCCAATATCCCGTAACTACCCTTTGAACCGATTTCATATATATAATGAGGATTTGAAATCGAAAATTTTAGATCTCAAACATGAATTCAAAACAAGGAGCCGGTCAGAGAAGAATTTTGGAGGCGATTTAACAGTTTCAGAGAGAATTTGTTGTAGTTAATTGTTTCTTCAACATAATTCAACTTCAGGTTACCGGTGAAGTGTTTTGAAATTCACGACAGATTTGAATTCACGACAGATTCAGTTATAGATCGATCCAGATTTGAATTTCAGAGGTGATTTAACAGATTCATAGAGGTTTATTTGGATTTGATCGTTTCTGCAGTTGAATTCAACTTCAGGTTAGTTTTCTTTTTGCTTTATCGTTGAATTTCGTTTCTGATATTTAGTTTTTTTTTTTATTTGATGAGTTGATGATATGAATTCGATTTGTTACATCTTATTATTTCTATGTTGTTGATTTTATTTTTGTTATATTTTAGCTTTTGATTTTCGTTAAATGATTTTGATTACTGTTTTTTGGTTTTTGATGTTATGATGCATGATATGAAATCGAGGCGATATTAGATCATAGGCTTTTGGTTTATTCCATTATCTGTTCTAGTAAGATTCTCAAGCTTATATCTTCGATTAATCCATGGAGTAGTTTTGGTTTTAGGTTTACTTTTTGATTTTTGGCTTCGACTATATGTGTACTTTCCCTGTGCTTGTTTAAGTTTTAGGTTCTGCAAATCTGAAGCTATTATTATTTCTTTTGTTATATGTAAGGGTTTCAAATATGTCTGAGAAGTTTATTAATGTTGTTTTGAATCATGGTGAGCATTCTGCTGCTTTTCGTGTTAATGCTTTGAGCACCATTGATGAATTGAAGCATCTTGCCTGTAAGCAGTGGAGGTCTTTGTCTCTTTGGAGTATACGTTTTTCCTATATGGATAGTGGTCAAGTAGTTTTTATACAAGGTGATATACAATTGCAAGGTTTAATTGCTCTCGTTATTCATATGAACAATGAAGATTTCTATTTGAATGTCGATATGATTCTGAAGCTTACTTCTCGTTCTAATTCGAGGTTGTAGCACTAGTTCGGGTGCCGATACTTTCGTTCTTGTGTAAGTGAAAGTCCTAAGCTTGTAAGGATGGTCGATCATGATGCGGACAAGGCCAAGCCTCTCATTATCGATGAATGGAATTATATTTTTGACAAGATTGGTAGAGAATTTATGGGTGGTGTTAAAGCGTAAGGATTGTTGTTGATAAGTACAAGATGGCTCTTTGGTCACAAGGTTGTTATTCTTAAAAATGACAAGACTCGTTTTCTTGCAAAAGTGCGATGAAGATGGTTGTGGTTGGAGGATTCACTTTGGCCCTGTGAATGGTAACATTTCTCAGTTTGTGCTGAAAGATTCTAATGTTCACAGGTTAGCGGTGTTCATATTAGTCTAAATTACTTATTCTTGTGTTTTGTGATCCACGTTATTTATTTCTAGGCTTTAATATGTAGACTTGTTTTAGGTGTACATTGTGGTGCACATTACTTGTTGTAGGCTTTTTAGGTGGCACATTGTGGTGTAAATTTCATATTCGTGCTTTGTATGTGCTTTCTTTTTGCATATGTGTTGTTGGTTTTGAGATCTTATTAGTTGTACATTGTGGTGCACATTACTTATTCCAGCTTTTTTTTGTTGTTGTAGTTGTGGTGTTGGTTTGAGGTTGAAGAGTCCTGCGGTCATTCTTCATTTATTTCCGAGTCATTCAATAACTGGATTCTTGAGTTCAAAAAGCTGTCTACTTTTGCTCTTCTCGATGCGATGCGGTGAGTTTTATGTTTAGTGTTTCATTCTTTTATTTTTTACCGTCGTACACATGGATTTCCTTGATGTGTACATACTTTTACACATGTTATATCTGTGATTCTGCAACTGTGTGTACATTATTGTACACATGGATTTCCTTAATGTGTACATTGTTGTACACTTGTTTTATCTGTATTTCTTCTATATCATGTTTTGATTTTATGTTTTGTGTTTTTATTATCTTAGTTTGAAGGTTATGAAGAAGAATTCTGAGAGAATGGTAGAAGGTCTTGAGAATTTCCACACTAGGCTCACTCCCGTATACGAGGCTATGCTAAAGGAAAACATCGACATTGGTCTTACTTGGACTGTTGTTGAATCCATGGAAAGATTATATGAAGTCAAGTCTCCCCGGTCTCATTCTGTAGATCTATTGCAGAAAACCTGTACGTGTCACAGGTGGCGAGTAAATGGTTTTCCTTGTGCACATGCTTGTGATGCCATTCAAACTACGAGGGAGGACATTTATTCATTTGTTGAGCCATACTTCACCACTGAATGGTACAACATGACATACCAGGAGATCATCTTGCCAATCCCCAATTAAGACAAGCCGCATTCTTATGATCCTAGTGATATAATTATTGTTCCTATTCGTGTTCCTCCACCTGGTAGACGAAAAACACAGCGTATGAAGAATGCTTGGGAGAAGCAAAAAAGGCCCATGATGTGTACAAAGTGCTTCACCCTTGGTCACCCCAATGAGCTACACGCCCCATGCTTTGATGATTTTTTCTATGTTTGATTAGTTCAAAGATTCTATATGTTTGGTTTTAACTTTTGGTAATGTCTTTTTCAATTTTATTTGGCTTGGATAATTAGTATTTGGACATGCGTACCATTATGTACACCTTCATTTGCACTTCGGTTTTTTCTTACTGTATTTTTACATGTGTACCATTATGTACACCTTTTGAACAACGGATGCTACTAGTCTATATTGTTTACATGTGTACCATTATGTACACCTTGCTATACAATGGATGCTACTAGTTTATTTTGTTTACATGTGTACTATTATGTTTACATGGATTAGTATTCTATGTTTTCAGATCTGTATAATTACTTTTGCTATGTTCAATTTTATGTTTCTGCAGGCCTGGATTAGTATAAAAATTTGTCAGTACATGTGTACCATTATGTACACCTTCTTGTACCATTATGTACACCTTAACATTTCTAACTTTGTAATATACACCTTAAACTGACACAAGTCTACTTTCAAAACATCAATATTGAAATTAATAAAAAGATTAATTCAAGGTATTTTATAGTAGAGATAAGTCATAAATAAACATAATAGAGATAAGTCATACTATTGGAAAACTCCTGAAATTTGAAAAGTTGTCGAAGATAAACAAAGTTTGGAAGCAATTGAGAGAAAGTGATCTTGCATATGTAGCTTAAAAAGACCCCTCTTCCTCTTTGAGGGTTGCAATCCTTTACTCAAATGCCGGGCCATGTGATGTTCATCCTATGCTATATCCCCACTTTTTCATAACTTCCTACTCTTTTCGGCATCTTGGCCACAGTTTGATCTCGATTCTTTGACAAATATTTTTGGCCGTCTCTTTGATCTATTCGGATTCTTGAACCACACATCTTTCTTGTTCTTTTATTTATTTTCGACTTTTTCTTCTCCTTCTTTTCGGGATTCTTGTGAACAAAGGCGTCTAATATAGGACAAAGGGCTCTCCTTTTGCTTCTCTAAGCGAAAGTCGGTGAACCGGACTTTATCGGGATCCTTTTTCCTTACTTCTCCATCCTCCTCAAGATGCTTGTTCACAAAATCATTGATTGCATGAAAACACGATCTATAAGGTTTGTTTGTATCTACGAAAATAGACAAATGGGAATAAGAAAGAAAGCACAACACATAATACTCATAAAAAATCTTTGGTGTACAAACCAGTACAACTGCCAACATAAATATAACAAGACCAACAATAATTCCCATACAACATGCCATATATCACTATAACACTATGATGGTGTAAAAACCTGTACACTCCTACAGAAAAAACTTTAAAACAAGCACAACATGCCATGAATCTCTTCAATAGAATGCTTTTGTACAAATCTGTACACACAACTGAAATGAAATAACTCCATAACACGTTTAACATGTCATGAATCACATATAACATGCCATTAACCATAAAACCACTCACAAAGTCACATAAAAGTACATGTTGGTTTACAAATCTGTACACAACAATTCTCACACCAACAACAATTCTCACAAAAATTGCTCAAAAACAGACATAACAGGACATGAATCAACACAGCATGACATGGTCTTTGTAACGTGTATGTACACACCATCAACAATTCCCACAAAAATTACTCAAAATCGGACATAACATGACATGAATCCCCATAACTTGACATGGTGGTGTACTAGTATGTACACACGACAACAATTCCCATAAAAATTACTCAAAATCGAGACAGAACTAGACTTGAATCACTTTACTGCTTGACATGGTGGTGTACTAGTATGTACACAGAAGAAACAACAATTCCCCACAAACATAACTCAAAATCAGACAGAACTAGACTTGAATCACCGCAACAGCATGGTGGTGTACTAGTATGTACACAGCAGCAACAATTCCAACAAAAATAACTCAAAATCAGACAGAACTAGACTTGAATCACTGCAACAACATGGTGGTGTACTAGTATGTACACAGCAGCAACAATTCCAACAAAAATAACTCAAAATCAGACACCTGGCTGGACATGAATCACTGCATGACATGGTGGTGTACTAGTATGTACACTGACAACAATTCTCACAAAAATTGTTCAAAAACAGACATAACTGGACTTGAATTGTTACTTTTTTTCTTTTAAGAGATAATGAAGGCTTTGAAGTATTTGATTTCTTCTTAGGTGGTGATGTTTTTGAAGTTTCTGGTACTAAAATTGATGTTGAATCTTGTAACGCTCTCTTCGATCTCGTCGCCCGAAATGCAATGATGGAGTTGGGGATGAAATTGATGTTGAATCTTTTAATGTGACTTTGATCTCGTTTTTGGTGATGTTGATTTTTGAATTTCTTCTACGCAACTGATGGATTTTCTTGGCGGTTAATGTTGAATCTTAAAATACGGTGTTGTTTTTGTCTTTGAAACTAGTTTTTGCTTTCAACAAGATGTTGCGATTGTTCATCTAGTTGTTTTGATTAGTAAGATGTTAGGGTTTTTGATTGAATGTTTATGCGATTTGAAAACTTTCTAGGGTTCAAAATGTTGAGGTATGAGTAGTTTTGATTTTTACTTTTTTTCGGTCTTCAAAAGAAAAAGAAGGAATAAATGATTTGTCCGAATTCACAATAGTTTTAATTAGTTTTTTTCAAGCTACGTGTCACAACCACGTTTATGGTGTCGATTACAAAAGTGTATCTATTCGATGCACGTGTGCTTTATTAAAAGCGTGCAAAGGATAGCAGCGTCTTTACACAATTCTTGGATTAATCTGTACCTAGTCAACTAGGTCTGGACTAAATTGTAGTATTTGAAACGGTTTTGGAAGAAACCGTTTTTTTCCCGACTAGAATAGACCTCCTCAAATTTTGTTTAACAAATCAGTCCTATTAAAAAAAATCAACATTTAGCACATAAATAAAGGTTTTACCTATTTCTATTATTTTTTTCCTAAATCCCAACCAACCAACATAAATCAATTATTATTTAACTCCTTCTAAGTAGGGTAAACGAAACTCACCCTTTATATTTTACGAATAGTTTCCCTCTTCATCCAGAGATCCACCACCGTCTTTCTTCTCCTCCTCTCTCTTTCTCGAATATGATCCTCTACTAACCTATGTTAACTACAACACCATCAGGACACCTTAATTATATA
Source organism: Papaver armeniacum (assembly GCA_023531295.1). Classification (NCBI taxonomy): domain Eukaryota; kingdom Viridiplantae; phylum Streptophyta; class Magnoliopsida; order Ranunculales; family Papaveraceae; genus Papaver; species Papaver armeniacum. The sequence goes on from JAJJWW010002205.1 coordinate 161,348, forward strand.
TTATCATCTACTACTACATCTTGTGTCCATATATATGATGAATGGTCTTATAACAATTGTATACTAAAACGCGAAAGAGGAAAGTTGTAATCAAATCGCATAATCAGTAAAAAAAATTCCATTCTTTATTGAACTTGCATACTGATGCGATGGAAATACTGATGCATTGGAAATATTGTACACAAACTTAATATGAACATATGACTTTCATAGATATTTACAAATTACAATTAGGTTTCCCGTGTAGTATTCAGTAATCACCAAAGTTAATAATGGAATATTAATGGATTGTTTTCCTTTATTCACCGATTGTGTTTCTTTCATTGTCCATATTATCAGTTTTTACGAAAACAAAAGTAAGTTTGGCCATTCGATCTTCAAACCTAATTAAAGTGGGGATTTCACAACTAATTTCTAATTAATCAATTTAATGGTCGTGGTGGTGAGAGCTCAGTTAACCATGAAAAATATTAAAGAGAGTTTTATCTACCCAATTGAAAATGAGTTTTACAAAATCTGATTTGGGTGGTTGGGATGGGAATTAGGGAAAGTGGGGATGGAAAATAGGTAAAACCTAAATAAATAAGGTGTGATATATATAATATGCTGGTTTCCAGGAAGCAAAGAAAGACTACATCCTTACACCATTAAAGGAAAAAAAATGTACAAGAGACATCAAGACAAACAACCCTCCCCAAGTTCAACAAGTTTCCATGCAAAAATTTAACCTTATAAGGCCACCAAGACTCAAGAAGACATGTTTAGTGGTTCAGTTTTTATTTTTATTTTTTTCTTAGCGACTAATGGTTTATATTGGCATGTAAAGGTATGGTGCAATGTTAAACTATCATGTTTCCTGGGCGGATAAATTAGGTTTATACATAATTCACTTTTAAGACCAAAAACCATGGCTACTCAAGGTGTTACATAATTCTGCATAGACAACCAAATTTTATATGATTGAATCGTGGTTTTTGCTTGGTACTAATAACCCCCATGGAAATTGGTATTTATTTGTAGATGCCGAAAAATTTCCCAATAAAAAGTGATTTTACCAATCAAAAGCAAAAAATAATGCAATCAGCAAGAAATCTAGATTACTAGATGACGGGATATGATTTTGCCTCTTTGTACCATATTTGATTTAAGAGGTTAGAGTTATCGCACTTTAGTCGAGATAGTTGCAGTGAATTATTGTGTAGTTAGGAGTGTTGGGAAAATCGGCACCCCGACGCAGCGGAACACATGATCACAAAGCGCAATTAGTGATTTGAACTAAACATGGAGAAATAATAAGAGAGGCAGAAGATAAACACATAACCACAACATAAGACATATGTGATTCATCTTTGCGAGGTTACATCCACAGTGAACAACGCGGAAAAAATCGCTATTGTAAACAAAGATCACTACTTGGTCTTTTAGAAGCCCACATAAGAAAGTCAAATAGTAAGAGTTAACAAGACATACCCGAAAATACCATTGAAGAAACCATTGAAAACAACTCTTTAACCATCCTCATGTCTTCTCTTCGATACATTCTTTACTGATTTTGCTAGTACAAGAGGAGAAACATGGAAATACTAGTAACTTGGTTTAGGGCCTAAACACTAGAACAAAATACTCTCTCTACAAGTTTTTCTCTCACAAGGATATTGACATTAATGGTAGCACTCGACCCTCCCTAACAAAGAGACCAAAGCCTAAGTACAAGGATTTACCACTCTTTAGCATTGTCTACAACCCTACGATTCTAGTCCTATATATAAAGTACACAAACTTGACTCTTAAGAAAAATTTAGGAAACAAGTTTTCCTAACTTGGACCTAAGTTCCTAAACTTTAGAAACAAGCTTACAAAAGATATGGTTTCTTTTGGTAAAACTCATCACCGACTAAAACCCACAAGTACACTTTGTACATACTTAGGTCGATTCCTATGCACATGGCATGTGAGGAGGTTTGCCACTTTTGTACCTACTATATAGACATGGCAAAGTGGCAAATATAACTGGCTAAATGGCAAATATATCACTTAGCCAGTCGTAGTAGAGTCTCCATCGAGCAATAGAAACTCCACCTATTGGTTTAAAGATCAAATATCTATCTCCGGCGATGAGGATATTATCTTCAGCGAAAGAGATATTACCTCAGAGTAATTTTATATCCGCATTATCTCTTCTTCTCTCCTATTTTTTTTTCAATTATTCTAATATATTTTTTTTTATGTATAATGGGTCTCGCTAAATATATTATAATATCTTTTTTCTCTCACTACTTTCGCAGTGACTTGAAATGCGTGCAAAATAATTCATTTGCCTGGTTCATCCGAGTCCAGGATCTAGCAGTAATGGAGTTATAAGGTAATAGTTGCATCTCTTAAATTTGTGCTAATATGCTGTGATTTTTGCAGGGTATTCATTTGAAATTGCTCAAGCTTCTTCACAATCTATCAGTTTGGTTATCTTCCGTGTTCTTGCGTTGGTGGTGGTGGAACAGTCTTTCAAATTTCAAACCTCTTTACTGTTGCTTCTCTCCTCTTTTCCCGGACTCCTCTGATTGCTTCAGTGGTTCTTTCAATACCCATCTACCCCATTCAATACCTCTCAGTCCTGGTATGCTACACCTACAATCCAGCTGCTTTCCTGCCTCTCCCTTGCATTAAATTATTCTCATTCTTATTCATCCCCCGTATTGTTAGTGTCTTATACCAGCCCTCACCCACCAACTGTCTTGTGCCCGTCTTTACTACCTTCCATCCGCCCTGCCCTTTGTAGACTTGCCCTCGAATTAAACCTGGTATGGCCTCTCTCTGGGGCTTTTGTACCTACTGCTTTAAGTCTCCCACGACTTTAGTCAAAACAGAAGTAAATTTTCTGTGGTTACTAGGTATCACCGGGGCCTTACGGCCCCGGCTCAACCTCTCGTGATAGTCTTCAGTTTACATACATTAAAACACACTACATCTTAGTTAATGTATCCAAATACTTTTAAAAGCTAAGTAAGCAATTTAGCTACTTAGAACCCCATGATGTTCACATGTATTTCATAAAATACATGTCGATTTGAAAAAAATTATTGTAAAAAGTAAATCATATTTCTTCAACAAACCGACGGGTGTTCAAAGGCTTGATATTAACAAAACAATATGACAATAAATAACCAACAAAAAAACTCATCGAGTAATATGATTCTTTATAAAAAAAAAAAATTGCAGAAACTCGTTAAAAAAATTACAGACGAAAAGTTTAACCCTTAGATAGATACATTGTAGTTTAACCCTTATTCATACCTTGTAGTTTGCATTTTATTATTAATTGATTGCAGAAGTTAAATAGAATTAAAATCTAATGTCAAACTACGATTTATGTCAAACTTTGTGGTTATTTTCATATTGTTTTTAATCAACATATATTATTTTTGCGTAATTTTGTGTGCATCGTATGTAAACAAACAACTTGTATTATTCAATATCCATATGGGTACAAAACGACAAAAAGTAATTAACAAAAATTCCTTTGTATCGACAGTGTAAAAAACCGAGTTGATTCTTTTTCTTTTTTTTTTTTTTTTTTGGCGAAGAAAGAAAATTTAATTAATATGTGTGTAAAGAAGGAGCGCATCCCCTTATGAGTTATTTTGTAAAAAGGTTCGTATGTTTTTGGCTATATTAGGTGCAGGTCGCAGAACATGTAGTTGTTGTGTTTGGTTCGTAGACTAACCGTTGACCGTCAAGTTAATCTGTTAGATGAAATTTCATATACGGTCAAAATAACGTCCATCTTGACCAAGTTAAGCCTTCGATTCACCGTTAGATCTATGGGTCACACGTGTTACAATGTTGGCTCATGTAAAAATCGATGCATGAGATTACATCAGTACAACACAATTGAATGGTTGTAATCTAGTTACATTGTAAGCTTCACCTTCTCGCATATTGAGCATTCACATTATCGGCTGCACGGTTCTGCATTCTCAAACAAAGAGTAGTCCACACCAATATCATCCCCAAAACCTCTTCTTCATCGTAACCCTCACCAACAACACACTTTCCCTTAATTTTTTCTACCTTATAATAATTAGGTATATGGACCTCTTCGCTCTCACGAATAATACGAGATATCACCAATGAAAGAGAATAGAATAATACAGATGTCACCAACGAAATCAATCATATCAAGAACAAAATAAATCATTTCAACTATTTAATTTTTCAAATCTTACATTAGATTTACTAAATTAACACTGTAAAAAACCCTAGAATTTAAGCACAAATCACGGTGGTTGATATTAATGTACACATGTATTTGGTAGAGGGGAAAGTATGAAGTACTGATAATAAATGTAATCCCTAACTATCCTTTTCAATGGGAAGATAGATCTTTCAATTAGTTCAAGTATAAGTCTGAGTAAACGGCAGTAGATGTTCGAGAAAAATAGATAAACCAAACCCTAAACCTTTAAGTTCTCTCACGCCTGGAATATATACTCTAGAAACCAATACATCTAACACCATACACGTATTATTTGATCAACACGTATATTTTGTTTTAGTTTCCAAAATGAGATAATCTTCCATGTTTCGCCCAAATTATTACATGGCTGTAATAATACAGAAAAAAATATGGGTCCGTTTATAAATGGATCGGATCTATTAGACCCGGTTATGTTTTAAAATGGTGTTAGGAAATTATGTCCTCAAAAGATTTCATAAGGGTATTTTGATAAAAAATTTTAGGCGGTCAAAGTTAGTCTACGACCTAAACGCAACAACGGCATGTTCTACGACCCAGACCCTAATATAGCCAAAAACATACGACCTTTTTACAAATTAACTCAATCTTCTCTCCCCTTATTATGTACAGTGGAACTTTGATAAATTGATCGCAATAAATTAATAATTTCTTTAAAGTAAAAAAGTGCACTCAGAACTAAACTTGCATAATCTAAACTTTTAACTTGATAAAATAATAAATGTTTTTAGTCCCTATACTATTAATTTATAGAATTTTTATTGTTCGCTCATTTCGAAATAAAGAAGATTATCGACATTTTTATGAGCCCAATTTTTTTTTTGTCTGTTCCTGTTTTTATATTAGGATTCCTTTCATTCTTTTTTTTTTTTTAATATGAAGCATGTATATGTTAGGATTCTTAATATTATATGTTGGGATTATGAGAACTCCTTTTAATTATAAAGGAATGCAACATTCAACTAATTACGTGAATGGCATGAATTTCTTAAAGATGCCATTTTATCGTCGGTACAACTTCTTTGTGGTTTTTTGTTTAGGCCTGTTAATTCATATAATATTTTTTTTATTCTTAGCATCTTGCAGTAAATTAGTTGCTTCCAATATAGTCATTCTACATTGGATGGAGTCGTCCATTAAATGCATTTCAAGGCCACATATTGTAGCTTTTGTTGAGTTTTCAGGTGCATACTTTAAAACTCTTACCTGGACTACCTTTTGTTGGGATTGATAAACAATGGGATTATTGTATTTGTGTGTAGGTTACCTTTCCTCTTCCTGCAATTGAAAGAAAAACATAGTGAGACTAAATGGAGTAGTGGAGCTTTGATATCTTAGTTGCCACTATTTCAGGCAAAACCGTGAAAGAGTAGTGGAGCTTTGATGTCTTAGTTGCCACCATTCGATATTGAAATCCTTCAAGGCATTCTTGAAGGATAAAAAAGGAATCCTTAAAATTGGTAGTTGAAAAAGAAAAACCTAGGTGAATGAAAGCGTCGCACAAAAATTGGTAAATGAAACGATTCGGTACAAATTATATCATCACCGACACAAATGAATTATACCATGCTAGTGCTTTTGATGCACAAAATGTACTGATTCTAGGAAAATAATCATAAATAAATCACTCAACGAATCAAGAGATGTACCTAAAAGGTGAGGGTGTGTCTCGATACGGAGGAGTGCAACTATATTCTGAGAATGCTCGAGATCGGTAACTAATTTAAGTTCATTCTCATTGTCACCACTTTGAGAACAAAAAGTGCGGTCTTGAATAAACTTATAAATGTCGAAGTGGTTCTCAAACTTTGCTATCTCTGTCGATATGATTTAACGGTAGCACATTTATATAGCGAGGCATTGCAAGAAAAGTTGGTATGTAATGGTAAATAATTCGCTTTGTTGCAATTTGAAGTGACATCACGGCATGGACATGAAGAAAACTTAACCAACAAAATTATATTTTTGACATCCAATGCAAATTGAATAGAAAAAAAAAACAGACTAAGATCTTAGCATTGTCGGTAAAAAAACAATTAGTGTGTAAAAAATAAGTGTACAAAACGCTTACCGCACTTGCCCAATCCGTACCAGTTTGCAATGGCTTGAGCAGCGACAGACCATTGAGCATTTCCACCCCTTTGAAGATTCGATACCGTAATAGCAACACTATATTCAGTAGCACTAAGATCGATTCTTGGAGCACCACCCTCATCTGGTTCTTGATCTTTGTCTTCTTAGATCCCTTAAGAAAAAATACATCCACTTGAAAACATCAATTTCGGGATATCTAACAGTTTTTGGAAAAAGCCATCATAAAAGTTTCAATTATAAAAGTTTAGAGTAATGTGAAAGAGAAATTTTTATGAAGCGATATTTTGAATTTTCCTTTGTACGCTTTCAACTTTCTTAGGTGTTTTTACGAAGTGTGGCATCTCGGTTCATTTGGTGCCCTTTAAATATCGAATTTTTTTAAATCTTAGCTCGGAATTCATAAAATCACAACTTATTATAATAAAGCTTTTTATATTATGAGTATTTAAACCTAATCATATTAAAGATGGTTTAGACCTTCTACGGACATATTGAGAGCCCGAGTAGAACATGTCAAAAAATAAAATAAAATCCGGAGATACTAATGTCGTGCGTATGCAAGCTCTTTTAATCAAGAAAGGTTCTTCTCGGGTAATAAAGAATCCATAACAATTTACCGAGCTGGATGCTATCTCTTTTTTTCACTATGTGGTCTACACAACAAATCCATGCTACAAAGAAATACGTTGATTTATCAATGCATAAAGCACACAGAATCAAACAAAACTAAAAACACCAAAGTAAAAACCCTTATTCTGGAAACCTCAACTACAGGGGGAAATAAGTATCTTATTTTTCTACTAAGGATCAATGGCGTCACTTGGCGACAAAGAACTTACGGCAGCTATCAATATACCTTAGTGCATTTGACTTTCTTGAGGCCTCTCGATGTAGTACGACTTCAAGCTTTCAACGCTTCTTGCGTTAACGCTTATGTGTAATAAAACGCGATACGCATACACTGCAATTTGAACTAAGTAGTGATCATATACGGGAAAATTACGACCATATTGTCATTAAAACACTGGAGTAAACAGAATACCTAAATTTGACTCATTGTGAAATGGGGGAGAAGAGATGAATACCTTGATGGAATATCGTGAAAGGTGCGGGAAACAAAATTTATTTGACTTCAATTGAATATCAACTACTTAGCCAATTTATCACCTGAAATCACGGAAGCAAACCGAATACGAACAATCATGTAAACAACGTGCAAGGCAACAGTGGCATCTAGCAAGAATCTAGCAACTTAAACTAAGCAAAAAAAATAACGAGAATGCATTCACATGACCATATTGTCATTATTTAGTCTAGTTGCAACGTGTAAGGCAAGATGGCATCTAGCAAGAATCTAGCAACTTAAACTAAGCAAAAGAGCAGAATGCATTCACATCAGATTGTTATAACGGGAATCTTTGCAATAGAGCTGTGGTAAAAAATTATAGACTACCTTTTATTTGAATTCCATTGTCAAGTAAACTTCAATGGTTGATTTTGGGAAATCAAAACAATTGAAGCGAGCAAGGATCGAAACATCTTTTTTTCTCGATTCTGCATAATAGTATCGAAATCATTAACGCAATTTATAACAAAGTTATAGTCTACCTTTGATAAGGACACGGCCTTTGAAATTCATTAATGCAATTTATAAATTATCGAGATAAAATTATCAGGAATCAAAACATTAGGTAAAACAAAACCCGGACAAAGAAACCCTAATAGAACCCAAAATCCAATCAATATCTCCATTAATCTTTGAGCTTAGGGAATATAATGAGGAGGTACTCATCTCATGACAAATATTTTGTATATATGGGCATTTTACCTCGAACTCCATTTTACCTCCATCATCACCTATGATTCCATCATGTGAACAACCAAGAAAACCATTGTTCTGGTCATTCCCACGAATTTGATATTACGGATGACTAACTTCATTTGTACAAAGTTACTTATCACAGCTCGAGTGCGTACCCTCCATGCGAAGAGCGAACAATAAGACACATAGTAGAGATTAATCATGAACAATTTGTCAAACATATCATACCTCAAATCAAGGTCTTTTTATTATTGAGGTCGTAGTTGACTCTCGATCGAGAAAAACTCTAAACCAACTAATTGATTATATGTTCACCGCCATTTGTAGTCAATCATAGTAATGCACTAAATGCTTTGAGAAACATGCATTTTTACCTCGAGCAAATATAAATATGAACATTTGATGGTATGGCGGTCGGCCTTTTTCCGATCCTTATGGCGATCGGCCTTTTTATTTAATTTGTGGCATACTTTAAGTCGTATAAAGATGTAAAATGCATCTACTCTCTTAATTCATGAATAAGAGATGGACTATATTTATGCACCGGAACTTGAGAGAAAATGTAACAGGAGATTCAAACAAAAAAATATAAGTACTTACACCATTTTTTTTTTGCTCAAAGATTTCCTCCATTTATCTCGTTCATTGTCCTCTTCACATGCAAACATGGCTCAATACCCACAAAAAGAGTATGAACTATTTCTAGCTAAGGTTGTGCAGCTAACTGAATATAGTTAAGAGCTAAACCCAGTAAAAAGTTGTCTCCATCCTTGATTATGGATAGTGTAACATTCCATCGCCCTTTGCAGAATCTGTACCTGAAATAATCAAACCCAAAACTTGTTGTTTCTAGCCTAGAGTGAAAAGATTAATAAGAGTGTCATAATCGGATGGAGGGGCTAGTTGGTAGTGAATCCAAGTAACTACTAAGCTTTTGGTCACTATTTCAACATGTTCGACAAACTCAAAGTTATGATTATACATCGTCTCTTTCTTTTTTTTCCCGCATTCGGCATTATTTGGATAATGGGTATAAGATTATCAAACCGGGAACGATGTGTCTTTTTTAGTGAATTTGTATATATATATATATATATATATAAGAGTGAAAATTAAAAAATATTAGTTAGCTGAAGAATCAGTTTATATATGTGCGATGTTGAATGCAATTTTAGAAGTCTCACCAATCATTTTCTTCCAAGGAGATTTATGCGTTCATGAGAGACCTTTCGCCAATGGTTGTGCACCTTTTTCGAGAACTGAGCAAGCCTTCTTATTCCAAGCGTCATACGAAGGACCGAAGATTTAAATTATTCCCTTTTCTCGAAACACAACTTATAATAGTACCACAAAGATTAACGACAACCTACACACCCCACAACAAAAAGACTAATGGTTCGTGTTGTTAATCGATATTGGGTTAGTTATTATACATCTAATGTCACCGCCGATAAGCATTGTAGATTAATTAGAAGTATAAACACTAACCCGATCCTTAACAACCATGTCTTCCTCTATGTACTTGTGTAGAATATCACCCTTGCCATCCAAAGGAATGTTGTTACATACATGAAGACTTACCAACCATCTCACCCATTTTGCAGATGATGTTTGCAAGCAAGAGGTCGCACAATCACCATCTCCTTTACTTTTGCCAATATCATCCATCCCGCATGACTACAATTTCTCCATTACAAAATACACATCACAAAACACCTTCTCAACAAATTTCTTTCGGAAGCAAAACAAACTAAAAACTATCATTAATTCATGCCATCTTCCATTTTATTATAAATTCTCTCGGCACCCATGCGCAACCACACTAAAACCCATATCATTGATCATTGCGATTTCTCAACATTCACAGTTGTGACTTCAAGAATATGGCATCGTGATTCAAACCCCTTCATTGATTTTTTTTTTTTTTTTTGTCAATAACAACCATCAGTAGAACCCATCTTCTATTACTTGTTCTTTACCCGAATTCCTCTCTCTGCCATGAAAGAAGGAAAATAAAAAAATCAATTAAACACAAATTAGAGTGACAAAACTCGATTTGAAAGAAAACCCAATTCATATCAGAGTATCAATTATTATATTTCAACACAATTTCTAAAATCACCAAATTTATGAAACCCTAAGTTTTCAATTTAACTAAAATTCATGAAAAAACTGAAACATAAGTAGGGTTTTAGGTTTTATTCGTTTAAGGTTTCTGAATCTTCCACAAACCTAGACGAAGAGAGACTGAAATAATTTTAGGTTTAGGTGTGTTTTTGGATTGTTAATTGCGTACTGAACCTAAAGAAAAGAAATCGATCTGGAGTTCTCGACCTATCCACGTTAGGGATTTAGGAATATATGGTAAATCTCGTTTTATTTGTTTTTTTTCCCATCGTTTTAAATAAATGCGGCCCCCTATCATTCCCAGCCGTCCAAGTCATAGCTCGATCAAGATGATTCCGACCGCCGGATCAGGGTCCCCGTCAAATCCTGTCCGTCTAATGACTCTCAAATCTCAAAGTCAAAGACCACCTTTTTTTATAACAGTGATTTTACTGGTTCTGGTTGTTTGCATTAGTAATAATGTTATCATCTACATGGTGCAAAAAACTCAAAGATCTAATGTCAAATATCTCGCCTGAATATTTGGAGTTACATACAATGTCGGTTTCAATGAATGAAGAAGAGTCAACAGAGGATATGTTAACAAAACTAGATATCAACAAAGAGTATAAGATGAATGAAAAAGAAATAACTGAAAGCAGAGCCAAAACGAAGTTCTTAATAATAACCAAAATCAACTGTGAGTTCATGCTCAAAAGGGAGAAAGCAATGAAAATAGTTCAAGACGTCTGGAATCTTAATTATTCTCCCGAGTGTACACTGGTTTATAGAGGAAAAGAGAAAAAAACTTCTTTGTCTTTGGTCTTGATTCAACTTATGAGGTAAAATATGTACTGTCAAAAAACCTGTGGAGCATTGGTCCTTTTCTTTTGGTGGTCCAAGAACATCTATATGGAGTACCACCTGCTTCAATCAATATGGATATTATCACGATGTGGACCCGTCTTATGGATCTTACACCTGAGTTAGCTATCGATCCGATGCCGCACAACATAGCTCTGGTGGAGATTAATGTCAACCAACGGTAATGAGACCACATTCCGGTTAATATTGGGAAAGCAGAACCAGTTAAAGTGAAATTCTTCGAAAAGATTCCCAAAGGATTCTGCAAGCTGTGCAGGATTCTCAATCACCCTAAGAAGAAATGTGTGCTATCAAATCAGGGAGAGATACCCCAAGATGTTCAAATGGAAGAAGTGGAGGAAACGGACGAGGCAGAGAACTTTGTTGCATATCAAATACAAGCCATATCAGCTGCTGCTTCCAAGGAATCTCTTTCACTTCTCTCAAATGGTGCTAAAAACTATCACAAAGGCGAATCAAGCAAGTATAAACCGATAAACATAGAACTGACAGACTGTAGTGGACAAGATGATAGAGGAAGGGATGCAAGCAAATCCAAGCTTCAAGTTGGGGATTCTTCATCAAGAGACCCTAATAGAAGATGTGGTAGGCACAACTAAAAAACCTTCTACTGATGGGAGACCATGGCACCATCCCCTAAAATCCAAAGAACATAAACATAACTAATGAGTGTCATTCATGGCACTACAGAATGTAGTATCTTTAGATTTGTGCATGGTCCCCCAAGTGAAGTGAGCTTGGAAGCACAATCTGACTCAGTTTTTCAGTTGGTGGATCCAGGATGTTTTAATGAACCACCACCAGGTTTCGAAAAATTCAAGAAAACAACTAAGTATACTCAAAGAATCCAGATTACAAAGATTACTTGAAATGCACAAATGGGCAAGATTAAGAAGGATACAAGGACAGGAAAGCAAACTGAGGAAACAAAATGGTGGAGTACTGCATGGGAAAAAAAGAAAAAACAACTCTCTCAATAGAAGGAACTACAGGCAAAAGAATCTATCAATTCGAACCTTTTCAGTCTCAGCAGTACTCAAAAGCAAAATCCAAATTATCTGTAAACTCTGGAGATAAGGTGAAAGTGAGTCGGGGGAAGATGAACAAAATGAAACATGTTGTTGGTCATCTTCCCACAAGAAATGACAACACACAGGCTCATTCACTTCAGAACCAAAGGAAGATGAGAGATGCCACAAGGAATACTAAGCTGAGGAAGAAGAAAAAAGTTACTGCAAGACTCTCAACAAAAATCCTTAAATCTAATTTGGAGAAAGCTCTTATGCAGGAAATGCTCCAACTCACGGAGAAAAAACAAAGAAGGATAAAGGAAAAAATCATCAATATGGATTTTGAACTCAATCCTAATCTGAAACTTCCACATCAACTAATGCTCAAAAATCAGGAAAATCAGGAAAAGAAGTATCTGCTGAGATTTTGACCCACAACCAAGCATCAACCTCTCAACCAGCTCAAACCATACCCCATCACACCCCACTAGAAACTTCATCTAGAGCCAATCCCACAGCAATCCCCTACCCACCTGCACTGATACCATCCTCAAGCCCATTCATCAATGATACCTTGTTTGATCTACCTATGAACATCTTATTTCCCCTCTCCCCCTGCTGATAGATCTGTGGAGTAAAGCAGCGAGAGACTTCAGATGCGTCCCCTGCGAAGTTGCACAAAGGCACAAGATGAGAAATAGACTATAATTGTGAACACTACCACAGCTAATGGAACTGCTAGCTCTAGTTCAATGGGACCAATCTTGGAGGTGAACCAGGTAAATCAAAACCTAGAATTTCATTCAGATAATTTCAATTCTATTAGATTTCATTTGTTTAAAGCAATGTCTCTCAATATATTAGCTTGGAACTGTCAGGGATTAAACAAAAATACCAAAAAACATCTAGCCACTCTAATCAAAACCCAAAACCCAAATATCATATTTCTGCAAGAAACTAAACATCATAAAAGTTACATCAAACCTATAATCAAAAGCCTTCAATACATGGATATGATTGTTGTATATCCTACGGGAGTAATTGGTACTGCTGGAGGTATGGTTTTGGATTGGTCTTCCAATGTCACAGTCCAACTAATACACACCATTGATAATCAAATCGATGTTCTAGTCACTGATAAACCTAGAAATTTAGAGTGGATGTTGTCAGCTTTTCATGGCTGCCCTTGCAAGATTCGAAAACATCCAAGCTGGAATTATTTTAGGAATCTTGCTGGAACTGTTGAATTACCTTGGTTAGTTGTAGGAGATCTAAATTTTGTGATTCAGGAGGGTGAGAAGAGAGGAGGAAAGAAATTGGATACTGTTGAATCTCAATTTTTCTCCCGACTTATTGATGATGCGTGCCTAATGGACTTGGGATTCGTGGGCTATGAATTCACCTGGTCTAACAAAAGAGCAGGAAAGGATTTCATAGAAGTTAGACTTGATAGATTGTTGACTAACTCGGAATGGTTTAATTTCTTTCCTAGAGTTGTGGTTTGCCACCTACCGGCAATGGGATCAGACTACAACCCTTTGCTCATCAGAACATCCCCATGTTGGAAGGATGGAGCTAAACCATTTAAATTCTTCGGAATTTATATGGAAGACCTGACGTGTTTCAAGTCATCGAAGATGCATGGGATTTGGAAGTTGATGGTTCGAGGGCTTTTAAATTTGTCACCAAATTAAAAACCTGGCACTTTTAGGGGCGACTCAGAAAGAATTAGGGGCGACACAAAAGACAAAATAGGATGAAAATACTTGTATGCCCCTTCATGTCGGTAGTTTAGTTAGCTACCGGTGCAAAATCTCATTTTAGGACAACTCTATATTCGGTAGTTATATGAACTATTTTGACTACCGATTATAGGCTCAACCAAATTAGAAAAAAAAGAGGATTTTTGCAAAATCTCTTTTTGGGGCAACTCTATATTCGGTAGTTATATGAACTATCTTTGACTACCGATTATCTTTGGGATTATAGGAAGTCGGGATACCTTCATTTGCTGCGATTATAGGCTCAACCAATGCGGTTATTGAAAATACTAAATACGGGCATGGACGTGGTATGAATACAATGTCGGTGACGCTATACAGGGTGCAGGGGGTCGGGGGCGTAGCCCCTCCGGTTGTGTTCGTTGACGGGTCGAGTCGCGGGGTCTAGGGGCAACGCCCCGCTCTGAAATTTTTTTCTACGAGAAAATTGAATTTCGATCTGTTTTGGATTTTTCGGTTTCGATCCGTGAAACACGGTCATTTAATTCTCGAGAATAATTGAATCGGGAGTTAAGATATAATCGGAAGTCATGATAACTCTTCCTATCTTACCGATTATATGCTCAACCAAAATTCAAAAAAAGAGGATTTTTTTGCAAAATCTCATTTTGGGGCTACTACATATTCGGTAGTCATATGAACTATCTTGACTCCGATTATGGTCGGATATTTGCAAAGAGAGCCACTGTATAATCGGAAGTCATGATAACTCTTCCTATCTTACCGATTATATGCTCAACCAAAATTCAAAAAAAAGAGGATTTTTGCAAAATCTCATTTTGGGGCTACTCTATATTCGGTAGTTATATGAACTATCTTGACTACCGATTATGGTCGGATATTTGCAAAGAGATCCATTTGTATAATCGGAAGTCATGATAGCTCTTCCTTTCTTACCGATCATAGGCTCAACCAAAATTCAAAAAAGAGGATTTTTTTGCAAAATCACATTTTGGGGCAACTCTATATTCGGTAGTTATATGAACTATCTTGTCTACCGATTATGGTAGGATATTTGCAAAGAGAGCCACTCTATAATCGGAAGTCATGATAACTCTTCCTATCTTACCGATTATATGCTCAGCAAAATTCAAAAAAAGAGGATTTTTTGCAAAATCACATTTTGGGGCAACTCTATATTCGGTAGTTATATGAACTATCTTGACTACCGATTATGGTAGGATATTTGCAAAAAGAGAGCCACTGTATAATCGGTAGTTATATGAACTATCTTGACTCCCGATTGTTGATTAACTACCGGTGTATAGTTACCTCCCGATTGTAAAGGGTAGTTTGGCCATTAAAAAATGGGATTATGGATTAACCTTAGATTATGGATTAACCTTAGATTATGACCTATTTTGTCCTTTTGTGTCGCCCCTAATTCGTTTGGAGGCGCCCCTAAATTTGCCAGGATTAAAAAATGTAAAAGAGAAGATTAAAATATGGAATAGAGACCACTTTGGAATATTCAAAATAATATTAAAAATATCAATCACATTCTATTAAATGCAAAAAAACACTTTGAAACTTCCGGAGAACTGTCCAAGGATAACCCAATTGCATGAAGAATCGGAAAGATGGTATGACTTCGAAGAAGTCTTTTTGGAAAATCAAAGCAATAGATAATAGTTTAACACTAGGTGACAAAAATGTTTGGATATTTTCAATCGGCGGCGAAGGTGAGCTTAGGATAGAGGCAATAAAAAGGATAATGGTGAATGGTGTCATAATCGAACTGATATTGTAAACACTTTCTTTAAACACTTTTAGAAAATGGCTACTTCATCTCAACCAATATCTCAGGAGGAAATCCTAAATATCATCCCAAAAAGTATATCTGAGCTGGATAACATAAAACTTCTGAGAATTCCTACGGAACTTGAGATAAAACTTATTGTTTTTGATATGCACCCGAATAAATCTCTGGGACCTGATGGCTTCCCAACAATTTTTTATCAACAGAATTGGCACCTTATTAAAGAGGATGTCACAAGATTGGTCAAACAATTTTTCGAGTCTAAGCATCTTCTGAAAGAGATTAATGCCACTTCATCACTCTTATCCCCAAAAAAGTATCTACGAGAGTCCCCTATCGATTTTAGACCTATCTCGTTATGTGACACCATATACAAGGTAATCTCTAAATTGCTTGCAAACAGAATAAAGCCATTTATAGATAAGTTCGTCTCCTCATATCAATTGGCTTTTGTCCTTGGTAGGCAAATATCAGATAACATAGTGATAGCTCATGAAGTTGTTCATACTATGAGAACAAAAAAACAAAAAAAAAAAAGGCTACTTGGGTTAAAATTGGATATGTCAAAGGTCTTTGATAAAGTAGAATGGAGTTTCTTAGTTGAGGTGATGACAACACGGGATTTAGCGATGAATGGATGAGTGCGATACGTCGGTGTATTGGTACTACCTCTAGTGCGGTTCTAGTCAACGGTTCCCAGGCAAGCTTTTTTTTAAACCAAGCCGCGGCATCGACAAGGAGATCCTCTATCCCCTTACTTGTTCATTATCTCGTATGGAAATCCTATCAGTATTAATTGAAGAAGAAAAATAAAATGGATAAATGGGGTTAGATTCTCTAAGAATTCCTTTACAATTTCCCACCTACTTTTCGCGGACGATTGCCTTATCTTCACAAGAGATAGCAAAAACGAATGTAGGAGATTAATGGAAATTGTAGAAATGTTCAGCATAGGGTCCGGACAATTGATCAATTATGAAAAATCAGGGATATTCTTCAGTAAATCTGTCTCTAATAGGAAAGCTAGGGAAATTATAGATATCCTCAAAGTTGGCCGTATAAAATTAGAAAACAAATATCCAGGAGTACCCCTATTTACCCACAAATCTAAAGTCAAATGTTTCGAATCGTTCGCGGAGAAGCACAAATTTCGTCTAGCGGGATGGACCGAAAAACTCATGTCTGGGGCTGAAAAGGGTATCATGATAAAACATGTAGGGGATTCGTTAGAAACATATCACATGACGTGTTTTATAATACCTAAGACTATCACTAAGAAAATGAATAAGAGAAATAAAGCTTCTTTGGTGGGGACATAAAAGAGATGATGGAAGGGGATATTGTCCCAAAAGATGGAATTACGCGTGTATTTCAAAAGAATCGGAGGGATGGGTTTTAAAAATTTCGAAAAGTTCAATAAAGCTTTAATCACAAAAACAACTTTGAGAATGGTGCAAAATAAAAACCAATTATGGGCCAGAGTCATGAAGGAAAAATACTTCAAAGGTATCGCTCCTTTATGCATAGAAAAATTGAAGACCAATAGCTCTTGGTTATGGAAGTGTCTGAATGTTGGGTTAGATATAATCAAGAAATGGGGCAGTTAGCAAATAGGAACAGTGAAAGGGTTGAAATGAAAACACTCATGGATTCCTAACAATCACCCAAACCGATTAAGCAAGACCAGACTAAACATATTATAGAAAACACTCTCTCCCATGTGAGTGAGGTGATAGAAGAGCAACTCGAGACAATGGAATATAAATTTTCTGATGCAATTTTTTCACTAGGCTTCTGTAGAAAACATTTTGACAGCTTAATGCCTCTGCCAACCAACAAGACTGCCTAACTTGGCCATACACTCCCAACAGATCGCTAAGTGTTAAGTCTGTCTATAAGTGCCTCACTAAGATGGATCAGATGACCTTGCAGGTAACACAAACCAATCCTATCTGGAAAAAGATATGGAGATTAGAGGTCCTCCCTAGAATTCATGTGTTTATATGGAAATGATGTAGTGATATTCTCCCAGTCAAGTACAAATTGTCCACTCGAATAGCAAATATCTCCATGTTGTGTTGTTTTTGTGATAACCAGGATGAAACTTTATCACACTTGCTTTTTCACTGCCCTTTCAGCAAGGAAGTTTGGTTCGGATTAGGGTGTAGAGCCCCAACTGGTGCTAATGAAACGATCCAACGAAGAACGAAAATTGGTTTGTCAAAGCATTTCACGATCGCCAATGAAACCATAAGCAGAAGATTTGGAAGCAATAGCCTGTGGTGCATATGGAAATCTTGATGTGCAAAAAGCTTCCAAGCAGTATAGATAAAACCGGAAACAACAATCACTCAAATCACTCAACTTCTGAAATAAACTGAGATGCAAGCCCCTACACATATATACAACAGACAACCAATGATGCGTGTCGTAACCACAACAAATTAATTAATATTTTTCCACCTAATTAACAAGTAATATAGTGTAGTCAAGTTCGTTCCCACGAGGAGCAAGAGATTCTTAGTTGTAAAAATTGTCACAAAAGGGGGGTTATAAAGCAAAGAAAATAAACAAAGCAATTCAAAGATAAAGTTGAAATCAATAAGAGAGACAAGATCAAGGAATCCTTCTTCGTTTGCAAAACAATGATTCAAGTTATGTTTTTCATCCATATGTTATTAGTCACAAATTATCACCAACTGTAGGTAAAGCAGCTAGATCAGTGTTAAACCCCTAAATCCCTTGTATCACCGGATACAGATGTTCTCGACTACCAGATTCTATTTACCAAACCACCTATTAGTAGATCACTCAAGATGTAATTTAAATAAATGCATTAAGATTTATGAACTTATTAGGTTGATATTAGTAGTTAGACTCTTAGATCAAGGTCTACTTGCTAACGTTGTTTTTCACACACAATTGCTCCACGGAATCCCTCCGCAAGGTCTCGTGTTTGTTACTTATGTAATAGTCAAGAAACGATTACTTATCCCCTAACTTTCACTAGCTTTAGATCAAATTAACAAATCAATTTAGCGTGCACTCTAAACAATCTATCAATCAACCATGAATGTATAAACATTCCTATTAGTAAAAACAAACGATAATCATGTGAAAAACTTCAAAGTAGAATTGAAAACAAAACTCAAATCATATGTTAAGAACTAGGAATTCATCCTCAATCAATAATAAAATTAGCTACTCATGTTAAGGAGTTCACACAAAGAATAAAGAAGAGAGAATTTTTGTGTGTATAAAAGGTGTGTAGAAGTTTGTAGAGAACTTCTCTATTTATTGGCTTCAATGTTCTCCAAATCTTCCAAGGAATAGAATCCTCATTCCATAATAATTCAATTTCCAAGTTCAAGGCTTTCTCAAATCTTCCATCTTCTCTTTCCAAATTTGAGCCAAATTCTCCATCCAATTCCAAGTCCAAGTCTTCACACCCATGAGAAGAATCCATACAAAATTCTGCACAAATTGGATCGCCGGAAGTCCTTGGAGTTCACCGGAACCCGGCCAGAAAAGCCACCGAAATCTTCTTCTCCGTCGACGGAATATTCCGTTACGATACCGTCAGAGATAATAGTCAATACTAACGGTCTCTAACAGTTGACTGAGTCAAGTGCTCAGGGATTCAAACACCGAGTCAGTATCTTATTCGGCTAACTCGTCTTACTCAGAGGAGTTTGATCGGTCATCAGATAACTGAGTCAACTCGTCGGCATAAAAATCCGGCGAGCTTCATTTGTTTTGTGGCTATTCTAGGACATTTCAGGCCTCATTTTTGGTCTTCTCCGTTAAGAAACCTAGCATACATCTATTGTAACTAAATTTGCGATAATTGACCTTCATCAACAAGTGACCTCGGATCACCATCATTCACCGCAATCATCCACCATGTTCTCCTCTTTCCTCAGTATGTCATGTGACTCAAGAATGAGCTCAATTCTTCCCTTTGTGTTTGAATCTCTGTTCTTCCGTATCATCAATCTAAGCAATACCCAACTCAGGTACATCGGCATACAACTGCAAACACCCATTGAAGCTCATTAATTTCTCTTCTATCATCTCTGTCAAATTCTTTGAACTCAAACAACCCTCTCTTCAATTCACAGCAATTAACCACCAGAACCCATCTTCCTTGTTTAATCGCATAAACCCTAACCTCAATTCATCTTCGTCTCTGCACCAGATCCCCTTTTCTTTATGTCTTCATAACTGCTTCTTGATTTCAACAAGCGGCCACCAACATCATCTTCAATTCAGCGCAAACCCAGTCTCAATTTGTTCTTCTCTGTATTCTTAAATTAATTGCAGCAACAGCTCGACTCTGAGTCCACAAATCAAACCCATACATCAACATCAGATGAACATAAACCCTAATTTCTTAATTATTTCTCGATCTCAATGAATTCCAGCAACAGGTCTTGCTGCTTCTTCCTCTCAACGAGCTATGAACATCATCTCTGCTCTTATTCCTTCCAATTTCTCTCGATTTCTCTTCTCGATCCGATTCTTCTCGGGATCTCAACCTCACGGCAATAGCGTAGTTGTCTTTGTTCTTCTCAATTTGAGCTGAAATGTGATGAATGAGAGGAAAGTCGTCTCTCATGTAGGGTTATGAGGTGGGTTGGATTTGGATGCTAATAGCACACCCATGAAAACTGATAGGGGCCACCCACTGGCAACCCCTTAACCTATGCGGGCCTGGCTTTATTACTCCTCCAAAAGAGAGTTTCCCCTTAACCTTGGTGGGCTCCGAGATAGTGTTCGCCCACGAAATGATAATTTTGCCCTTTTGCTCAAATTGGGTGATTTCTTCTTCTTTTCATTCGTGCGACTCCATAGTAGCTATAAAACTCAAAACAAACGTAAAATACATAATTTACAAGAAAAATAGCAAAGAAAGCATAAACAATAGATAGTAAATAGGATGTATTCTACACCCTATAAAATTCCCCCACACTTAGACTTTGCTAGTCCTCGAGCAAATCAAACTAAAACTTACAACTTCAACGCGTTCCGGCGTCCCAAGCATCCAAAGAGTTATGAGGACATAGAGTTTACGCATGCTAGTAATAAGAAATTAGAAATACTAAAGAACATATTCTCATTCTTAAATGTTGGTGAGAAATAACCACACCATAATGAGAGAACGCGTGTTTGAGAAACGATCAATAAGCATTTCGCCTCGACACGCCTCACCAAAAAGGATTTTATGATAATTGCACTAAAAAGACAGCTTTTTATGGGTCTCACATGTGTGCAGGTAAGTATGAAGAGAGAAATCCTGCGACACGTTGAATGGTGGGAAGGTCAACTTTCGAAATATTTTAAAAACCCACATCTTTTAATATTTTGAAAAACCATTTTTTCTGACGATCTCTAAAAAAGGAAATCAACCACTATTATCGAGGGTGAGATTACTTACTCACCTTCACATCCGATCGCCAATTATGATAACACCACTCTCACGGTATCCAATAGAAACGTCTTCCGCTCCTCGTCTTTATCTTCTTGGTCTTCGTCTTTGGCTTCAACTATTGATGATAAATTCTCGAACTTTGTAGATTCTTGACAATTTGTAACCTTTTACTTCAAAATCCTTGTCGATTGAAACTTCCTTATAGATTCTCCCTCCCCACGGCTTATTAAATAAATAAAAACAAAACATATATATATATATATATATTTTTTTTTTTTTAGTATGAAGACAAGAGAAATAAAATACAAAGTGAAAATAAAACAAACCGTGGCCTTGGGAGAAGTATTTTACCGCTTAATTCTTCACAACTTGTATCGTCTCGAAATCATAAACTTCAACAATTCTCGCCTTTTAATTTTCTTTGCTCTTGTGAATAAGTCTTCAACTTGTATGTATAGAATTACCTCATTGTATTGTAAGTCCTCAACATATATGTAAAAATCTGCCCTTTGTATGTTGCTTTACTTGAATTTGAAATTTGCTCTTTTCTTGTTCCGTTGCTTGTAAACCTTGAACTTCTCCAACTTTCCTTGTAGATTTTGATGTCGCTCCTTGTTGATGATGATGGTGTTTCTATGGATCCGTTGTTGTCGAGAGAGAGAATGGTGCTAACTGCAAATCGAACTACAAGAAGGAGGCTTTCATCTATAGACGTCACCCTCGTGATTGACAAAATTAGCACTCAAGAGATCAAAGAGTAGTGCTTCTATTGTTTGGAGGTTGGGTAGCTAACCATTCTACCCGGAATTAACGTACGGTGACACACACTCAAAAGAAAGCTCTTTAGTTGGATGGAAAAATTTCTGGTCGGTGCCTCACATGATATAAATACGGGTAGTCTCCACTAATGATTGATCAGCAACTCTAATAATGCATTTCTCCCTGCACCAAATTTGCATCACCGGCATGATTAAATCCATTATTTAACACTCTAACAAGTAAGAAATCCGAATGTAGTTCTCTAACACTTCCAAGTTCAGTTATGTTGGTTAGAATCTCTATGTAAACATACCTAAAAGTATGCTAGTGACTCTAAAATCTCTACAAGTTGAATTTTTTTTTTTTTTTTTTTTTTTAAATACATGCTTAACTACTCCCCCACACTTAAACCTTACATTGTCCTCAATGTAATTGAATCCTCCTAGTAAATTCAAGGTGGGAAATTTTAACATGATATGGAACAAGAAAAATAAATAAACAAAAAGCAAAAGGATAAGAAATACAAAACCTATGGGTTGCCTCCCATTAAGCGCTTGTTTTAAAGTCGACGGCCCGACTTAGCTTTTGCACGATTCATTAGCCCGCATTGTAGGAGAAGAATATCGCAGCAACCTTCACTTGCGAATTATTAACGACGCAACATAATAATGTCGCAGAAGAAATATTAGAAACGACGCAACAAATGACATTAGCTTTCATATGAGAAAGGAGTGACGATTCTGCGACGAGTCAAGAAGACTTGCGAAGATTAACATTTGTAGACCTGCGAAATGTCGCAAGGTAAATCCGAAATTAAGGGAAATATTAGTTGTACATGAGCTGTCATTCACTATGTAATATCCTATATAAAGAGAAACGCATGAGAGAGAAGAGGGGATAATTTTGGTAAGAGAGAGAGAGATATTTTTAAGAGAGAGATTTTTAGAGAGAGATTTATTTTTCTTTATCATCTTCTTCCCCTAAAACTAGATCTAGAGCTCTACAAAATATCCATTAATGGAGTCCCAATGTAATCCAAATGTAATTTCAATAATCATAGTGAAGAACCCTAACCCCGTGGATGTAGATCACATTGATCGAACCACGTAAATATTGTGTCTCCATTTATAATTTTAGCACTTTTATCTTTATTTTGATTATGAAATAGATTTAGATCTATGAAATATTATAGGGAAGTGTGTTGTAGGAAATCCTGCAACTACATTTTTGGCGCTAGAAACAGGGAACGGGCAGTAAAGGATTTATCTTACTTCAAGTTGATTCAAGAAGAAATTCAATAAAGTTTGGTCGAAGTCATTAACAAATCTCATTGGATATAAACTTCAAGGGGAAAACCAGAAATTTCCAAGAAATATTTAAATCTTCAAGAAACGGATGTTGTTAATGATTGGTCCAGGTCCAGAAGAGTAAAGGAAGAAGATGATAGATCGACAAGCAAGTTAGTTCTGAAGAGAGAAAAATGGAAAAGAAAATGGGGTTAGCGTAAAGAATCTCCGACATAGTGAAATTGCGAGGGTTAAGGACCATCTCATGGAACAGATCAAGATGTTAATTGAAATATGTCCACTAATGAACTACTGTGTGTAATGACTTCGCAAGGACGGAAAACGTGAGTTACAATTTGCACTAATAATTCCAGAAGCAATTACGGAACAAGGAAAATATATCACAACCATGTGGAGATAGACTAAAAAGATTTCTGCACACGCGAAGATAGTAGTCACGTGAAGAAAATGATCATTGGAGCTCTGCGAAGGACAACCATTATTATCATGAGAAATATGGAATTGTTAGCAGCGGATGAAGAAATTCGTTCATTTCTGCGAAGTAGTTTGGCAGCAAGGAAGAGAATAGCAGAAGAAAAGAAGGAAGAAATGGCTCACTTTAGTTCTAGCGAAGATCTGTTAGTGAAGAAGGGATACATACGAAGTCTACTTTTACAGAGGTCCCAACGAAGGCCAATAATTTGTGAAGAAACCAACAATCCATCCTGAATTAGAAGAGCAGCATCGAAGAAAAGAGATGTAGTAGTCAAATTAACGTCGTCAGAAGGAAAGATAGTAAAAGACGAGATGCTAACAATGCAGTTCGTCAAAAGCTTCGGCGAAGTATATTGAAGAAGTCATTTCGTCAGAAAGCAATTGAATATCGCGGATAACAATATTATTTTGTCACAAGTATTTTCTTCGCAAGCATTTTCTTTCCAAACATTTTACTGAAACTTACCTTCGCTGCTTAAGTTCGCATAGCATCATCGCTTCGTGACTACTCAAGTATAAGAAATTGAAAAGCTAAGTAAACTCTTTCTTGAGTATTTATAAAAAAAAAAAAAAAAAAAAAAATGATTTGTTTAACTTGTTTTCAGATATCCAGATCCGGTGTTTACAAAGAGGGTTTTGAAAACCAAACACAGCTCGTTCTTCATCAAAAAATTGATGATTCCTTAAAAACATGATGTAAAACGAGTTTTGATTAGAAATTTTAAACCACCACAACTCGATTAGTAAACCCATTTGGCCGATTTGAAAATTTTTAAATTTTGAAACCTTTAATTCTTCCTATGAACACTCTTAAACGGATTTATATACTTAAACCTTCGCAGGGGGATAACAACTTCAACTTCCAAGGAGAGAATGAGGAAGGATATCACATCAAACATGGAAAACGGCGATGGTATACAAGAAGAATGAAAGATGATTAAACGCGAAGAACAAATAAAAGACAATGGTCAGATTTTGCTAATTAAAGAAACAGGAGAAAAGGAAAAAATGACGAAGATAATAACTATACCAGGGACGAGGACAAATGAATAACTTGTGCGAAGTTCACCCAACTAACACAAACAGAAACTGGAACAAATGGTCAGGGATTAGGAGTATGAGTTAGTGTTCGCGTGATCAATTCTCGTTAAGCTCATAATTTTTCACACTTTTTGGAACTATTTGCTAAAAAGAAAGGAAGAATAATAGAGTGGCAATATGTGTTTCTTTCGCAAAGACTAGCTGAAGTAGTTGGTTAAGGATGTACCGAGCAAGTGTTAGGACGCATGTTCGAATTTCACCTGAAGCATATTATTTTCACAAAAAGAATTTTGTCTTCTATTTCGCAAGCTGAAGTTAGCTCAGATGGTCAGCAGTGAAGAGAAGGAGTTTGATGTCTACGGTTCAAATCTCCCCATTCGCAAAGAGTTTTTGCACTTCGCAAATGTTTACCTTGCGAACATTCGCAGCACGAACACTTCGCAGATGTTCGTTTACTTCATGCAAATGTTTACTTCGCACGGTATTTGATAATTTCGCAAGGGTATTTCGCAAGAAGAAAGTAGGTGATTATTTCGCAGAGACACAATTCGCAAGAGAGGGTTAGAACAGTTAGTATGGTGCGAGAATACGCAAGAGGAAGGTCAAGGGTTCAAATCTCATTTCTCACACTTCTTTTTGCTGCGAGATAATTATATTTTGTGCGACGTTTATACATTTCAAGGGTGCTAGCTTCGCAAGAAAACCATATACTTCGCAAGAGACAACAACAAACAAACCACAAAAGCTAAGTACCACTTTCTTTGAACATTTTACTTCTACACAGAAAATAAAAGATTTTTGATTTGATTTAAAAGAAAGTGATACATTCGCACTATTACAAAGATTTAAAAAAAAAAAAAGAAATCGAGATTTCAAAGACTTCAAAATTAAAAAGATTTCAAAGATTAGGAAAAATCTAGCAGATCAATTTATATATTTCTCTTGAATATTTGCTTTACTTCAAATGATATAATATTTAACATGAAGATATGAGAATGAAAGAATGAATGAAAGAAATGACCGAAATGAAGGAATGAATGAAAGAAAAGAATGGAAGAATGAATGAAAGAATGAAGACATGCGAAAATTTCGCATAGAAAATGACAAGAGATTATCAAATATCGGTGAAATTACAAAAGAGCTTATATGCAGAAGAATCAACAAAATAATAAGAGAATGGCGAACTTACTATGGCGTACACCTTAGTTCGCGAACACAATTTCGCAAGAGGCAAAGTACCTAAAGTGCGTCATAGTAGGGGGTACCTATTACAAAGAATTGACAGAAATGAAAGAATGAATTAATGGGACGAACCTTTATGGCGTACACCCTAGTTCGCGAATAAAATTTCGTAAGAGGCAAATGTAAGACCTAAAGTGCGTCATATAAGGGGTATCTCTTGACATGGCTCGGGGAAAAGGTTACACCGCCCGGAACCTGAGTCATGGAGATTTTGGGTCAATAAAGCCCATCCGGGAGAGATACTTTGGATTTCCAACTATATAAGGTTATACACTGGTTGGACGACCGAGGTCTCTTCAAGGAGTCGAGTGTATGACCAAGGCGCCGAGGTACACGATTTAGCCAAGAGTGTCTGGGGCATTTGAAGTGTCTCGGCCATTCTTGGAAAGTCTTGGCACATGCTGCACTCGGCCCGAAGAAAACTCCACTTAGGGTGCAGTCTCGTAACCATAATCCCTATAGGTATAAGGGATAAGAGGCTGCAAAAACAACTAGTTGTTGTTAAGACCGGATGAGAGGAGCTAGTCTTGTATGGCCGATGTACGCCTCCTTGAAGGGGCAACCGGGGAGATGATAAGGGCGACACTCTCCATTAGGGAGCTGATAAGTGTCTTAATACGCAAATGTCATGAGCCTCTATTTTCGCAAGAAAATTTAGGCTTGTCATATTTGTGCGTTGATCCTGAAGAGGCAATAAAATTAACGCGAGGGTAAGACGAGATCAATGGGTCTTTACATGAAAGTGTAAAGACGTCATGCGATTTCGTCGCAAGACGACAATGTCATGGGGCTTTATGTTCGCAAGAATATTTTGGCCTGTCATATTGTCGCAATAAAAATATCTTGCAGAGGCAATAATACTAAAGAAATGATAAGACAAGATCAATGGGTCATTACATGAAAGTGTAAAGACGTCCTGCGATTTTGTCGCAAGACGGCAATGTCATGGGACTTTATGTTCACAAGAATATTTAGGCTGTCATATTGTCGCAAAAGTGAGGGGTGGCAAAATAAGACCTTTAACTAGGAAGGCAAAATAAGACCACACAAGAAATGATAAGGCAAGATCAATGGGTCATTACATGAAAATGTAAGGACGTCCTGCGATCTTGTCGCAATGACAAAATTCAGCGGAAAACATCTGCGTGATTATGCTTAATAACAGAGAATTGTCTTTTATGGCAGGGAGAAACAAGAAATGTAGAAATTGTATTCAAAAATTCAAGAAATTCGTGGAAAAATAAGACCACACAAGAAAATGAGTAAGCAAATAAGCTTGCGAAAATGAACATGATAATGAGACTGAGGCAATGAAAATGCCGTACACTTGATATTATGATTATATTATTCTGAGATACTAATAGTGCAGGAATAAGGAAATATGAAGCACAAGTAAGAACTCACGAGGAATAATAAATACGCGAAGAGGAATGCATATAGACGAAGTCAGAGAAATGAAGAATGGAAGCAACTTAAAGCTACATCAAGTTTAGAACGGCAAAATGAGCTAAGTAATACAAAAAATGGCTATACATTTCAATAGATAAGCATTCTCATCATATAAGTATCATACTTGCATCATGAAAGCATCGCATAAGCATTTCGTGGAATACACATCGCATACGCATTTCATAACATAATCATCACATAAGCATTATATTAGCACAAGTATTCGAATTTCGCAGGATCATTCAGATTTCGCAAAATGTGTCGATATTTGAGAATGTGACTATTTCGCAGGATATAATTATTTCGCTAGATTACAAGAAAAATTACAAGCAATTTGAAGAGATTATACTATCGCATGAGCACAAAACATGAAACAGAGGCAAGATAAGAATGAAGAAGTCACTCGCGCATTCAACACTTTCTCAAGGATTCTACCTTCATAGATAAAGAACAGAGGCAACTATGGATTACCAAGAAAATATTTTATGTTCTTTATCTTCTCGGCAAGAATCATTTCCTAATTGGACAAGAATTCTCACCAAAAATGAAATAATAATTTCACATGAATAGAGGCAATACTTATTACTCACATTCAAGAAACGATACTTCATATATACTTCTCAAAAATTCGGAACTTCGCAAAAGAATAGAGCTTTGCATGAGGCAAAGAACATGGAGCGAGAGTTTCGCATGATGGATTCGCAATACTTCTTATATTTAGAGGATTAAGTACTTCTTATACTTCTTCGAGGATACTTCATACTCCTTATACTTCAAGGGTTGATACTTCTTATTTATTTCGCAAAGCTTCGGAACTTCGCAAAAGAATAGAGGCAAGTACGTACTTTTCAAGAAAAGTATTCTTTCGCTCGTTCCTTCATCAACAAAGATCAAAGACCACTACAACAAAGAGGATTTTTCCTTAAAGATCGCTCTTCAAGCAATATTCAAGGAAAAAGAGGCAAGATGTAGGAACAGAATATCGCAGCAACCTTCACTTGCGAATTATTAACGATGCAACGTAATAATGTCGCAGAAGAAATATTAGAAACGACGTAACAAATGACATTAGCTTAAATATGAGAAAGGAGTGACGATTCTGCGAAGAGTCAAGAAGACTTGCGAAGATTAACATTTGTAGACCTGCGAAATGTCGCAAGGTAAATCCGAAATTAAGGGAAATATTAGTTGTACATGAGCTGTCATTCACTATGTAATATTAATATCCTATATAAAGAGAAACGCAGGAGAGAGAAGAGGGGATAATTTTGGTAAGAGAGAGAGAGATTTTTTTAGAGAGAGATTTTTTTAGTCTTTATCATCTTCTTCCCCTAAAACTAGATCTAGAGCTCCACAAAATATCCATTAATGGAGTCCCAATGTAATCCAAATGTAATTTCAATAATTATAGTGAAGAACCCTAACCCCGTGGATGTAGATCACATTGATCGAACCACGTAAATATTGTGTCTCCATTTATAATTTTAGCACTTTTATCTTTATTTTGATTATGAAATAGATTTAGATCTATGAAATATTATAGGGGGTGTGTTGTAGGAAATCCTGCAACTACATTTTTGGCGCTAGAAACAGGGAACGGGCAGTAAAGGATTTATCTTACTTCAAGTTGATTCAAGAAGAAATTCAATAAAGTTTGGTCGAAGTCATTAACAAATCTCATTGGATATAAACTTCAAGGGGAAAACCAGAAATTTCCAAGAAATATTTAAATCTTCAAGCAACGGATGATGTTAATGATTGGTCCAGATCCAGAAGAGTAAAGGAAGAAGATGATAGATCGACAAGCAAGTTAGTTCTGAAGAGAGAAAAATGGAAAAGAAAATGGGTTTAGCGTAAAGAATCTCCGACATAGTGAAATTGCGAGGGTTAAGGACCATCTCATGGAACAGATCAAGATGTTAATTGAAATATGTCCACTAATGAATTACTGGGTGCAATGACTTCGCAAGGACGGAAAACGTGAGTTACAATTTGCACTAATAATTCCAGAAGCAATTACAGAACGAGGAAAATACATCACAACCATGTGGAGATAGACTAAAAAGATTTCTGCACACGCGAAGATAGTAGTCACGCGAAGAAAATGATCATTGGAGCTCTGCGAAGGACAACCATTATTATCATGAGAAATATGGAATTGTTAGCAGCGGATGAAGAAATTTCGTTCATTTCTGCGAAGTAGTTTGGCAGCAAGTAAGAGAATAGCAGAAGAAAAGAAGGAAGAAATGGCTCACTTCAGTTCTAGCGAAGATCTGTTAGTGAAGAAGGGATACAGACGAAGTCTACTTTGACAGAGGTCCCAACGAAGGCCAATAATTTGTGAAGAAACCAACAATCCATCCTGAATTAGAAGAGCGGCATCGAAGAAAAGAGATGTAGTAGTCAAATTAACGTCGTCAGAAGGAAAGATAGTAAAAGACGAGATGCTAACAATGCAGTTCGTCAAAATCTTCGGCGAAGTATATTGAAGAAGTCATTTCGTCAGAAAGCAATTGAATATCGCGGATAACAATATTATTTTGTCACAAGTATTTTCTTCGCAAGCATTTTCTTCCCAAAATTTTTACTGAAACTTACCTTCGCTGCTTAAGTTCGCATAGCATCATCGCTTTGTGACTACTCAAGTATCAGAAATTGAAAAGCTAAGTAAACTCTTTCTTGAGTATTTATAAAAAAAAAAAAAATGATTTGTTTAACTTGTTTTGATTCCAGATCCGGTGTTTACAAAGAGGGTTTTGAAAACCAAACACAGCTCGTTCTTCATCAAAAAATTGATGATTCCTTAAAAACATGATGTAAAACGAGTTTTGATTAGAAATTTAAAACCACCAGAACTCGATTAGTAAACCCATTTGTCCGATTTGAAAATTTTTAAATTTTGAAACCTTGAATTCTTCCCATGAACACTCTTAAACGGATTTATATACTTAAACCTTCGGCAGGGGATAACAACTTCAACTTCCAAGGAGAGAATGAGGAAGGAGATCACATCAAACATGGAAAAAGGCGATGGTATACAAGAAGAATGAAAGATGATTAAACGCGAAGAACAAATAAAAGACAATGGTCAGATTTTGCTAATTAAAGAAACAGGAGAAAAGGAAGAAATGACGAAGATAATAACTATACCAGGGACGAGGACAAATGAATAACTTGTGCGAAGTTCACCCAACTAACACAAACAGAAACTGACACAAATGGTCAGAGATTAGGAGTATGAGTTAGAGTTCGCGTGATCAATTCTCGTTAAGCTCATAATTTTTCACACTTTTTGGAACTGCTGCTAAAAAGAAAGGAAGAATAATAGAGTGGCAATATGCGTTTATTTCGCAAAGACTAGCTGAAGTAGTTGGTTAAGGATGTACCGAGCAAGTGTTAGGACGCATGTTCGAATTTCACCTGAAGCATATTATTTTTACAAAAAGAATTTTGTCTTCTATTTCGCAAGCTGAAGTTAGCTCAGATGGTCAGCAGTGAAGAGAAGGAGTTTGATGTCTAGGGTTCAAATCTCCCCATTCGCAAAGAGTTTTTGCACTTTGCAAATGTTTACCTTGCGAACGTTCGCAGCACGAACACTTCGCAGATGGTCGTTTACTTCATCCAAATTTTTACTTCGCACGGTATTTGATAATTTCGCAAGGGTATTTCGCAAGAAGAAAGTAGGTGATTATTTCGCAGATACAATTCGCAAGAGAGGGTTAGAACAGTTGGTATGGTGCGAGAATATGCAAGAGGAAAGTCAAGGGTTCAAATCTCATTTCTCACACTTCTTTTTGCTGCGAGATAATTATATTTTGTGCGACGTTTATACATTTCAATGGTGCTAGCTTCGCAAGAAAACCATATACTTCGCAAGAGACAACAACAGCAAACCACAAAAGCTAAGTACCACTTTCTTTGAACATTTTACTTCTACAGAAAATAAAAGATTTTTGATTTGATTTAAAAGAAAGTGATACATTCGCACTATTACAAAGATTTAAAAAAAAAAAAAAGAAAAAAAAATTCGAGATTTCAAAGACTTCAAAATTAAAAAGATTTCAAAGATTCGGGAAAAATCTCGCAGATCAATTTATATATTTCTCTTGAATATTTGCTTTACTTCAAATGATATAATATTCAACATGAAGATATGAGAATGAAAGAATGAATGAAAGAAATGACCGAAATGAAGGAATGAATGAAAGAAAAGAATGGAAGAATGAATGAAAGAATGAAGACATGCGAAAATTTCGCATAGAAAATGACAAGAGATTATCAAAGATCAGTGAAATTACAAAAGAGATTATATGCAGAAGAATCAACAAAATAATAAGAGAATGGCGAACTTACTATGGCGTACACCTTAGTTCGCGAACACAATTTCGCAAGAGGCAAAGTACCTAAAGTGCGTCATAGTAGGGGGTACCTATTACAAAGAATTGACAGAAATGAAAGAATGAATGAATGGGACGAACCTTTATGGCGTACACCCTAGTTCGCGAATAAAATTTCGTAAGAGGCAAATGTAAGACCTAAAGTGCGTCATATAAGGGGGTATCTCTTGACATGGCTCAGGGAAAAGGCTACACCGCCCCTGGAACCTGCGTCATGGAGATTTGGGGTCAATAAAGCCCATCCGGGAGAGATACTTTGGATTTCCAACTATATAAGGTTATACCCTGGTTGGACGACCGAGGGTCTCTTCCAAGGAGTCAGTGTATGACCAAGGCGCCGAGGTACACGATTGAGCCAAGAGTGCCTGGGGCATTTGAAGTGTCTCGGCCATTCTTGGAAAGTCTTGGCACATGCTGCACTCGGCCCGAAGAAAACTCCTCTTAGGGTGCAGTCTCGTAACCATAAGCCCTATGGGTATAAGGGATAAGAGGCTGCGAAAACAACGGTTGTTGTTAAGAACGGATGGGAGGAGCTAGTCTTGTATGGCCGATGTAAGCCTCCTTGAAGGGACAACCATGGAGATGATAAGGGCGGCACTCTCCATTAGGGAGCTGATAAGTGTCTTAAGACGCAAATGTCATGAGGCTCTATTTTCGCAAGAAAATTTAGGCTTGTCATATTTGTGCGATGATCCTGAAGAGGCAATAATACTAACGCGAGGGTAAGACGAGATAAATGGGTCTTTACATGAAAGTGTAAAGACGTCATGCGATTTCGTCGCAAGACGACAATGTCATGGGGCTTTATGTTCGCAAGAATATTTAGGCCTGTCATATTGTCGCAATAAAAATATCCTGCAGAGGCAATAATACTAAAGAAATGATAAGACAATATCAATGGGTCATTACATGAAAGTGTAAAGACGTCCTTCGATTTTGTCGCAAGACGGCAATGTCATGGGACTTTATGTTCACAAGAATATTTAGGCCTGTCATATTGTCGCAAAAGTGAGGGGTGGCAAAATAAGACCTTTAACTAGGAAGGCAAAATAAGACCACACAAGAAATGATAAGGCAAGATCAATGGGTCATTACATGAAAATGTAAGGACGTCCTGCGATCTTGTCGCAATGACAAAATTCAGCGGAAAACATCTGCGAGATTATGCTTAATAACAGAGAATTGTCTTTTATGGCAGGGAGAAACAAGAAATGTAGAAATTGTATTCAAAAATTCAAGAAATTCGGGGCAAAATAAGACCACACAAGAAAATGAGTAAGCAAATAAGCTTGCGAAAATGATTACATGATACACTTGCGAACATGAACATGATAATGAGACTGAGGCAATGAAAATGCCGTACACTTGATATTATGATTATATTATTCTGAGATACTAATAGTGCAGGAATAAGGAAAGATGAAGCACAAGTAAGAACTCACAAGGAATAATAAATACGCGAAGATGAATGCATATAGACGAAGTCATAGAAATCAAGAATGGAAGCAACTTAAAGCTACATCAAGTTTAGAACGGCAAAATGAGCTAAGTAATACAAAAAATGGCTATACATTGCAATAGATAAGCATTCTCATCATATAAGTATCATACTTGCATCATGAAAGCATCGCATAAGCATTTCATGGAATACACATCGCATACGCATTTCATAACATAATCATCACATAAGCATTATATTAGCACAAGTATTCAGAATTTCACAGGATCATTCAGGATTTCGCAAAATGTGTCAGTATTTTGCAGAATGTGACTATTTCGTAGGATATAATTATTTCGCTAGATTACAAGAAAAATTAAAAGCAATTTGAAGAGATTATACTATCGCATGAGCACAAAACATGAAACAGAGGCAAGATAATAATGAAGAAGTAACTCGCGCATTCAACACTTTCTCAAGGATTCTACCTTCATAGATAAAGAACAGAGGCAACTATGGATTACCAAGAAAATATTTTATGTTCTTTATCTTCTCGGCAAGAATCATTTCCAAATTGGACAAGAATTCTCACCAAAAATGAAGTAATAATTTCACATGAATAGAGGCAATACTTATTACTCACATTCAAGAAACGATACTTCATATATACTTCTCAAAGCTTCGGAACTTCGCAAAAGAATAGAGCATTGCATGAGGCAAAGAAAATGGAGCGAGAGTTTCGCATGATGGATTCGCAATACTTCTTATATTTAGAGGATTAAGTACTTCTTATACTTCTTCGAGGATACTTCATACTCCTTATACTTCAAGGGTTGATACTTCTTATTTATTTCGCAAAGCTTCGGAACTTCGCAAAAGAATAGAGGCAAGTACGTACTTTTCAAGAAAAGTATTCTTTCGCTCGTTCCTTCATAAACAAAGATCAAAGACCACTACAACAAAGAGGATTTTTCCTTAAAGATCGCTCTTCAAGCAATATTCAAGGAAAAAGAGGCAAGATGTAGGAGCAGAATATCGCAGCAACCTTCACTTGCGAATTATTAACGACGCAGCATAATAATGTCGCAGAAGAAATATTAGAAACGACTCAACAAATGACATTAGCTTAAATATGAGAAAGGAGTGACGATTCTGCGAAGAGTCAAGAAGACTTGCGAAGATTAACATTTGTAGACCTGCGAAATGTCGCAAGGTAAATCCGAAATTAAGGGAAATATTAGTTTTACATGAGCTGTCATTCACTATGTAATATCCTATATAAAGAGAAACGCATAAGAGAGAAGAGGGGATAATTTTGGTAAGAGAGAGAGAGATATTTTTAAGATAGATTTTTAGAGAGAGATTTATTTTTCTTTATCATCTTCTTCCCCTAAAACTAGATCTAGAGCTCTACAAAATATCCATTAATGGAGTCCCAATGTAATCCAAATGTAATTTCAATAATCATAGTGAAGAACCCTAACCCCGTGGATGTAGATCACATTGATCGAACCACGTAAATCTTGTGTCTCCATTTATAATTTTAGCACTTTATCTTTATTTTGATTATGAAATAGATTTAGATCTATGAAATATTATAGGGGGTGTGTTGTAGGAAATCCTACAACTACACGCATCAATCTCTTTCACGGGAAAACATGACGTCACATCACACGGGTATCTCATTGTCTCAAAGATATTGAAGTGGATGAGTGTACCATCAAACTCCATAATCAAGGTACCATTTTGGACATCAATCTTCGTTCCGGCGGTGCTTAAGAATGGTCTACCCAATAGAAAAGGTGTAGACTTGGAAGAATTCTTATCATTCATGTCTAAGACATAGAAATCGGCCGGAAATACAAGCTCATTAACCTGCACCAAAACATTCTCAACAATCCCTTTCGGGTAAACATTAGATCGGTTAGCAAGCTCAAGAACTACCCCGGTCTCCTTAAGAGGACCAAGATTCAAAGAATCATAAATCGAGGAAGGCATAACATTAACCGATGCTCCCAAATCTAGTAAAGCTAGAGTAAACCTTGTTTTACCAATTGTGCAAGGTATAGTGAAACTACCGGGGTCCTTTAATTTTGGTGGAAGTTTCTTGAGAATGAACGCCGAAGCATTCTCCCCCACACTCATGACTTCATTCTATTTTAAACTTTTCTTCTTCATGCACAACTCCTTTAAGAACTTTGCACAACGAGGAATTTGACGAATAACTTCAATGAGTGGAATATTGACTTGTACTTTCTTAAGGATGTCCCAAATATCCTTGTATTCCAAGTCTTTCTTTGACTTGGCAAATCGGCTAGGAAACGGGGGTGGAGTTGTGAAAGTAGGAACAGGTTCCTTGGAATTCTCCTTTGGTGTGGTTTCCTCTTTGTCTTCGACTAACTCTTCATGCACCTCATCTTGCTGATTTGGTTGCTCCACTTGTTTTCCACTCCTCAATGAAATCACATTAACACTCTCTCTTAGATTCACAAATGGTTGTGAAGGAAGCTTTGTGCACGCTTGAGCTTTCAATAGGTTTACATCGGTCGCTAATTTCCCCACTTGAATTTCCAAAGCCTTGATTGCCGAATCGGTCTTTTGTTGTTGTTGTTGAACCAAAGTGGTGATACCTTGCATTCCTTGCATCAATGCATTGAGCTTGTCATCAATTTAAGAATCTTTCTCCTTGACTTGTTGTGGTTGGAAGCGTTGTTGTTGGAAACCACCTTGTTGCTCATACGGATTGGGAACCACCGCTTGCTTATTTGCATAACTAAAGTTAGGATGATCCTTCCAACCGGGATTGTAAGTATTCGAGTATGGATCGTACCTCGGCCTTTGATTTGGATATAATGCATTTACTTGTTCGGTCTCATTATCCGGAATAATTACCGCGGCCATTCGTTGCACTACCCTCTCTATGTTACCCATCCTTTGATCAAGGTGTGATGATAAATTACTAACTTCATGCACTCGCCTAACCATTGGTTCATCTCTTGTGTAGAATTGTTGCGAGTTTGCAGCCATACTTTCAATCAACTCGGTATCTTGGGTCACCGTCTTGTTCACTAGTGCACCACCACCCGCGGCGTCAAGAAGAGATCTATCACTTGGTTGGAGTCCTTCGTAGAAGTATTGGAGTATCATAACGTCACTGAATTGATGATGTGGACAACTTGCCACCAATCTCTTGTATCGCTCCCAACATTCAAACAATGACTCTCCCACATTTTGCTTCATCCCACAAATCTCCTTGCGAATTTAAGTAGCTTTTGATGCGGGAAAATATCTCTCGAGGAAAAGTTTCTTCATCCCATTCCATGTTGTGATACTTCCGGAAGGTAAATAATACAACCATTCCTTAGCATTGCCCACCAAAGAGAACGGGAAAGCTTTCAACATTGCTCCATCCTCATTAGTCTCCGGTGGAAGCATGGCCATGACCGTGGTATAGAAGTCCATAAGATGTTTGTTTGGATCTTCATTCACCATGCCATGAAACTTTGGTAACTCTATAATCAACCCCGGCTTGATCTCGAAGGTTGAGTTAGTTTGGATACACCATTGTTGTGTATCGAGCTTGTGAGAAGCTAGGTCCTTGAGTGTACGATCAGCCATTGCTTCTTCTTCTATGTCCGAATCTGCGAACTCACTTGATGAAGAAGGATGAAGTGGAGTGTTAACCGCACGAATGAAGTCCTTTAGTTGAGTGCCGGATCGAAGACGTATTGGAATCGGTCTACCCTCTTTAAGCATTCACCAAAGGTATAACACCTGAAACAAGATTCTCAAAAACCAAGTTAAATACAATATAAAATCTAACAAAGCAAGAATAAAGCAAAAAGAAAAATAAAAAAAACTAAAATCGTCCGCTGCTCCCCGGCAACGACGCCAAAATTTGATGCGTGTCGTAACCACAATAAATTAATTAATATTTTTCCACCTAATTAACAAGTAATATAGTGTAGTCAAGTTCGTTCCCACGAGGAGCAAGAGATTCTTAGTTGTAAAAATTGTCACAAAAAGGGGGGTTATAAAGCAAAGAAAATAAACAAAGCAATTCAAAGATAAAGTTGAAATCAATAAGATAGACAAGATCAAGGAATCCTTCTTCGTTGCAAAACAATGATTCAAGTTATGTTTTTCATCCACAAGTTATTAGCCACAAATTATCACCAACCGTAGGTAAAGTAGCTAGATAAGTGCTAAACCCCTAAATCCCTTGTATCAACGGATACAGAAGTTCTCGACTACCGGTTTCTATTTACCAAACCACCTAGTAGTAGATCACTCAAGATGTAATTTAAATAAACGCATTAAGATTTATGAACTTATTAGGTTGATATTAGTAGTTAGACTCTTAGATCAAGGTCTACTTGCTAACGTTGTTTTCACACACAATTGCTCCACGGAATCCCTCCGCAAGGTCTCGTGTTTGCTACTTATGTAAGAGTCAAGAAACGATTACTTATCCCCTAACTTTCACTAGCTTTAGATCAAATTAACAAATCAATTTAGCGTGCACTCTAAACAATCTATCAATCAACCATGAATGTATAAACATACCTATTAGTAAAAACAAACGATAATCATGTGAAAAACTTCAAAGTAGAATTGAAAACAAAACTCAAATCATATGTTAAGAACTAGGAATTCATCCTCAATCAATAATAAAATTAGCTACTCATGTTAAGGAGTTCACACAAAGAATAAAGAAGAGAGAATTGTTGTGTGTGTAAAAGGTGTGTAGAAGTTTGTAGAGAACTTCTCTATTTATAGGCTTCAATGTTCTCCAAATCATCTAAGGAATAGAATCCTCATTCCATAATAATTCAATTTCCAAGTTCAAGGCTTTCTCAAATCTTCCATCTTCTCTTTCCAAATTTGAGCCAAATTCTCCATCCAAGTCCAAGTCCAAGTCTTCACACCCATGAGAAGAATCCATAGAAAATTCTCGCACAAATTGGATCGCCGGAAGTCCTTGGAGTTCATCGGAACCGGCCGTAAAAGCCCCCGGAATCTTCTTCTCCGTCGACGGAATATCCGGATTACGATACCGTCGAGATAATAGTCAATACTAACGGTCTCTAACAGTTGACTGAGTCAAGTGCTCGGGGATTCGGACACCGAGTCAAGATCTTACTCGGCTAACTCGCCTTACTCAGAGAGGAGTTGGATTGGCCATCGATAATCGAGTTAACTCGTCGGCATAAAAATCCTACAGAGCTCCATTTGTTTTGTGGCTATTCCCGGCCATTTTCAGGCCTCATTTTTGGTCTTCTCCTGTTAAGAAACCTAACATACATCTATTGTAACTAAATTTGCAGTAACATCCTTCATCAACAGCAGCCTCAGACCACCATCATTCACCTGCAATCATCCACCATGTTCTCCTCTTTCCCTGTATGTCATAACAGCTCAAGAATGAGCTTAATTCTTCCCTCTGTGTTTGAATCTTTGTTCTTCCGTATCATCAATCTAAGGAATACCCAACTCGTGCACAGTGACATACAACCGCAAACACCCATTCAAGCTCATTAATTTCTCTTCTATCATCTATGTCAAATTCTTTGAACTCAAACAACCCTCTCTTCAATTCACAACAATTAACCACCGTAACCCATCTTCCTTGTTTAATCGCCTAAACCCTAACCTCAATTCATCTTCGTCTCTCGCACTGAGATCCCATTTTCTTTATGTCTTCATAATCGCTTCTTGATTTCAACCAATGCCACCAACATCATCTTCAATTCGCGCAAACCCAGCCTCAATTTGTTCTTCTCTCAGTATTCTTAAATCAATTAAAGAACAACTCGACTACGAGTCCACAAATCAAACCCATACATCAACATCGATGAACATAAACCCTAATTTCTTCATTATTTCTCGATCTCAATGAATTTCCAAAGAACATGTGTCTTGTCGCTTCTTCCTCTCTCTGCGAGCTATGAACATCATCTCTCGCTCTTATTCCTTCCAATTTCTCTCGATTTCTCTTCTCGATCTCGATTCTTCTCTCGGATCTCAACCTCACGGCAATAGCATCCATTGTCTTGTTTCTTCTCAATTTCACGAAACCGAAATGTGATGAATGAGAGGAAAGTCGTCTCTCATGTAGGGTTATGAGGTGGGTTGGATTTGGATGCTAATAGCACACCCATGAAAACCGATAGGGGCCACCCACCGGCAACCCTTAACCTCTGCGGCCCGGCTTTAGTACTCCTCCAAAAGAGAGTTGCCCTTAACCTTGACTGGGCTCCGGATAGTGTTCGCCACGAAATGACAATTTTGCCCTTTTGCTCAAATTGGGTGATTTCTTCTTCTTTTCATTCGTATGCGACTCCATAGTAGCTATAAAACTCAAAACAAACGTAAAATACATAATTTACAAGAAAAATAGCAAAAAAGCATAAACAATAGATAATAAATAGGATGTATTCTACACCCTATCAACCAACAACAACCCAACCGCAAACCGGGCGGTTGAAGATTCATTTGAAAACTAGAGTCTTGTTATATATTGTATTTATCAAGCTCACCCTGGACTCTCTCTCGGTAATGGTCATTTTTGCAGATGAAGAAGACTCAATCGAAGACTTCAAACTCTTCACTTGCAGGGTAGCAACACATCAAGAAGGCAACACGCTGGGTCTACTAGCAGATTTGAAGTGGAAACAACAACACAAAGAACGAAACTGCAAGATCCAGATGGATGACAAGAAGCTCATGAAGGAGGTCAAGAAAAAGTGGAACAACAACCAAGATTACCGGTCAACAACAAGATAGTTGATAACTATATAGATTATATTTCATATTTCCGCAAGTTTGATTTTATTTCCCTAAGGCAGATGTGGTTGCCAAAATTGGATGAAATAGCCTCAAACTATTACTCAAACC
This sequence comes from Papaver armeniacum, assembly GCA_023531295.1. Classification (NCBI taxonomy): domain Eukaryota; kingdom Viridiplantae; phylum Streptophyta; class Magnoliopsida; order Ranunculales; family Papaveraceae; genus Papaver; species Papaver armeniacum. The sequence goes on from JAJJWW010002205.1 coordinate 201,492, forward strand.
CTCAATCGGTGGAGTTAAGAGAGCTCTTTCCTGACAATGATGAAATTGTAAGACAATTTGTTTGTCAGGGTGTTTTACCTGGCTAAGTTTTAAGTAATATTTTCCAAAAAAAAGAAAAACATATATATTATAATACCTAAAATTTTAATAATATCTCACTATACACACACAATTATACTCCCTCCGTACCTTTTATACAGGCGGAATATTGCATTTTCCTTGTACCATTAGATATGCGGAGTGGCAATTTCAAGATGGCTTTTAACCATTTTACCCCTATTTATGTTACTTGGTTATCCTCTCAATTAACATAGAGAATATAATAAAGGGTAAGAGAGGAAAAAACATGGATATTTATAAAATCAAGAAACAATTCTTAATCTACAAGATTTTAACCATCCACCTATATATGTGGTACGGAGGAGTATATATTATAGGAAATGATAGAATTACGGCATTTTTTTCCACAGTGTATCCCAAGTGCCAATCCAACAACCTTTGGCAGTGTTCTCAACATTGAGATAGGATTAGGAACATCGGGACATGAGTCTATATTTTCTCTCTCTTACATGATAAACTGCGGTCTGCGGGTTCATCTATCATTTCCGTCTATTATAACATTTGGTATGGCAAATTAAATTTACACCATACAATAGGAACCGGCTTTATGCTTCAAAGAAAAACATGTACTCTGTGTAGTGTGGAGCATGGACCATGGGTATTTAATTAACACAAGGGGATTGAATCCTTGTTAGGGTGCACGGCACAGTGGACCATGGGCACTGCAGTAGGACCCAGGAATGTATATCCTTTTTTTTTTTGTCAGTGATGAGAATTAAATTATATGGCCGTCGCCATACCAGCACCATGATCGTGATCTATAGAGATGGGGCTCTTTAGACCATAAGCAACGTTTGAAAAAACGATATTTTTTATATGTTCCAAAAAACGGATGTTAAACGTTTGAAGAATGGTACAAGTATACTATTTTGGACTGACAAGTGGGTTTGGTGAGGCTACACTTAAGGATAGTTTTCCATGTCTGTATAGGTTATCGAACTTTAAAAATTCTTCAGTTAAAGGATATGACAAGGGACCGTGAATTTTAGTTTTAAGAGAAATTTAAATGAACAGGAAATGGGAGGAGTTGTGAATTTACTTCATCTGCTAGAAGGTTTCGTTGATACAGTACATGATAGTGTTGAGGATTATTCTAGAAAGTGGAATTTTGCCGCTGATTTTTCAGTTGCTAGTTGTTATGCTTCGATGGATGTGGATGGTTTCTTAGTTTTTCCCCATAAACAGGTTTGGAATCCTAAAATACCTCCCCGAAAGTGGCTTTTTAGTATGGTGTCTCGTGTTATAAGGAGCACCGACTCTAGACTATCTGCAAAAGGCTGGTAAGGTAAACTCTAGTACGTGTTTGTTCTATAATGTTGAGCAGGAAACTCAAAACCATCTTTTCTTGCATTGTTCGGAGACTAGGAAGATATGGAGATATTTCTTAGATAGTTTTGGAGTAAAATGAGTTTTTTCTGAGGGCATAAAAACTAATATTTGGGAATGGTCTAACAAGAAGAAAGAAATGATAAAAAGATTTTGGGTATCTTGTCGATTTTAATCTGGTGGACTATTTGGACGGAACGCAATTGCAGGCTCTACAAAAACAAGAGAAGAAATTTCAACCAGATAATAGTGTCTGTTAAATGCACCCTTTATAATTGGTCTTTGAATACTAAGATTTTTGAGGGTTACTCCTTGAATACTCTAATTTGTAATTGGGAAGCTGTATCTGATAACAGCTAAAATTTTGGATTCTTCATGTTTTCGACTTTTGCTCATTGTTTTGACGAGTATTAGTCCTTTTTAATATATCGCCCTTTGCCTTTCAAAAAAAAACAAAAACGGATGTTAAAGAGGTTGCGACCATACATCGTGACCATAAGGATCTCATTTTTGTTGGCCGTAACGATTGAATGTGTTAGTACGCCATTGATTGCACTCCCTTAATTTAACCAAGATCACAATTTAGGAAACAGAAAAAATTGTTGTATAACATGAATGAGAACCAATCAACAATTCTTATAGAGGATTCACATTGATCTCCTTTGGCATGCAAAGGTATGGAACAAAACTGAACTATCTGGTTACTTGGGCCAATAAATTAGGCTTGTAATGCACCTACACATCTTCTAGACTCAAAGTTACATCACTTACATGGCTGCAACGAAGGGGTTATCATATTCCACGAGAGTTACCAAATTTTAGATGATTGAAGTGTGGTTTTTCTTAGGCTAGTAACTCCCCAGAAATACGGTAATTTCTTGTAGCAGCCTTAAAAAGTTCTTTTAGTTTGTGTTTCAGAAAGTGTCACGATTGTTTTTGTTTAAATCTTTCGTAGGTTTGCGTTCAGTGACTAAACTGGATTATTGCAGTGACTTATTGTGTAGTTAGGCAGACTTATGAGTGAGACCTTAAAGGTGGATAATCTTGTTTCTTGAGACGGCTGCTCTACCAAATGCAATAAGCATGAAGTAGACTGATGTAGACCTGTACAGACCAAGAGCAGTTATGCTAAATATATAGGATGCAATCCGGAGGGCCATGCCATGACTATGGTACGTACATCTTAATTCAATAATCAGAGCATCAATAGTTTACAAGCAATTGAATGCATTTCAGTGTTAATAATTTTTGTGACCCTACGTCACATATTCCAAACGCGTAAACACCGACCTGTAGCAGGCAAATGATTCCTACAATCCAATGTATCAAGGAGCTCGTCAATGAAGAGAATGAAGCCATAAGCGACAATGTCTTCCCAAGCATCCTAAAAGTGCAAGCATCTAGCCACCACCCGCATATCAAAGGAAAAACCCCAAGCTCAACGACAAGAAGGAATGCAACCCTAACCATGCTCATCATCAAGTACATCATTGTCTTCACATACTGTCTGACAAGGGAGGTAATGGTATCTGCTATATAAGTGATGCCGTAAAGTTTCCCCGTGATCACAGCCTGCCCTTTAACGTAGCTTAACATAGCAACGATACCAAGATAGAAAAACACCATAGAAACGATAAACACGTACCCAGTTGCAAGAATAGTAGCATCATATGGCCATGAGCTAGAATCTACTAGTGGTTTTCTAACACAGCATTGAGAACGCATACCATCCTCACCTGCTGTTTGGGAAGATGAATTTGTGAAATTAGACGAACCAGCTACGGAGAACATCAAAAACATGGGAGTTGCAGTAGTGGCAGCGGAACACCGACACATGAAATGGAGAATGATGCGTCCTATTGAAAAGGGTAGAATGATTAATGCACCCAGGATGTTCACATTGCTTGCTAGGACCTGCACCAACAGAGATCACACTTATTGCTTTCATTTGAGCAAGTGTGCAACAAAAACCAGACTGAATATGCAACTAAGTAATGAGACTCACAGCGAAAGCAAATTTAACCAAATGAACAACGGGTCCTAATTGCATGCCGACAAGGTCTTCAAAAGGAACAGGATCTTCATCTTCTCTGACAGCATAAACAGGAGAGAAAGAGAAGGGATATCTGCAGACCTGCATATCATGTTAACATCAAAGAAGTTAATGCAGCAACATGTATAGTTAGCTAGCTAGATATAAACTGCGAGCATAAGCTTTCCGTTAAGTACTCACACCGACCAGCTCTGCTGTACTTAAGCCACTGCAGAAGACAATCTTGATGTACAAACTTAATACTTCCACTACAAGCACATGGTTGTCTTAGTGGGTTTTCAGAATCACCTGGATTTGTACATATCCTACAAATTTCTTCATCTTCATCATCTCCTATGGAATTACAATAAACAACGTTATCCCTAAAATTGTTTTGAGATTTCATATTATTCAGAAAAACCAAGATATTGCAGTGGTAGTGAAGGATTTTGCAAGTCCATAGGACTAACTGGCCTTACAAACAGGTTTACAAAGATAGGATAAGGCCTATTAATTGCATGATCTCAAGTTGCCCATACTCCGTAGGGCTAGGCCATTTAAAGTAAAATAGACAACTTTTATTATATTCATGCACCATTTTCTCGTAGCATGGCATAAAACATCACCATTTACGATCATGATTGACACCTCACTAGATAGTATGAATGCCTTGGTTTTGTTAGGTAGACCTTCAAGAACCCAAAAGTAAATTAATGTGCTCTAAAATTCATTTTCAGTTAGGATGATCTGTTCTTTTGAGGTCCCTAGCTATCCCCTCTCATGTGGCTCTCCTATAAACCCTGACCATGGGCATTTAACACAAGGGAAATGATTCAATGAACGCTTCTTAGGGCCACTAATAATGCTTGCCCGACCGCGGAATTTTTCCGAATATCACACGGTCGGAGAAACAAGGCGGGCCGAGAGATGCTACACGTACCGCCGATTATCCCGAACAAAAATCCCGAGAGGGAATCGGACGGCATCTAGCTAGGAAGCCCTCTAAACATTTGGATAAACAATGGGAATGGGTCTCAGCTATGTATTTCAGTCCGGATTTTACAATCCGGATTTTGGGTCGGTAAAGTTAGCATTTTCCGAGGCGGGACTCATTCGAAAGTTGAAACCTTTCCCATCCCAATACTAAGATCATTATCCAAACCATCACTAAATCTTTCACGTAATTTTTTTCGGAATAAAGTTTGGTCGGTGTGATATGGTCCAGAAAAGGTCCATAGAGTAATATTATTTTTGTTTTTGGAAAAGAAATATTAACACTTTTTTATTTTGTGATGAAAAATTCAAGAAAGAATATCCATGGACAATTTTATATGGAAAAAATTTTGAACTCGCATCAAGAGTTCAAAATGAATCGCATCGCGAGTTCAAAAATGAATTCGCAGCTTAATAACCCTTGGATAGGGGAGATCCGACATCATCAAACTAAGGATTTAACCTCAGTTAAATAAACGAAATTTTGTATAAAATGCCGTTTCTCAAGTCTCCACTATATATTTTGAATAAATCCAATACCAAATCTCCCACCCAAATCCTATTTTGGCGCCTTTTATTATTCTATAATAACGAAATAATAACTATACTTGCAGAAATGAAATCACAAAAACGAAAGCTTCTTAAGACACCTTGCAAACCTAGTAGTACTACACGTAATTTTCAATGATAATACATATATCTTGATTTGATTTCATTACATTTGTGTTCTAGTACTACAACGATCCCCAATCGCGTTCTCTTGTCTGATAATCAATTACTATAGCAAGTTAATAATATTGGTTTAATGGTATATATGAATACATAAAGTTGTATTAAACCACTGAGATATATATCTGTATATATTACTCCCTTATCAACAGAAATTTAGAATCAAACGAGGTAAAGACCTCTCAGTAATGGGTAAACTATTGTGTTTCTTTCTCCATATCATCTAGCTAGCATGGTTTGATGAAGTACCGTACAGTGGATAAAGAACTTGTTTTCATATACTAGCGAGATGATGAGGGTCAGGGACAAGACAAAATAGTATCAGTGACTGAACCTGGTAGTACTACTCTTGACACCTTCATTGATTGGATTGAATTAATACCACCAGCACTAGTAATAACTAAGAATACGTATGCACAGAAGACAGAACACAAAAGCCATTGAGTTGCAGTAGCTTCGATACAAAGGTGTTCGTCAAAGTGGGATCTAACTTGGCGTCATAAAGATATGCGAAATATGTAGCTTGGCGCTAAAATAAGGAATCAGACGAAGTAACTGTTGTGTATACTTCTCCTCAAAAAAATGTAGTATATATATGAAAAATCAAAGATTATGGATATTACACAAAATTCGATTTATCTAACTGGGGTTAAATCCTTAGTTTGATGATGTCAGATCTCCCCAATCCAAGGGTTATTTGGCTGCGAATTCATTTTTGAACTCGCAGTGCGAGTTCAAAATTTTTTCCATTTTGTATGGACATTATCTTACAAGATTTGACCCAATTTTTTTGGTAAGTAACGACAATGAATTTGAAGACAGTACTTTGGTGATACGTTCTTATGAAACCCGATAATCCTAAAAAAAATAGCACAATCCGAGACGCACAACACCACCATTTACCACATTGAAAATCAACTGTTGAAAATTAATGGTTGAAATTAAAATCGGTATATGACGATAAAAACCGAATGCATAAACCAAAATATGGCTACATAATTTGTGTTATGCATCCTTTGTGGTGATTTGCATAATGGCGATGCATTCAATTTAGAGAATTGTGCCTAAAATGATAAACACTTCTGAATTTTTCGTAAGAACACTAAATTTGATATTGTTGTTTGTACTCTTTGCGTAGATCTCTTTAAAATCTTTCCAACGAGATAAAATTTATAAAATTCCAAAGCACACGCATTTTTAGATATGTTATATTCTAGTTTGCTTGCCAATTATACCCCGAAAAATAGGATACATAAGGAACTATTAATTGTACAAAAAGAAGGGGTATTTTGGTATTATCAAGTGCAAACTACCTAACCATTTCCAATCTTTTTATCAAATTCCACATGGGAAAATTAGGCTAAGGACAAACCCATGGATAACCCATAATATGAGGCCCTTAATTAAAAGAAGTTTAAATCTAGGCCCCGAGTTATTAAAAGACATCCATGCCTTTTTATATATTGTCAAGCCCAAAATTAAATAAAATATAAATTAAATTATAGTGTGAATGTGTAAACAGAAGTTACACATGCATATGCCATGTGTATCCAGAAGTTACACATCTTTATGACATGTGTAATGCAAAGTTACATATCAAAGAATAGACGTAAAAAAGAATGCATGAAAAAAGTACATGTATTACTTTAATATTCATTTATAATAATTTCTTAGCATGTGTAACTAGAAGTTACACACGCATCTGGCTAGTGTAATTACGAGTTACATATGCATCTATCTAGTGTAATTGAGAGTTACACATGCGTCTGACTTGTGTGTTCAACGTCAACTCCAGTTCCAGCGAGACCTAAAATATAACGACAAGCAATTTAGTTTTTATAAGATTAAATGAAAAACAATGTATATTCAAATTCACGTACATCCGAGTAGTGAAATTAACTAGCAAAGCTACCCATGCATTCGACTAGTGTAACTAGGGAGTTACGCATCCATATTAGAATTCAAAGAAACGAACCAATAAAGGCAAGAACATAAGCATGATTACCAAGTGTATAATGTTCAAACCACCGAGTTCTCACAGTAAAGCTATGAGTTAAAGGTTCAACATTTTCGGGAAAACGAAGAATAGGAAACAAAATATAGACCGAGGCATGTTTGGACTAACCTTCAGGTAGTATCAAGAGCAATTTCGGTCTTTGGCATTCACCAATCCACCATTATTTTCCACTCGATAAGTAAGTGTAGCTCCATCTAGACTTGCATCAATATACACGGCACAGTTCTCGTCAATATCCTCTCTTAGAAGCATCTTTGACAACTCTGTCACCACCTTCTTCTCTAGCCACCTCCTAATTAGCCTAGCGCCATATACATGTAAAATCGACAAAGAAAAATTTTGCAAATTTCGTATAACAACAGGTACATAAGAATAACCTCGCAGAAAACTTTATAATCCTAATTTATTTAGTTATTCAGCATCGACACAGCTAGTGCAATTTCCCTCTCAGCCAAAAGAGATTCCACATCCTTAATCAGAAATCTAGTTACTCTCCTCAGTTGGATATTTTCATGAAATAAATGTAAAACAACATTTTGAATGCTACGGCAGTTAAAAGAAGTAAAAACGACTAAAAAAAACCTAGAAAAGTTCATACACAAGCAACTGCTCTACATGTAATCGGCAGTTACACATGCATATATCATGTGTAAGTCGCAATTACATATGTCATAGGCATGTGTAATAGGCAATTACACATGCATATGACATGTGTAAGCCGCAGTTACACATCAGTATTATGGCTTGTATACTTGGAACATATACTATGTTAGCTATAGAACTCGAAATGAAACAACTACAGCAGCCCCTATAATCACTTTCTAATTTGGAAAAGTAGATATCCTCAAACCAAGCTTTCAAGGATGTCACGATTCATGAACAGTTACATCCTTAACTTCTATTACAAGCACTCATATATATTTCTAAGTGGAAAACTTACAAAGACAAATAAGAATACTAGAATTGAAGGACTCTGTAGTGTACCTGGATGTACAACTACAGAGTTTGGATCATCATTTGGGTAAGTAACCTCTTGATTCATACTAAACCAAGCCTAAATGCTAAACTAAGCTATTTTATTCATAAATCTTCTCATGAGAGTTTCATTACGAGGATATGAGAGTATATAACCTGTTTACACACACACACACACACACACACTCTCTCTCTCTCTCTCTCTCTCTCTCTCTCAATATCTGACGATCACTAACTATCCACGTGGGCTAATCCAAACTACTCATTACAACTGACTAAGTACCTACACACATACGATAATGGGCACTCCTGTCATATGACATTCCACTCCCCTTGAAACCATCCTTGTCCTCAAGGATGAAGGTAAAACAGAACAACTCGAATATCCGACGAAAATTTCAGCTGCCAAGCTTTTATGTGTGTACAAAGGCTGATGTAGCTTTCTGACCACTGTTGAGCAGTTTCTCGCATACGATAATGGATAGATGATGACAAGGGATGGAGCAGTTGTAGTGTGAATTGATCTTGTAACCTGCTCACTAAAGTCCCAACCTGACTGTGAATGCGCACAAGTGTCCCCTCGAGCTGACCATTAACAATTTTTGAAAGTTGTTTGATCTTGTAGTAGCCATTTCCTCTGAGATCATCCAACTGCTGCAGAATCTGAAGGTGAAAACTAGCCAGCACCTCGGATGTCCATTCCCTTGTAAACAATAGAACTGTACTTGCACAGGCCACTGACTTGGATACAGCTAGAGTGTGCATCTAAGTGTATAAGAGTTGGACTGTCTGCTTCCTCCCACAGAACTCAAGCTTAAGATAGCTACTTGTTGGCGGACATACCAAACAGAATAGTCGAGCAAGACAAAATACCAACACATTATTCCCAGATGCTTGGACTACCAGAGTTGATAAAATCAGTAAAAGAAGTACAGACCTGAATGCATCACTGCCATTTGGTGAAAAACGGATAACGAAGCATACATTGATAACTACCACAGGAAATTGCTTCATTCTTTTCAGCAGGAATCCAAAAATTTCTAATTGGAAATATTCCGGTCGTGGAAAAAGAGAGAATTCATGGAAATCCATAAAGGCACCAGGGAAACCATGAGTAGTTAACAACTTTCCTCTATCATATAATATATCCAGCGAACAAACTTGAGTAGAAAAAAGAGACAGGCAGCAACTATTACTTGGTAACTTGTCGGATCCAAGTTGGAAATCATGTGATAATTTCTGAATAGTCGAAAGCAAGTACCCTTCGAAAGTGTAAGCATCAACATAGAGGTATAATCATGAATTCCAACAAATTTGGCTGTTGAACTGTCAACTTTAAGCAATTGGGGTAAAAGGTTTGCATAAACTGGTGATAACGCGTCACCATGAAGATAAGAAGGTAAGAAAAACAAACCCATACATAAAAATCGAATACTCCACAATCCAGGTGCAACCAATCTGAATTTCCACTTCAAATACGCTACCCACAACAACACATGTAGACTCTGAATTGCTTTGTTGGGATAAGGGAATCCGTAAAATATGACAGTAAAAAGTTTATATTGAAGAGTCATCTGTGAAGAAAAAAGAACATCCATGCTAGTAATTGTGAGAATCTTCCTTTGAGCATTGCAATGAAATCTAACACAATCACCATCTGAACTCGAAAATGGAATCACTTGGGTTGACAATATAGTTGCTTGCATATAGGCTTTGGTATGAAGTAACTCAAAACCAATACCCACTGATCAAAAACGACGAATCCAAATCCCAGCGAGCAAACCACCGCCTAACTGCAAGATGAAAGAATCACAGAAAGTCCACCTACTACTGTGATGTAGTTGATCAAATAATTCCCTTGCAATACCAGCTTCACTATTACATGTCACTTGAAGAATCAACCTCGACCAGTGAGGCGTACCTTGCTGCAACAAGTTATCAGACTCAAGCAACTTACATTTGAGCTGTAAGAAAAAAATTTCTGCTCCTTCCATACTAAGCACTTGAGCATGCCATTTATGCGTCCTTTTAAAGCTCACCACCCGAGCTAATAAGGAAAACAAAAATCTATTCCCCTATGAGAATTCAGCAACCAATTTCCATTCACCGCCAAATTCAGCAATATAGACAAGTCTAAGACTCAACGAATTCAGAAAACAGAATGCATAATCACTCACAGAATGAGTAGACTCCTGAAGAAGCTCAATTCCTTTTCCACGATCGAATAATGCACGAGTATGATCAAAAGAAAGATAAAAACAATCCTTACCGAGCAACTTGCTGTTGAATAACATCTTAGACCTTGCAAGTTGTTTTGCGAGAGGATAACGATGATGCACTGGGCAGAAACTATGACAGAAGATAGTTGAAGCGAACTGACATTTGCGAAGCTTTTGCAAAAGAAAGTTTATTGATCCCCACATCTCAACCATTTGAAACATTAACTGAAAACTCATCTCAAAAGTAACTACTCTAGCCAACAAGATTAATAAAAATCTACCTTTCTCAGTCATTTGAACAAACATCTTCTTCGCATCCAGAATTGCACAATCAGTAACACAGAAACGAGGAAACAAATTTATAAACTGCGAATCTGAGTCATGCTCCATGATAAGAAGCAATTGAAGAAGTAATTTCTTATAACATACAGTATCCATTAGAAGCATTTTAACAAATAGCTTCCAGGTGACACTAGAAATACTACCATCAGCCAACATACTAGCAATTTTATCTCTAAACCGTGAATCTGACCAGTACCCTTCTTAGAATTCAGCTCATATACATGATTTCTATCAATTTCATCCATTAAATTTGAGCAAACATATAGTGCAAAAGAACAGGAAGTAATTGAATCGAAACCAAATTCATAAACAGAGCTAAATAATGTAACCTCTTAATGAGTTTGAAATATTTTCCGGATCAAATATGATGCGAGAAGAATCGAGAATAATGGAGAAACACTCACCAAAATCGTCTCGATCCGACCTTCCAAAATTATTCACTTCAGCTTTATCATATTCTTCTTCAACAACACCAGTAGGAATTGATTTGGTTTCTTCAGGTGGAGAGACCGTGAATTCACTAATTGAAATAGCAGAGTCTTCAATTTTCGATGTTGATTTTGAAAACCCATTTAAACTCTTATCTAAATCGGTTTAGATCCAGAAATTGAATCTGAAGGTAAAGTTGAATCTGTAGTAGCATCAGGATAGAATTTGGAGTAATATCTTCACTGAATTCAGGTATCAATTCTTCAATGAAAACCTCATCTTCCTTCTTCGTAGCTTCTGTATTCCTAACTATAATCACGAATTTTTCTTCGAATTGTGGTACCTGAATAGATTCCCACCTAACCCTGGCGAACGAGATTTCATTCTATAATCTCCAAAGCTCACGATTAATACTCCATGAAGATACCTCATTGGATAGATCTCTATATTGGGTCTGCAGATCAAGGAAATGGTTTTAGGCTTCATTTTTTGCCTTAAATCTATACCAATAATCCTTAGATCGGTATGAAATTTTTTTTGGATAAATTTGTGCGGAAAGAAACGGCTCTGATGCCAAATATAGTGTACCTAGATGTACAACTACAGATTTTGGATCATCATTTGGGTAAGTAACCTCTTGATTCATAGTGAACCAAGCCTAAATGCTAAAGTAAGCTATTCTATTCATAAATCTTCTCATGAGAGTTTCATTACAAGTGTTGATGGTGGTTTTTAGCTTAGGGTTAAAATCGTAAAACCTTACATCTGACATGACGTCACTATGACCAATAGCGCATTTATTGAATCAATCAGCGTGCCTACTTTTATGGGTAAAAATCGTTTCCGCCGATTTTGGTAAATTCGGTAGGTGAGTGAGAAACTGGTTTAAACCCTAAATAAATGTGCTGCACGTGAGCACTTTCTAGATTCGAGAGATCAATCTGTACAAGTCCGGCCTAAACCAAGAAATGGTCGTTCCAGACTTGCTTCCGTCACAAAGTGGAGGAGAAGGGTTGATTTGGGGAGGGAAGCAAAGAAAGGTGTTGAGACCAGAATAATTCTGGGAGAGTAGTGTCTCGACTTGTATCAGAAAGTGAAAGCTTTAGAAGCTTGCAAGAGATGAAAGCTTTTTTGGAGATCTTGCAAAGTTGCCTTTTCTGAGAGTGTTGTGTTTTTCTCCTGACCGAGACTTGTCGTCTGCTGGAAATAGGTAAGACCTATTTATACAAGTCGAGATTGAAACCACTCTGGCCTCATGAAGGAAGAGAGTAAAGGGTGAAATAATGGGAGGAGGTGCTAACCGCATGGTGTTTATGGGTGAAAATGTTTTCACCATTATTTCCTCATTTATTTGACTGCTTTATTCCTATTCACGCTTTCTTAATGTGAGCGTAGTGTACGCTGCATGATGTGACCCCCAAACCAAGACCCTGGAAAGCATCCCCCAGTTTGTGTTGATGTCTCGAGTGTTAGTTGCACCTTGAGTGCAAGTGGCGCTGCTAGTGGCGCGTGTGGCATGTGCCAATGTCATGTGCAGAATGCCTTTGTTGCGGGTTGCACCTTGAGTGCAAGTGGCAATGCCAGAGCTGCTAGTGGCGTGTGTGGCATGTGCGGAATGCCTTGGTGGTAGGTTGTACGTTGAGTGTAAGTGGCAATGCCAGAGGTGCTAGTGGCGTGTGTGGCATGTGCCAATGGCATGTGCGGAATGCCTTGGTGGTAGGTTGCACGGTTTGCAAGTTAGGCTAACAACATGGGTTTTGGCATGTGCCAAAGGCACGTATGGCCAAGTTAGCCTAGGTTGCACGGATTGCAAGTTAGGCTACCAGCGTGCGTGTTTGGCATGTGTCAATGGCACGCACGGCCATTAGGGCCACGACTAGGTAACGAAAGCTACCGGCGAGCGTGTTGGCATGTGCCAATGGCATGCTCGGCCATTAGGGCCACGTCCTGATAAGAAAAGCTACCAGCGATGCGTGTTGGCATGTGCCAATGGCATGCGTGGCCATTAGGGTCACGGCCTGGTAAGAAAAGCTACTAGCGATGCATGTTGGCATGTGTGGCCATTAGGTTCACGGCTTGGTAAGGAAAGCTACCAGCGATGCGTGTTGGCATGCATGTTCCAATGGCATGCATGGCCATTAGGGTCACAACCTGGTAAGGAAAGCTACCAGCGATGCGTGTTGGCATGTGCCAATGGCATGCGTGGCCATTTGGGTCACGACATGGTAAGAAAATCTACCAGCGATGCGTGTTGGCATGTGCCAATGGCATGCGTGGCCATTAGGGTCACGACCTGGTAAGGAAATCTACCAGCGATGCGTGTTGGCATGTGCCAATGGCATGCGTGGCCATTAGGGTCACGGCCTGGTAAGAAAAGCTACCAGCGATGTGTGTTGGCATGTGCCAATGGCATGCGTGGCCAATTTGGGTCACGGCCTGGTAAGGAAAGCTACCAGCGATGCGTGTTGGCATGTGCCAATGGCATGCATGGGCAATTTGGCCTAGGTTGCACGGTTTGCAAGCCTAGGCGCGGATCCATTTTGGCATGGCGTGGCTAGGGCCAAGGTAAGGGTGCTTGGCTTGGCTTGGTGTGACTAGCGTAGATAGGGCCAAGGCAGAGTGCGTTTGGCATGGCGCGGCTAGCTTGGGCTAGGTGTGGCTGGCATGATTTGCCATTGGCATGGAAGTGTGGCTAGCATGGTTGGCATGCTTTGGCGCGTTTGGTGTGACTAGCATAGATAGAGCCAAGGCAGAGTGCGTTTGGTATGGCGCGACTAGCTTGGGCTAGGTGTGGCTGGCATGATTTGCCATTGCACGGGAGGTGAATTAGGGTTTTGCTCGTTGTAACCCTAATTTGAAAAAATACCCCTATTAATTACCGACTACATGTATTAAATGTTCTAATAAATGTGTCACCGGTGACATTAGGTTATTTGGGGTTTTACGATTTTACCCTTTGGTTAAAAACCACCATCAACATTAAGTCCCCTGCTTAGCTCGGAATAGGAGCTTTGTTGCGAGGTAAGCATAAGATGGTGACAAACTATCAGCAGTAAATCGTAAAGAGAATTGAGGAGGCTTGTCCGACCATTTTATAAATAGGATTTGGAATCCTTGCCTCGGCAGTTTTGCACAAATCGGGAGGTCGGCTCAATTGGGAAGTCAGCATCATTGAGAGACGTGAAGTCGGGCCGGCATCGAGAAGTTGACGCGAGTTGGGAACCGAGCGTGCTTAGCTGGTGGGACCGGCGCAAGGTGGGGTGACGAGGTGTCAAACTCGCAAAAATAAATTTCTCTACTTCTCTTTAACTAGCAAGTAGTATAATGTAAGTAGGATCGTCCCAAGGAGGTATGAAGTTCAAGTTGTTATGCAAATACTCTTAGCAAAGATGATTTTGTTGTAGAAATGCCGAAAATTGTAAAACGTATTCAAATATGAGAAGTAATTGATTAAAGGTTCAATCTAGACCACGGAATACAAACCAAATTGATAAATAGCTATATTCTTCACATTATCATGTTACTAACAACCCTAGAATAATTAGTATGCTCAACTATTCCGTTATTATCTCCTAGCTCACCGGATACGGAAGCGCTCGACTACCGGTTCCTACTTGCCAAGATTCCTAGAGGTACGCTTACTAGGTTCGCCTTAAACAAATGCTCTAAGTTCTGCGAGATAAGGTTGCTCCTAGTGATGAACTCAAAAGCATGAATCACCTACTAGTGTTGATTTCTACATATAAGTACTTAACAAAGTCCCATCATCAATACCTATATATTGCTACTTGCGTTTATCTTCTAGACAATTACGGGTCGAAGAAAATCTAAACTAGCAATAGAATTATGAATCAACTATTTAATTTCGAACTTAAACAATCAACAAATAATCCATAAACAATAATAGCATGGTAGAAATCAATCAATAACATAAATAAATGCAAGAGAACAAGTTATTTCATCAATTATAGATTCATGTTTCTCGCTTCAAATCGCCCTTAATCAAAGAGAGTTTTAGTTACTCATGATATTGGAGTTCATCATCAAAATAATAATGGAATAATAAAGTAAAGAAGATGAAAATATTAAATGAAAGCAAACCCTAGCTCCGCCTTCTGCGAAACTCCCAAAAGAATACGTGATATCAAAAGAATAGAAACCCTTTCTTTTATAGCCTTCCCACTTTCCAAAATTAGGTCTTCAAAGTCCATCACCAAAAAGTCCACCAAGCCCATGAACCATGTGAGAGAAACCCATGTGAAAATATGTCTCAAAAATATGCTCGCTGAAAATCGGGTTTCCGGCCGGAATATGGTCGGGAATATGGCGGAATCCGGCGTCGGAAAAACATCTCAAAGCCGCCTTCGCCATCAGACATTGTCACCAGGCAGTTCTACACTTCCATTAGCCCAACTTTGCTTCTCTCGCAGTTCAAACATTCACAAAACCATCTAACCCAATTTCTTATCTTGCGAAACGCACCCAAAAGCGTGACCCATAGCTCATATGTCCCAAGGCCAACTCTTGTATTCGACTCATACCCCTCACGATTCACCGAAATATTGCGATTCATGCTTCAAGTTCAAACCGGCATCCCGGGCTAGTACCACCGGGTCGCCATTTCTCGCCCTGATTTTTCGCACGCTTGCAGGCTCTCATTCTATTTCCCGCGAACCACCGCCTTGATTGGCAGCCATCAATTGCCTAGCCATTCTCGGCTGTAACTCCCTTCTTGCCTACGCAACCTTCACTTGTTCCAGTCCATAACTGCACAAGAAGACCAATGCCTTTGCCAATCATGACTACAAACCATGACGCCACTCCGAATCGCAATCACTATCCCAGGTTCATCATCTCTGCTCTTTGAATCCATTCCCGCACCTCTTGGCAACAACCATGGCAGTCGCGACTCCATCAAACCAAGACCGCCAACGCCACCGCTGCCACTCAAGAGCCATTACTCCATTCCTTCACCGGGTTTCTGCTTACGTAAACAACACAAGACAACCTCGCGATGCCAACATCACTAGCCCACCACTGCTGCCATGGCAACGACAACCTCAACACAGCACCATTATCTCCCTGGACTGCACCTGACATGCAGTTTCAACTCCAATCTCAGCACGATGACAGCAGCTCAGTCTCGATACAGCTCCGCCAGGTCGTGACTGCACCTGCAATGCCATTACCTGTCAACCCACACGCCTAGCACCAATCAATTAGCCATACACCACTGCACCTGCAATGGCTCTGTACAAGTATTTCCTTTGTTCAAATCCACAACTCCTTGCAGCTGCACCCAACTCAGTCACCGCCTCAACAGCTACACAAACTCCCTTGCAAAACATTCATACACAACTACTTCAATTTGTATCACCAACGAGCTATAATTTCGTTACTACCATAAACACCAATACGAATTTATCTTCACATCCTCATTAGCTCCATTCTGACCCTGTAATCAACCAACTCCTATTCTGCATCAAGCTAGTCCCCGACAGTTCCAACTCCAGCTCAACCATTGCTTCTGCAAGACTCATGTATTGCTGTGGTGCATAACTTGCACAACTCACTGTCGACCATCAATCTTACTGCTCTACAGCTTCATAACTTCTCAATCTTCCCTGTATAGCAATTCACAGCCAGCACCAGTGACTGCACCTGCAATCTCCCTTATCCTGTTAAAGCTTGTTATCACCATCAACTTTCTCCGTTCAGCTGACAACACACAACACCATCTTTCTCGGCATCAGACTGCAATAAGCAACTCCGATTCGCAACCTTCAAAGACAAAGATACTCTAGTTCTTTTACTGCTTGTTTCATTCCATTCCCTGAGTACAAACCAACAGCACCAGTCCATCTACACAACACCTTGTCCTTCCCTGTTCCAGCTCTTGCAACCTGCAGCATCATCACCTCAGGTTCCAGCCATTTTAGTTTCACCAGCTAACCATCTGAAATGTCTGCCGACATCACCGGTAGCAAAGCACCACCGCATCTCATGCCACATTAACTTAACCTGCGAATCCTTGTCAATTCAAGTCTCACCGATCCATAACCGCAATTTCTACTGCCATCACCAACATCCTGTAGTTTATCTTCTCCATTCATGACCCATAACCCATGGTCTAGCTGACTGCAAATCTTACGCAGCACCTTGTCATGACCTGAAGTTGAACTGCCAAAAATTGTTGATTCAATCATTGTATCGAACACCTGGTGTGTATATGGCAAACTAGTGATGGATATATGCCTGCTGTGTAATTGATATTGCACAACTCCTTCCCTGCAAATTCATACAAAACCCATAGCTCTAATTCATTCAAAACACACATTTATCATCATCGGCAGCAGCTTGTCTTCTGTTCACTTCATAAAAACTCGCTCCATCTTGCTGCCAAATTGCAACTTCATCTTCCCTGGTTCAAGTAGTCTTGAAACTCCATCAACTGCTCAGTATTTTTAACCCAATTCATCCTCAAACCCAGGCCAAGAACCCATATGAACTCAGCTACAGAACAACTCGTTTTCAGCCTCAAAATACCACAGGTACGGCCACCAAAACTCGTTTACTTAACAGCCTCAGATCCCATCTTTGGCTGTGGTTGTTACCTGTTGCTTGCAGCGGCTATTTGAGCTAGTGATGGAATCGATCTGACCTCCGTGAACTCTAGCCATTTATTAACCCAAACTCTGCCTGCAGTTTTCATACTCTGAACAACAAGTTCTTCATACCCCTCTCCATCTAATCACCAGCAGCTACTACTTTGATCTTTCCTTCTTCTGTGTAAAACCCAATTCAGGCTCAAGCCTTCCTCAAACTCTAGTTGATTTCACTCTGGGTTTCTGTGAATATACTGGAGCCGCCATCTCCTCTATTGGTTTCAGGTAGAAAAGACAATGATGAGAAGAATTATCTCATCTCTGATTTTTAGGTCTTGTGTAAGAGGGGGGAATGCATATAGCCACCCAAATAGACTAGATAAGGGACGACCTAGAATGTCTCTAGACACCCAGATAATAGATAAATAGCCATCCAGTCCATAAATGACTTGTCGGTTCCGAATAACCGACAGTCTATATCTCTATTCATCTCAGCTGTCAGTTACGGAGAACTGACAATCCATTCTTCACCCCCTCCATGCGCATTCGAACCACATGTGAATTGACTTTTCGCCTTTTACGCTCCACATGGACGTTTTCCTCTTCTTTTGCTCATAGCGACTCCATTGCACCTGATAAGCTCAAAAGTAAACATAAGATACATAATTTACATGAAAAGTAGCAAAGAAAGCATAAACTCTAGATAGTAAATACGGTGTATTCTACACCTATCAGATTCCCCCACACTTAGACTTTGCTAGTCCTCGAGCAAATCAAACAAAATAATTCTAAAAGATACATACAACTCCGTCTCGTCGAGGCAACGGTTAATTTTAGCGTAAGTAACAAGCCTTTGAACCCCTAGGTATCCCTAGTGGACGAGTTATAGTCTCGTGAAGGTTTACAAGAGGTCTGCCTACAAAACCTATAATTCAAACTCCATCTATTTGTGACAAATCAATGAATGAATCCAAAATGACTACAGGAGGAGGTACCTTGCACAAATTCAGTTCATATATAAGTAAATAAAGCTCTAATTAGATAGTCGAACAAGCCACAATACTCGAAAACTAACAAACCACAATCACAATGAAAAGATTAAGAAGATGGAAATAGATGTAGATGTTGGCGAATGTTCACAAGTGTTCGATGTTTCCCATATCTGTCTGAAGGTCACTGCTAAGATGAACCTATGCATCCTATTGGATTGAGCTACTGGTCAATTCTAATGTCAACACACTGGCATATACAAGGGAACCAGGAGTGACAAACTTATTTCTACATCAACTCACTGGCATATACAAGGGAACCAGGAGTGACTTTATTCACCAAATAAAATACTTTCTTTTCTTTTTCTTTTTTCTTTTTTTTTTCACTTTTTTTTTTTTTTTTTTTTTTTTTTTTTTTTGTGACAGCATGATTAGATCTTTTGGATCCAAGCGCATGCTTCTTGTCAGCAAGTACATGATAGTTGCCTTGGATCCTGCATTCCACGCTTGTTTAGGCGACGGAGACAGGGACTACGTTTCACACATACTGCTATTCCCAAGTGTCATTCTTTATTCCGTTTGGTCTAATTTGGTCGGTCTCTTCTTTTTTCTTTTTTCTTTCTAGCAACTCAATCACTCTACTTCATCCTAGCAGTAATAACACGTCGATGTTTAGTGACCCACCAAAGCACTTAGAGAACAATAGATAAATATGGAAAAATAAAAAAAAAATAGAATGCGATATGGTGATATTCCGAGATATGGTAACGACTATCATGTTATTTGTGATTCCTGAGCTATGTCTTTCTTGTTAATTAATGGGTTCCTCAACTCCCGCATTCAAAATGATTCCATCCACTAATAGTGTCATCCTAAAGGCACAAGTTTCTAGATTTCTGAGTTCAAAAAGCACAAATTTTTCTTGGTTTTTCTATTTTTCGATTTTTTTTTTTTTTTTTTTTTTTTTTTTTTTCGAAACATAAAACTACTAAACGCATAAAACAAACTATACAAACATATAAATGCTCCCCCACACTTAAACTTTACATTGTCCTCAATGTAAAATTGAATCATCCAAAAAAGGTTCAAGGTGGGAAATTCCGCACATGATATGCAAAAACAAGAAAATAAAGATAAAATGCTTAAAAATAAAAAGATAAAGGGAAAGATACAAAACCGGTGGGTTGCCTCCCACTTAGCGCTTGGTTTAACGTCGTCAGCCCGACGTTCAGCTCCAATTACTCCTCCAGAGGGAGTGGATCACTCAATGTAATCATATCCTGATTCTCCGTCACAAATCGCTCATAGTATGGTTTCAAGCGATGGCGTTAACCTTGGAAATCAGCCCTTTTTTGGGACTAGTTATCTCAACCGCACCATGCGCAAAAACACATTAGTAACAACAAATGGTCCAACCCATCTCGGACCTAAGTTTACCCGGAAACAATTTAAGACGAATGGAATAAAAGAACTTTCTGCCCTACTTCAAAACTCTTTCGGGAAATCATTTTATCATGGAAAGCCTTGGTCTTTTCTTTGTAAATGCGTGAACTTTCATATGCATCATTACGTATCTCTTCTAACTCATTGAGCTGAAGTTTCCTATGTTCACCAGCTGCATCTAATTCCATATTACATACCTTGATAGCCCAATAAGCTTTGTGTTCAAGTTCGACGGGAAGATGGCAAGGTTTACCATAGACAAGCCTATAAGGAGACATACCGATGGGTGTCTTGTAAGCTGTCCTATACGCCCACAAAGCGTCATTGAGTCTATAACTCCAATCTTTCCTTGTAACATTCACCGTCTTCTCTAAGATGGACTTAATCTCCCGGTTGGAAATTTCAAACTTGTCCACTCGTTTGTGGATGATACGGTGTGCCAACTTTATGAGAAATGTTATACTTCTTTAGAAGAGCGTGAAAGGATCTCTTGAAGTGGGAACCTCCATCACTAATCACCACTCGAGGTGTTCCAAACCTAGCAAAGATATGTTCCTTCACAAACTCACAAACAATATGAGAATCATTGGTAGGGGTGGCTTTAGCTTCCACCCACTTAGAAACATAATCTACAGCAAGAAGTATAAAAATTTCCCATTGGAATTCACAAAGGCCCCATAAAATCGATACCCCAAACATCAAAAATCTCAACAGCGAGAATTGGTGTTTGCGGCATTTGGTTTCTAGCACCAAGGTTGCCTGTCCTTTGACACCTATCACAAGCCTTACAACATAGATATGCATCCTTAAACAATGTAGGCCAATAAAAACCACTTTCGAGAACCTTGAGGGCTGTCCTCTTGGCTTCGAAATGGCCACCACAAGCATATGAGTGACAAAAATTCAAAATTGATTGGAACTCGGATTCAAGTACGCACTGCGGATCATTTGATCGAGCAATGCTTCCACAAATAAGGTTCATCCCATATATATTGCTTAGCAATCTTCTTGAGCTTGTGTTTGGAATGTAGACATGGAACTAGGTACTTGTCCCGTCACCAAGAAGTTAACGATATCAGCGCACCATGGAGTTGTGCCACCAACCGCAAAGAGTTGCTCATCCGGGAAGCTATCATGCAAAGGAATCGCTTCTTCGGACACAACCAATCTGCTTAAATGATCCGCTACGATTCTCACTGCCCTTCTTGTCCTTGATTTGCAAGTTGAACTCTTGAAGAAGAAGAATCCACCTTATGAGCCTTGGCTTAGCATCCTTCTTTGTGAGCAAGTATCGAAGTGCAGCATGGTCAGAGAAAACCACCACCTTTGTACCCACTAAATAAGATCTAAACTTCTCGAGTGCAAACACTATGGCCAAAAGCTCCTTTTCAGTAGTGGAGTAGTTGATTTGTGCTCCGTTGAGAATTCTTGAAGCATAATAAATGGCATATGGAACTTTGCCATCTCGCTGTCCCAACACGGCTCCAACGGCATAATCACTCGCATCGCACATCAACTCAAATGGCTTGCTCCCAGTCCGGTGGTTTGATGATTGGTGCGATAGTCAACAACTCTTTCAAGGTGTCGAAAGCTTCCTTGTATTCTTTGTCACAATCAAAGGCCACATCTTTTGCAAGAGTCTACACTGGGGGCATTGCAATCTTGGAGAAATCCTTGATGAATCTCCTATAAAAACTGCATGACCAAGAAAAGAGCGAACCTCCTCACATTTGTGGGGTATTGTAAGTTCCGAATCAAATCTATCTTAGCCTTGTCAACTTCTAACCCCTTAGAGGATACAACATGACCTAGAACAATCCCATGATTTACCATAAAGTGACATTTTTCCCAATTAAGCACAAGATTAGTTTCTACGCATCGTTTAAGAATAAGTGCAAGGTTATCTAAGCATTTATCAAAAGAGTCACCATACACGCTGAAATCATCCATAAACACTTCTATGATGCTTTCCACATAATCTGAGAATATACTTACCATACAACGTTGAAAAGTGGCTGGTGCATTGCACAAGCCAAATGGCATACGTCTATACGCAAAAGTGCCAAAAGGGCAAGTAAACGTTGTCTTTTCTTGATCTTCTGGAGCTATCACAATCTGGTTATAACCTGAAAAACCATCAAGAAAGCAATAATAAGCATGTCTAGCCAACCTTTCAAGCATTTGATCAATGAATGGTAAGGGAAAATGGTCCTTTTCGGGTGGTAGAGTTGAGCTTTCAGAATCAATGCACACTCTCCAACCGGTCTGGATTCTAGTTGGAACCAAGTCATTATCTTCGTTTTTCACCACCGTGATTCCGGACTTCTTTGGAACGACTTGAATTGGGCTCACCCATTTGCTGTCGGATATGGGATAGATCACCCCTACCTCCAACAACTTCAGAATTTCCTTCTTGACTACTTCCATCATCGGAGGGTTCAAGCGACGTTGAGCTTCTCTTGTTGGTTTTGCCCCCTCCTCAAGAAGTATTCGGTGCATACATGTGGAAGGACTGATTCCTTTGATATCGGCTATAGTCCACCCAATGGCAGATTTGTACTCTCTTAGCACTCGAACAAGCTTTTCCTCTTGCACCTTGGTAAGGTTGTTGGCAATGATCACCGGTAACTCTTCCTTGTCACCTAAATACACGTATTTAAGGTGATCCGGCAGAGGTTTCAACTCAAGAATAGGTGCCTGCACAATCGACGGTAAAAGTTTCTCATTAGTAAGCGGCAAAGAAACATAAGACACATTATATTTTGGTGGAACTTCTTGTAATGAGTTAAGAGATAAAACAGCCTCTTTAAGCTCATCACAAATAGACAATTCACTTTCAATGTCTTTGTATTTTCCATAACCTAAACCTTCCACTATGGTGTTTTCTAAAGCATCTTCACCATTCAATTCAAAAATCTGTTGAGCTAGAGAATCAATAATATCAATTGAAAAACAGGAATGCACATCACTAGGATATCTCATAGCCTCAAAGATATTGAAACTTATGACTTCGTCATCAAATTCCATAGTTAAAGCGCCCTTGAAAACATCAATCTTTGTTCTAGCGGTTCTCATGAATGGTCTACCCAACAGCAAGGGAGTAGACGATGGTGAATCCTCATCCATCATGTCAAGAACATAGAAATCAGCCGGAAATATGAGTTGATTAACCCGCACCAAAACATCTTCAATAACCCCTTTCGGGTAAGAATTAGACCTATCGGCAAGTTGTATAACAATACCGGTATTCTTAAGAGGTCCAAGATTCAATGATTCATAAACGGAGGCAGGCATAACATTAATGGATGCTCCTAAATCTAACATAGCACGATCAAACCCGATTTTACCAATAGTACATGGTATGGTGAAACTACCGGGTCTTTCAACTTAGGTGGGAGTTTCTTTTGAAGATATGCCGAAGCATTCTCCCCACACTCATTACCTCGTTACCGGTCAATTTGTGCTTGTTAGTGCACAATTCCTTCAAGAACTTTGCCCATCGTGGAACTTGCCTTATCGCCTCAATGAGTGGAATGTTCACTTCAATCTTCTTAAAGATTTCCAACAGCTCTTGGTACAATGTCTCCTTGTTCGACTTTGCAAACCTGCTAGGAAAAGGCGGAGAAGTAACATAAGTAGAAACATGAGTTTTAGAGTTAGAATTTGTTACCGGGTCAGCCTTTTTAGGGGTTGTTTCACCCTCTTCTTTCTCCAACTCAGGTTCATGGGACACCGGTGATGTTTCCGGTTTCTCTACTTGCTTCCCACTTCGTAACTCAATAGCATTGGCATTCTCCTTGTGATTTATTGGTTGCGAAGGAAGTTTTCCTCTCTGCTTGTGCCTCCAATTTGCTCACAAAGATTAGCTAATTGACCCATTTGTGTTCGAATGTCCTTCATCTCCATTGCTGACTTTTGCTTATCTTGCATCATTGTGTTGAGAATGAGATTCAACTTGTCATCTATACTCGTGCCTTGAGTTTCTTG
The DNA here is from genome assembly GCA_023531295.1 of Papaver armeniacum. Classification (NCBI taxonomy): domain Eukaryota; kingdom Viridiplantae; phylum Streptophyta; class Magnoliopsida; order Ranunculales; family Papaveraceae; genus Papaver; species Papaver armeniacum. The sequence continues at coordinate 225,698 of JAJJWW010002205.1, forward strand.
TGGTGGTCTTTGCATGAATTGATATCCTCCTTGTTGATTGAAAGTAGGATTTGCAGCAGCTTGCTTGTTTGCATAGCTGAAATTCGGATGATCACGCCAACCTGGATTGTATGTGTTGGAGTACGGATCGTACCTCGGCCTTTGCTGATTTTGGTACATAGCACTTGCTTGCTCAACATCTTCGGTATATGATGATGGTATGACAGCTGCAGCTATTTGAGTCATCATCCTCTCCATGTTGCCCATCCTTTGTTCCATGTGTGAAGAATTGCCAACTTCATTCACCTTCCTTATTGCTGATTCATCTCGAGTGTAGAATTGTTGAGTGTTCGCAGCCATATTCTCCAACAAACTTGTAGCTTCCGCAACGGTCTTGTTGGTAAGTGCACCACCACTTGCGGCATCGATCAAATTTCTATCATTAGAAAGCAGCCCCTCGTAGAAATATTGAATCACAAGTTGATCGCTGATTTGGTGGTGTGGGCAGCTAGCTAAAAGCTTCTTGTAGCGCTCCCAATACTCATGGAGAGTCTCTCCCGATACTTGCCTAATACCACAAATCTCTTTGCGAATCACAGCTGCTTTTGATGCTGGAAAATACTTCTCAAGGAACAATTTCTTCATCCCATTCCATGTGGTTATGCTTCCCGGGTAAGCAAAAGAACCACTCTCCTGCAAAGATCTAAAAGAGAGAAAGGAAAAGCTGTCATCATAGCCATATCCGCATCTGCAGCTTGCTTGCTTCATACTAGTCACAACATGATGGAATTGTTGCAAATGACGATTAGGATCTTCTCCCGCTAAACCTCCGAATTTGGGCAACAAGTTAATCAATTGTGGTTTCAACTCAATGTTTCCATTCAGTGAATACATAAAGGTCGCCGATCTAGGTTTGGAGAAGTGAGCTCCTTGAGTGTTCTTGGAGCAGGTGGTCGACCTCCCATTGTGTTGTCTTCCTCTTCGTCCGAGTCCGAGAATTCACTTGGTGTAGAACTTTGAGGAAGTGGAGTGTTGACTCGAATGAAATCCTTAAGTAGAGTGCCCGAACGAAGACGTATACCAATTGGACTTGGTCCCCCTCTCCACGCATTCACCAAAGAATTAGTACCTGAAAATCAGATTCTAAGAGGTTGAATAAGTAGATAGAAATTGAAAATAAAAGCAAAAGTAACAACTAAGAATAAAAATAACAACTAAACTTGCCACTGCCTCCCCGGCAGCGGCGCCAATTTTGACGAGGTGTCAAACTCGCAAAAATAAATTTCTCCTCTCTTTAACTAGCAAGTAGTATAATGTAAGTAGGATCGTCCCAAGGGAGGTATGAAGTTCAAGTTGTTATGCAAATACTCTTAGCAAAGATGATTTTGTTGTAGAAATGCTGAAAATTGTAAAACGTATTCAAATATGAGAAGTAATTGATTAAAGGTTCAATCTAGACCACGGAATACAAACCAAATTGATAAATAGCTATATTCTTCACATTATCATGTTACTAACAACCCTAGAATAATTAGTACGCTCAACTATTCCGTTATTATCTCCTAGCTCACCGGATACGGAAGCGCTCGACTACCGGTTCCTACTTGCCAAGATTCCTAGAGGTACGCTTACTAGGTTCGACTTAAACAAATGCTCTAAGTTCTGCGAGATAAGGTTGCTCCTAGTGATGAACTCAAAAGCATGAATCACCTACTAGTGTTGATTTCTACATATAAGTACTTAACAAAGTCCCATCATCAATACCTATATATTGCTACTTGCGTTTATCTTCTCTAGACAATTACGGGTCGAAGAAAATCTAAACTAGCAATAGAATTATGAATCAACTATTTAATTTCGAACTTAAACAATCAACAAATAATCCATAAACAATAATAGCATGGTAGAAATCAATCAATAACATAAATAAATGCAAGAGAACAAGTTATTTCATCAATTATAGATTCATGTTTCGGGCTTCAAATCGCCCTTAATCAAAGAGAGTTTTAGTTACTCATGATATTGGAGTTCATCATCAAAATAATAATGGAATAATAAAGTAAAGAAGATGAAAATATTAAATGAAAGCAAACCCTAGCTCCGGCTCTCTGCGAAACTCCCAAAAGAATACGTGATATCAAAAGAATAGAAACCCTTTCTTTTTATAGCCTTCCCACTTTCCAAAATTAGGTCTTCAAAGTCCATCACCAAAAAGTCCACCAAGCCCATGAACCATGTGAGAGAAACCCATGTGAAAATATGTCTCAAAAATATGCTCGCCGGAGGTCCTGGGTTTCCGCCGGAATATGGCGGAATATGGCCTAATCCCGGCGTCGGAAAAACATCTCAAAGCCGCCTTCGCCATCGACATTGTCACCAGGCAGTTCTACACTTCCATTAGCTCAACTTTGCTTCTCCGCAGTTCAAACATTCACAAAAACCATCTAACCCAATTTCTTATCTTGCGAAAACGCACCCAAAAGCGTGACCCATAGCTCATATGTCCGTGGCCAACTCTTGTATTCGACTCATACCCCCTCACGATTCACTGAAATATTGCGATTCATGCTTCAAGTTCCGAAATCCGGCATCCCGGCTAGTACCACCGGTCGCCATTTCGCCTGCGTTTCGCACGATTCGCAGCCTCTCATTCTATTCTGCGAACCACCAGCTTCAGTTGGCAGCCATCAATTGCCTAGCCATTCTGGCTGTAACTCCCTTCTTGCCTACGCAACCTTCACTTGTTCCAGTCCATAACTGCACAGCAGCACCAATGCCTTCGCTGCCAACTGCGGCTACAAACCATGACGCCACTCCGAACTGCAATCACTATCCCAGTTCATCATCTCTGTCTTTGAATCCATTCCTGCACCTTTTGGCAACAACCATGGCAGTCGCGACTCCATCAAACCAGCACCGCCAACGCCACCGCTGCCACTCAAGAGCCATTACCTCCATTCCTTCACTGGGTTTCTCAAGCTACAGAAACAACACAGCACAACCTGCAATGCCAACATCACCAGTCCACCACTGCTGCCATGGCAACGACAACCTCAACACAGCACCATTATCTCCCTGGACTGCGCCTGACATGCAGTTTCAACTCCAATCTCAGCACGATGACAGCAGCTCAGTCTCGATACAGCTCCGCCAGGTCGTGATCGCACCGCAATGCCATTACCTGTCAACCCACACGCCTAGCACCAATCAATTAGCCATACACCACTGCACTGCATCAGTTAGCACCACGAACTGCACCTGCAATGGCTCTGTACAAGTATTTCCTTTGTTCAAATCCACAACTCCTTGCAGCTGCACCCAACTCAGTCACCGCCTCAACAGCTACACAAACTCCCTTGCAAAACATTCATACACAACTACTTCAATTTGTATCACCAACAGAGCTATAATTTCGTTACTACCAGAAACACCAATACGAATTTATCTTCACATCCTCATTAGCTCCATTCTGACCCTGTAATCAACCAACTCCTATTCTGCATCAAGCTAGTCCCCGACATTTCCAACTCCAGCTCAACCATTGCTTCTGCAAGACTCATGTATTGCTGTGGTGCATAACTTGCACAACTCACTGTCGACCATCAATCTTACTGCTCTCTGACTTCATAACTTCTCAATCTTCCTCGTATAGCAATTCCACGGCAAGACCAGTGACTGCACCTGCAATCTCCCTTATCCTGTTAAAGCTTGTTATCACCATCAACTTTCTCCGTTCAGCTGACAACACACAACACCATCTTTCTCGGCATCAGACTGCAATAAGCAACTCCAAACATTCGCAACCTTCAAAGACAAAGATACTCTAGTTCTTTTACTGCTTGTTTCATTCCATTCCCTGAGTACAAACCAACAGCACCAGTCCATCTACACAACACCTTGTCCTTCCCTGTTCCAGCTCTTGCAACCTGCAGCATCATCACCTCAGTTCCAGCCATTTTAGTTTCACCCGCCTAACCATCCAAATGTCTCGCCGACATCACCGGTAGAAAAGCACCACTGCATCTCATGCCACATTAACCAGAACCTGCGAATCCTTGTCAATTCAAGTCTCACTGATCCATAACTGCAATTTCTACTGCCATCACCAACATCCTGTAGTTTATCTTCTCCATTCATGACCCATAACCCATGGTCTAGCTGACTGCAAATCTTACGCAGCACCTTGTCATGACCTGAAGTTGAACTGCCAAAAATTGTTGATTCAATCATTGTATCGAACACCTGGTGTGTATATGGCAAACTAGTGATGGATATATGCCTGCTGTGTAATTGATATTGCACAACTCCTTCCCTGCAAATTCATACAAAACCCATAGCTCTAATTCATTCAAAACACACATTTATCATCATCGGCAGCAGCTTGTGTCTTCTGTTCACTTCATAAAACTCGCTCCATCTTGCTGCCAAATTGCAACTTCATCTTCCCCGGTTCAAGTAGTCTTGAAACTCCATCAACTCGCTCGCATTTTTAACCCAATTCATCCTCAAACCTGTGCCAAGAACCCATATGAACTCGCCTACGTAACAACTCGTTTTCAGCCTCAAAATACCACAGTACGGCCACCAAAACTCGTTTACTTAACAGCCTCAGATCCCATCTTTGGCTGTGGTTGTTACCTGTTGCTTGCAGCGGCTATTTGAGCTAGTGATGGAATCGATCCGACCTCCGTGAACTCTAACCATTTATTAACCCAAACTCGCTCATAGTTTTCATACTCAACAACAAGTTCTTCATACCCCCTCTCCATCTAATCACCAGCAGCCTACTACTTTGATCTTTCCTTCTTCGTGTAAAACCCAATTCAAAGCTCAAGCCTTCCTCAAACTCTAGTTGATTTCACTCACGGGTTTCGTGGAATATCTTTGGAGCCGCCATCTCCTCTATTGGTTTCAGGTGTAGAAAAGACAATGATGAGAAGAATTATCTCATCTCGATTTTTAGGTCTTGTGTAAGAGGGGGAATGCATATAGCCACCCAAATAGACTAGATAAGGGACGACCTAGAATGTCTCTAGACACCCGGATAATAGATAAATAGCCATCCAGTCCATAAATGACTTGTCGGTTCCGAATAACCGACAGTCTATATCTCTACTCATCTCAGCTGTCAGTTACGGAGAACTGACAATCCATTCTTCACCCCCTCCATGCGCATTCGAACCACATGTGAATTGACTTTTCGCCTTTTACGCTCCACATGGACGTTTTCTCTTTTTGCTCATAGCGACTCCATTGCACCTGATAAGCTCAAAAGTAAACATAAGATACATAATTTACATGAAAAGTAGCAAAGAAAGCATAAACTCTAGATAGTAAATACGGTGTATTCTACACCTATCATGGGGAAGCTGATCGTGCTAGCTGGCGCGACTTGGGCGGTCATTGGGAAGTTGGCGCAATTGGTGGGACTTGTGTGGCTTGGGAGATTGGGAAACTGGCGCGAGCTTGATGGGACCGGTGTAAACAAGGAGGGAGTAGGTGTTTCTACAGATAGCAAAGTTTTCTTATTTTGCCTTCCTTCACGCGCGGCTTCAATCAGGGCATTATCCATGCTAAAATCTGGAAGCGTTATGTCCCTCATTGCTTCCTTTCCTTTTTTTAAGGTTCCGTATTCATACCCAACGCAATTGTACCGTCTCCCTTGTTTGAGAAAAGGTTCTTCTTGTTGATTTTCTTTCTTTTCCTAGAGACAAATCATCCTCTAAATAGCCAGATTCTCCAAGTGAAGGCGCGAGGTCTGACTCTTGCAAAAACACCCCGACTAGGGTTATTCGGGCTAAGAAGATCATACCGGTATGTTTTCTTCTTCTTCTCTGTTCATGTTATCCTCTTTTATATGTGTATAGATAGGGTGGAACTTGATCATTTTCCCCATTTTTTGCAGTGTATGATGGGACCCTCCAGGGATGGCCGTGCCTTTAACTCTTCGGAGAAGGACTTCAGAATTGGCGGAGATCGATCTTCTTCTCTTGAGGAGGCATTGGTTGGGATTGAATCTCTGTTCCATGAAGCTAGTGAAATCATTAAGGACCTCCCTTCCATCTATCCCCATGAAGAACAGGTGCATGTTCGGACTTTCTTGGGTTCAGTGAGCATGGAGGAGGGGCGAGAGAACGAGGAAAAGTCTTGGCATATTGATAAGTTTCAGTGCGGCAAAGCCTTTCCTCGGTCCGGGTATGGGGCGGATCGGACTGTTTCTAGGTCGAAGTGATGGAGAAGCGAACGTGTGAGGCTCTTGGAGGAGAGCGCCATGATTCTTGATTTTGATGCGGATGAATCAAAAAACTTTCTTCGAAGTGTCAATGAGAAAACCTTCGAAGGAGCATATGACGGAAACGAAATAGCCTTTGAAGTTGATGCCAAAGGTGTCGTTGGTGATACCGGAGGGGTCATGGTGGCGTATCCGGACCGGTCGTCTGGGGAGGACACTGCTGCTGCTGTGGTTGCTTCGGGATGGGATGTTGAGGTTGCTGCTGCCAACACCGTTGAATGGAACCTTTGTTGCCCGAGGGATTGCTGGGGGAAGTGCTTGAAGATAGCCTTGCTCGAGGGGACTTGTGCTCCATCCTTCGAGGGCTAGTTCCTCCCTTTTGTTATTTCTGTTAGCTGCTTAGTTCCCCTGATGTTTTTTTTTTTTCGTAAACTCATCTTTACCTTCTTCTTCATCAGTCAACATTTTGCTTCATATATATTTTTTGAAAGAGATTGTGGTATGATGGCTCTGCAATGGTTTTCTGGGTTTATCTGATGTATTTCTCTGATATCTGGAGAATTTGCTTGGAAAGAGATGTATTTATGCTCTTTTTTTTGACGGAAAAGGGAATCCCCAGGGAAAAAATACAAACGGTGTATTCATCTTGGGGGAGTACAACTACTAAGAGGAATTGTTAAAGGAAATATTAAAAGGGGGAGTGATTGGGAAGTACAGCATTTTAGGGATTGGAGGCCTTGAGCCATCGCGAGTGAATCATCACGCCTTCAGGTGTGTCTGCATTGATGAGCTTGCAATATCTTTTCAAAAGGGTATCCGCAACCAGATACAGCTCGTCTTCTCTTTCATTGGGCGAATCAGTTTGAATAGCCATTTTTACTGTCATCCTCCCAACTTGAAACGAGCTTTCCTTAACCACTAAAAGGGTATCCGCAACCAGATACAACTCGTCTTCTCTTTCATTGGGCGAATCAGTTTGAATAGCCATTTTTAATGTCATCCTCCCAACTTGAAACGAGCTTTCCTTAACCACTACATCTCCGATTGAAAACGGGTTCACACGTCGTGCAACCATTTGAGTCTTGGCTTCGTTGGTTTTAATAGAAGTTTCCAAGCTTCTTGCAAAGTGTTCAAATGGTCCAGCTCCCCATTCACATTTCTTGACAGCGTTTGTGCCAGTAATCGCGCCGAGTTCCCATGACGGAATGGTGGAAGGAAAGACTGGTTATAGAAAAGGTTGCTCGGTCAGACTTACTTGCATTTGAAAACCATGAGCTAGCGCCAACGGGTCCTCTCCGGATGTCTGGGTTCCTTCAATAGTTCGTTGATGCGATAACCCGATTGGGATGATTTGTTGGAAATTCCTTCGGGCGTGGACGTCGGCAGAGGGTGCACATCCAATTTCGCTTTGTTGTCGAGCACCCATAAGCGTCCCAATATCATGTCATGATCTAGTTCTTTAACAATGTGAATTTACTATGCGTTATAACGTCTCCCATCTTGATCTCTAGGTTGATGTAGCCATGCGCGTTCAAAGTTTATCCTCTCAAGTTCTTAATCACGGACGGGGAATAGGTAGCGTCTTGTTTTGTAAATTCTGCTACCTTTAAGTCTTGAAAGTAATGATGTTGTGGTCAGAGGCCGTGTCGATGAGAGTGTCGTCAAATTCGTTACCTCTTAAACGGGACGTGGTCAGCAGTCCCCAGTTCTCCTCTTTGGTTCCGCCTGTTTGGAAAGCTTGGGCCCCTAGCGTGGTTTTCGAGGAGAGAAAAAGTCGTTTGTCGGATACAACGCGATTGAGAGCTGCGAAAATATCTTGGCGCTGCACCTTGGAAAGATAGAGAATTTCGCATACATGTTGCATCATGGATTGTACAGTCTCGTGCACGGAGTCCCCAGAGGACCCGCAGTTTCTTATTGGGAGTGGGTCTCGATGCACTCTTTCGTCTCCTAGTTGGAGTTCCCCCGCTTCTATCCTTTCTTTGAAAATATGCTTTAGTCTGTTGCAATCGCTGGTCGGGTGGTGAACGAACCTGTGGTAATGGCAGTACTTGGGGTTCGCCATCTCAGCCTCAGTTGGTGGACGTCTGGGAGGTGGCAGTCTGATAATATCATCTTGAACCCAGGCTTCTAGGAGGTCAATCACCTCCTCGATGGGAAACAGGAAATCAAGGGTATTTCCTTCGGTCCCATGATGCTGCATGGGAGTTTTAGTGATGGTCTTTCGTGGCGGGGGTTCCCGTTGCGCCAGCGCTTCACGTTTTGGCTAGTGGCTCGTAGTTGGGGCTTTCCTTTTTCCCCTTTCGTTTACTATGTTCACGGAGGATGAGCCGGCATTAAATTGCTTGCTGATGAGGCGTATACTCCCGCGATTTTCACGCGTGTCTTCGGTTCGAGTTGGCATAGCTCTTTCCAGTAATGCCGGTGCTGTTGTTGCGGATCGTCTGGCGGCTTCATGGAGTTCGGAGAATGTTTGGAAGCGCAAGTTCTCTAGCAAGGCGCGGTAAATAGGAACCATACCATTGATGCACGCGTTCACCAGTTGTTGCTCGGTCACGTTTGGGTCGTGACAGTCGAGTGCTTGAACCCTGAACCTTTTGACGAAATCATTCGGATGTTCGTTATCCCACTGGTATATTCTTCCAAGGTCTGAGAAAGTAACTTGTTCAGACACGAAGAAGTATTTCTTATAAAACGCAGTGACCATGCTACTCCAGCTTGGGAATGCTATTCGGTGGGATCTTTGTTGTACCATGTATACGCCCTTCCAGTAAGTGATTTTTAGAATTCCCTTAAACGAAGAACGTGATTATATTCATGTTCACCTAGGGATTTTAGGAAACGGGAGACATGCTCATGTGCACTCCCGGTACCATTGTACATGGTAAATTGAGGAGAAGAGTACCCCCTTGGGAGAGGGATTCTCTTCATTTCGGATGGGTAAGGGGGTTGGTGATGATGCACGTCCAATTCATCATTCTTGATTCGGTTGCGGAGAAGTTGTTCCAGATCTTCTCGCGTGACGAAGTTGGGCGGCTAATTTCTTTCCAACGGGATTCTAGCGCGAGTTTCCTCATCCATGGAGGCGTGCTCCGCTGAGGTGCTGGCGTCGGGGTTGTTGGAGACATTCCTAAGCGGCTCTGGAGGACGCGAATCACGTGGTAGTCGCTCTGTCAGGGTCTTGACAAAGACGAGTACCTCCTTCTGCGTTGAAACCATATCCGTCTGGGCTCTGGAGAGCATCTCTGTCGTTCCATCAAATCAGCGATGGTGACATAAAGACGACTTCCTCTGGTCCCCCCGGTCTCTCGTCCCGTCGGCGGGGTAGTTGGAACCTTAGTTGTGGTCGGAGGCGCCATGCTAGACGAAGCATTAGGGGCCGCAGCAGCGCCTCTGGCCCTAGTGACTGGTTGCGTGACACCTGAAGAGATATTTTGGTTGCCATGATTAGAGGGTTGTGCAGAGACACTAGAGGAGGCAGCGGCTCTGGCCCTGGTGATTGGCGGTGTTACGCTTGAGGGAGTGCATTCGATGTTACCGTAGTCAGTGAGGTGATGCAACAACGTTATTGGGAGAGACGCTAACATCGTGGGATGTGTTATGTGTCTTTGGTATTCTCTGCAGCCGCTCCGGACCTGAGTTCCACCATGTTTGGATTTGACATTCGGGAAACGAAATCAGGAGTCGGAGTTGGTATTGTAACCGATAGATCAATCCTCCCGTTGTGGTCGCCAATTGTTTATGGGTAAAAATCGTTTCCGCCGATTTTGGTAAATTCGGTAGGTGAGTGAGAAACTAGTTTAAACCCTAAACAAATGTGTCTGCACGTGAGCACTTTCTAGATTCGAGAGATCAATCTGTACAAGTCCGGCCTAAACCAAGAAATGGCCGTTCCAGGACTTGCTTTCGGTCATAAAGTGGAGGAGAAGGGTTGATTTGGGGAGGGAAGCAAAGAAAGGTGTTGAGACCAGAACATGCGGGAGAGTAGTATCTCGACTTGTATCAGAAAGTGAAAGCTTCGGAATCTTGCAAGAGATGAAAGCTTTTTTTGGAGAGCTTGCAAAGTTGCCTTTTCTGTGAGTGTTCTGTTTTTCTCCTGACCGAGACTTGTTGTCTGGTGGAAATAGGTAAGACCTATTTATACAAGTCGAGATTCAAACGTACTCGGCCTCATGAAGGAAGAGAGTAAAGGGTGAAATAATGGGAGGAGGTGGTAACCGCATGGTGTTTATGGGTGAAAACGTTTTCACCATTATTTCCTCATTTATTTGACCGCTTTATTCCTATTCACGCTTTCTTAATGTGAGCGTAGTGTACGCTGCATCTTTGTGACCGCCAAACCAAGACCCCGGAAAGCATCCCCGCCTTGTGTTGATGTCTCGAGTATTGGTTGCACCTTGAGTGCAAGTGGCGCTGCTAGTGGCGCATGTGGCATGTGCGGAATGCCTTTGTTGCGGGTTGCACCTTGATTGCAAGTGGCAATGCCAGAGCTGCTAGTGACGTGTGTGGCATGTGCCAATGGCATGTGCGGAATGCCTTGGTGGTAGGTTGCACGTGGAGTGTAAGTGGCAATGCCAGAGCTGCTAGTGGCGTGGGTGGCATGTGCCAATGGCATGTGCGGAATTCCTTGGTGGTAGGTTGCACGGTTTGCAAGTTAGGCTACCAGCGTGGGTTTTGGCATGTGCCAATGGCACGTACGGCCAAGTTGGCCTAGGTTGCACGGATTGCAAGTTAGGCTACCAGCGTGCGTGTTTGGCATGTGTCAATGGCACGCACGGCCATTAGGGCCACGGCTAGGTAATGAAAGCTACCGGCGAGCGTGTTGGCATGTGCCAATGGCATGCTCGGCCATTAGGGCCACGGCCTGGTAAGAAAAGCTATCAGCGATGCGTGTTGGCATGTGCCAATGGCATGCGTGGCCATTAGGGTCACGGCCTGGTAAGAAAAGCTACCAGCGATGCATGTTGGCATGTGCCAATGGCATGCGTGGCCATTATGGTCACGGCCTGGTAAGGAAATCTACCAGCGATGCGTGTTGGCATGTGCCAATGGCATGCGTGTCCATTAGGGTCACGACCTGGTAAGGAAAGCTACCAGAGATGCGTGTTGGCATATGCCAATGGCATGCGTGGCCATTAGGGTCACGGCCTGGTAAGAAAAGCTACCAGCGATGCGTGTTGGCATGTGCCAATGGCATGCATGGCCATTAGGGTCACGGTCTGGTAAGGAAAGCTACCAGCGATGCGTGTTGGCATGTGCCAATGGCATGCGTGGCCATTAGGGTCACGGCCTGGTAAGCAAATCTACCAGCGATGCGTGTTGGCATGTGCCAATGGCATGCGTGGCCATTAGGGTCACGGCCTGGTAAGGAAAGCTACCAACGATGCGTGTTGGCATGTGCTAATGGCATGCGTGGCCATTAGGGTCACGGCCTGGTAAGGAAAGTTACCAGCGATGCGTGTTGGCATGTGCCAATGGCATGCGTGGCCATTAGGGTCACGGCCTGGTAAGGAAAGCTACTAGCGATGCGTGTTGGCATGTGCCAATGGCATGCGTGGCCATTAGGGTCACGTCCTGGTAAGAAAAGCTACCAGCGATGCGTGTTGGCATGTGCCAATGGCATGCATGGCCATTAGGGTCACGACCTGGTAAGGAAAGCTACCAGCGATGCGTGTTGGCATGTGCCAATGGCATGCGTGTCCATTAGGGTCACGGCCTGGTAAGCAAAGCTACCAGCGATGCGTGTTGGCATGTGCCAATGGCATGCGTGGCCATTAGGGTCACGGCCTGGTAAGGAAAGCTACCAGCGATGCGTGTTGGCATGTGCCAATGGCATGCGTGGCCATTAGGGTCACGACCTGGTAAGGAAAGCTACCAGCGATGCGTGTTGGCATGTGCCAATGGCATGCGTGGCCATTAGGGTCACGGCCGGGTAAGGAAAGCTACCAGCGATGCGTGTTGGAATGTGCCAATGGCATGCATGGACATTAGGGTCATGGCATAGTAAGGAAAGCTACCAGCGATGCGTGTTGGCATGTGCCAATGGCATGCGTGGCCATTAGGGTCACGGCCTGGTAAGAAAAGCTACCAGCGATGCGTGTTGGCATGTGCCAATGGCATGCGTGGCCATTAGGGTCACGGCCGGTAAGGAAAGCTACCGGCGATGCGTGTTGGCATGTGCCAATGGCATGCGTGGCCATTAGGGTCACGGCCGGGTAAGAAAAGCTACCAAAGAATGCGTGTTGACATGTGCCAATGGCATGCGTGGCCAATTTGGGTCACGGCCTGGTAAGGAAAGCTACCAGCGATGCGTGTTGGCATGTGCCAATGGCATGCGTGGCCAATTTGTCCTAGATTGCACGGTTTGCAAGCCTAGGCGCGGGCGCCATTTTGGAATGGCGTGGCTAGGGCCAAGGTAAGCGTGCTTGGATTGGCGTGGTGTGACTAGCGTAGCTACGGCCACGGCAGAGTGCGTTTGGCATGGCGCGGCTAGCTTGGGCTAGGTGTGGCTGGCATGATTTGCCATTGGCACGGAGGTGCGGCTAGCATGGTTGGCATGCTTTGGCGCGTTTGGTTTGACTAGCATAGCTAGGGCCAAGGCAGAGTGCGTTTGGCATGGCGCGGCTAGATTGAGCTAGGTGTGGCTGGCATGATTTGCCATTGGCACGGAGGTGCGGCTAGCATGGTTGGCATGCTTTGGCGTGTTTGGTGTGACTAGCATAGCTAGGGCCAAGGCAGAGTGCGTTTGGCATGGCGCGGCTAGCTTGGGTTAGGTGTGGCTGGCATGATTTGCCATTGGCACGGAGGTGAATTAGGGTTTTGCTCGTTATAATCCTAATTTGAAAAAAATACCCCCTATTAATTACTGACTACATGTATTAAATGTTCTAATAAATGTGTCACCGGTGACATTAGGTTATTTGGGGTTTTATGATTTTACCCTTTGTTTAAAAACCACCATCAACACCTACGTAAGAATTTCCAGAGTACCTTTTTTTTATATATATACATGTGTCCTGTTCCACGGCAGAACCCTTAGTATTGACTAAAATCATTTTTGTATATACCAAACCATAATTATCGCAACACCGTCCCAATGGAAAACCATGCCAGCCACGTCTCCGCGCTAAGGCATGCCGACCATGCCAGCCGCACCACCGTGCCAATGGCAAACCATGCCAGCCACGCCTCTCCGCGCCAAGGCATGCCAACCATGCCAGGCGCACCATCGGGCCAATGGAAAACCATGCCAGCCACGTCTCGCGCCAAGGCATGCCAACCATGCCATCCGCACCACCGTCCCAACGGCAAACCATGCCAGCCACGTCTCCGTGCCAATGGCAAACCATGCCAGCCACGCCGCGCCAAGGCATGCCAACCATGCCAGCCGAACCACCGTGCCAATGGCAAACCATGCCATCCACGTCTCCGCGCCAAGGCATGCCGACCATGCTAGCCGCACCATCGTGCCAATGGAAAACCATGCCAGCCACGACTCCGCGCCAAGGCATGCCGACCATGCCAGTCGCACCACCGTGCCAATGGCAAACCATGCCAGCCACATCTCCTCGCCAAGGCATGCCAACCATGCCAGCCACGTCTCCGTGCCAATGGCAAACCATGCCAGCCACGTCTCCGCGCCAAGGCATGCCAACCATGCCAGCCGCACCACCGTGCCAATGGCAAACCATGCCATCCACGTCTCCGCGCCAAGGCATGCCGACCATGCTAGCCGCACCACCGTGCCAATGGAAAACCATGCCAGCCACGTCTCCGCGCCAAGGCATGCCGACCATGCCAGTCGCACCACCGTGCCAATGGCAAACCATGCCAGCCACATCTCCGCGCCAAGGCATGCCAACCATGCCAGCCGCACCACCGTGCCAATGGCAAACCATGCCAACCACGTCTCCGCGCCAAGGCATGCCAACCATGCCAGCCGCACCACCATGCCATCCACGTCTCCGCGCCAAGGCATGCCGATCATACCATCAGCACCACCGTGCCAATGGCAAACCATGCCAGCCACGTCTCCGCGCCAAGGCATGCCGACCATGCGAGCCACACCACCGTGCCAATGGCAAACTATGCCAGCCACGTCGTCGTGCCAAGGCATGCCGACCATGCCAGCCGCACCACTGTGCCAATGGAAAACATCACGGTTTGTACCAAACCCTAATTTTGGCCGCGCCTAAACTATGCCAAAGCTTGCTGGTCCCCTACTTTCATTGACCAATCAGGTTGCTCGAAACCTTCCACGGTCTCAAAAGAGGCTAGCTTCCCAAAACACGCTAGCTTCCCAAAACACGCTAGCTTCCCAAAACGAGCGAGCTTCCCAAAACTGCGCCAACATGCCACACGCGCATACCAAAAATCCATGCCATCCATGCCGCCATGAGACAGGCGCGGCTATGCCACCTCGGGCCCGCAACATCCCTCATGAATTCTTCCTGAGTTTTACTGTCGGGCTGTTTTCACCTCCTCAACGAGCTCAAAACCTAAATATATCCGCTTAAGGAGATAGGAAATTCTTTTCCGATCGAATGGTGGGGAAGACCGTCAAACTCCGAGTCCGTACGATATTTCTACAGAGATTCTAGTAAAGGGCGCTAATTAGGGTTTCAGCATGCCAAACCCTAATTTAGACAAAGTTGCGAGGCTATAAATGGAAGGTAGACACGATCAACGGCTTCCCTTTCTCCTGAGATGCAAATCTCAGCCACGTCTCCCAAGCTCAACTTGCCAAGCAACAACAACATGCTACATGTTTTCCACGAAAACACTCGAGACATCAACACATGTCACAAACTGGGGGATGCTCATTAGGGTGTTGGTTTGGCAGTTTACAGCGTGCGGCGTACACTACGCCTGTTACAAGAAAGTATCATAAGAATGAGTCGGTTAGTAAATACAAGGAGTAATGGTGAAACGTTTCTTTTATTATGGAACATCAATTCCAGACGTTACCCGTTACCACCTCCTTCCACTTTACTCAGTCGTTCCCATTTCTTACGAGACCAGAGTACGTTTTGTTACGACTTGTATAAATAGGTCTTACCTATGTCCACCAAACAACAAGTTTTGGGTCAGGAGCATACAACACTCAGAAACCACTTGCTAGATTTCCCACCTGTTAGCTTTCACTTTCTGATACTGCAAGTCAAGCAACTACTCTTCCAGAATCAACTATTCTGGTCTCAACACTTTCTTCGTTTCCTCCCTAAAACCAACCCTTCTCCATCACTTTGTGACCGAAGCATGTCTGGAACGTCCATTTCTTGGTTTAGGCCGGATTTGTACAGATTGATCTCTCGAATCTAAAGTACTCCCTTGCAGTACATTGTTTAGGGTTTAGACTCAGTTTCTCACCCACTCACGCGAAATTACCGAAATCAGCAGAAACTGTTTTCACCCTCAAACAATTGGCGACCACAGCGGAAGGACTGATCTTTCGGTCACGTTGTTAATTTTCAACTCTCAATCTCGTCGTTTGACTTAGATCTCGGAACGGTAGCAACAAATTATCCTCTCAGGGATCAACGACCCAGTTACCAGTCGTAACAGTTACCAGGCATTATACAACAAGAGCCAACTGGGGACTTCCACAAAAAAAAAAGCAAACGATTCGCTTAGGATCGACGACCCAGTTATCAATAATCACGCGACGGGGAACAACTGGGGACTTTTCACAGACAATTCGACGTCGGCGGACTTGTGATTTGGGATCCGTTTTGTTGAAGTAGGTAATAAAAACAAGTAAGTTCGGCCAGGATACATAACCAATTACTATAGGTTTCCACGTTGAAACCAAACACCATGTTATTCCCAAGTTTCATCTCATACTATCCCCCGTCATGCAACATTCACGGTTTCACAATTTTCCTAGATGATTTGCTACCTACACTTGCAACTCAAACTTTAACATATCAAAAGACCATTATCCCAAAATAATCCAAAAACTCTTATAAAAAGCAATCATCTATCAATCCAAAAAAAAAAAAACGAACCATAAACTAGGCGTTTCTTTGTCTTTCACAAAAAAAAAATAAGGAAAGGAGTTTCAGAAAAGTAACACGCTCAAGGAAAATCGCTCAACAACGGCTCGTTCTTCTTGGAGAAAATGTTCTTCATACTTTGAAGGGCCGCCTTCTTCAGTTTCAACTCCTGAGATAACTTCTCCAGCTCCTGGGACAACCTATCGAATTCTGCCGCCCGATGATTAATAGAATCCGCAGAAGGACCATCAACCGTTTCAGCCTGCAGTCTTTGGATCTCAGAAAAGCCCTTGCAGAACCAGGAGACATTAAATTCAAGGTCTACACACATATCCCGGTGAAACTTCCATCTCGTGATCACATCTCCAGAAACAGTATGACCAGTCACGTTGCACATATGATGAATCGAAGATAAAGCTTCTTCCACACGCTTGACTAATGCAAATCGGCTAGTAAGCTTCTTGTTCGTGGCGATATGTCCGTACTCTTTCCATATCCTGGTATACAACTCTACACGCTTAGCTGGTACACTGAAGCCTCCAATCAACACGTGGTCTTCATGGGGAGTCAAATATGGAGGAGTAAAAATGGCGCCCGCAACTGAATCTTTGACTGGCGGATTCCCGGCTACGATTGCGCCAACAGTCGCCGGAATACTTTCCACCATCATTTATCAACCTCCATTTACAAACCACCAGCAGGCGCGGTTTCCATGGTTGGATCTTTATCGTGACGGGTCCCCACCTCAAGGCCATCTTCGGAAACGATTCCTCCCTGCGACATTACGTTTTAGTTTTGTTTCAAAAAACAAAAACAAGAAGGAGGAGAAGAACGCCTAAACTTACTGACTTATTTTCGGGCTCCCCGGAGGAAGACTCAGCATTACTTTCAGAAGCGTTTTCATCATCTTCATCAATGGCTCAGTCACCAAACGGATTAGTTACCAGTTGTCACACTACAAGAAGTGACTGGGGAGCATCAATAATCTGCGCTCTGGTCAAGTTATATTTGATGTACTCATTGCTCAACATACGTCTCATCCATCCTTCATGAGGGCCCAGCGGAGCATGAAAAACCTTGAAGTCGATAGGAGAAGGGTTATCTTGTGGAACGGATATTTTCATATAATTGAAAGGGCGCGGTGAACAACTCATCATCAATGTTCAGCATATCTTTGAAGCTGTCAACACCTCCTGACTTGGCACCAAAGATTGGCATCTCCAGAGTTCTTTTCTTCATTCGCAATTATCCCCGCACCTCTGCAGCCGAAGACATCTCAACAGAGTTCTTTTCTTCATGAAGAATTAAACCAAATCGTTTGCAATAGCAAAACGGTAATGGCCTGGTTCGTATAGGCCATTCAAGATGCATAATGATTATGCATCAAGCGCCAGTGGCATAGTGATGCCAGCATCAAATAAAAAACATGAGTCAGTTGGCCAAAACTTGTGTTACATTATCACACCCTTCAATAAAAACGCGTTCACAAGGTTGAAAGGTGTCATCAAAATGACAAAATTTTGAGATGTATAGTCACACACGAGGTTTAAGGCCATAACACACATTCACGTTGGACTACACAAGGCTGGTATTGGGTCCAAACACATAACTTGATAGGAAGTATGAGCATCCATTGATCATGTCACAAGTCCTGGACCGGCAATTGCTCAAGTCTCAAGTCGGTATTGATCAATTCACAAGTCCGATTATGCATCATTGCTCTATAAAAGTCTCAAGTCTAAGGTGTTGATCAAGTCACAAGTCCGATATTGCTCAAGTTTCAAGTCCGATGTTGATCAAATCACAAGTCCGGTATTGATCAAGTCGTATTGCTCAAGTTTCAAGTCTGGTATTGATCAAAGTCACAAAGCTGGTATTCGAATAAAGCAAAGCACGCACAAGTCCGTATTGGTATTGATCAATTCACCGATTGCTCAAGTCTCAAGTCGAAACACAAGTCAGGTGGTCGACGCTCAAGTTTCAAGTCGATCAAAGTCACAAGGTGGTATTCCAGATGCACGCGGAGGGTCCCACTTGATCCCAGCCCAGCATTGATCGAGCGCATACGCCCGTCCCCAATCAATGCTCTCTCTCCAGAAGAAGGCGTCTCATATCCAACACTTCAACGTTCTCCCAGGCCTGCTCCAGAAGCTGCTTCAACGCTTTCTACAGAACCCACATTTGCATTTGAGCACACAAGGTTCATTTTTTTTAAAAACAAGCTTGCTCACATCGGGTCCCACGTTCGAGCAAAGCAAATAGCAAGGCCGGTGTTTGGTCAAAGCATCAAGTCTGGTATTTAGTCAAGCTAGCTGGGTCGTTGTTTGGTCGAAGTAGCAAGATGACACTCGAGCAAGTACATCAACCGCACGGTCAAAGTAGGCACAGGACATGGCCGACGTTTGAAACATGTACACGGTGGTCCCGCGTTTGATCGAAGCATGCACATCTGCCCATGTTCGAATCAAGCATGCTTACATTGGGTCCCACGTTCGATCAAGCAGACGCAGTGGACCCACGATTAACCAAAACAGGCACATCAAGCCCACGTTCGATCAAGCAGTGCAGAGCCCCCCACGAACAAAACAGGCGTAACAATCTATCGAAGCAGGCAAGACCGATATCATGCTAGGGGAACACTCGCCTGGACGCCTCTTGAACGTGACATGCTCCAAGGATAGGATGACCTGTCTCTCCTGGTAATATCTAACTTTGTCTCATAAGCTTTGTCTTTAATCGTCACCATCTCATGCCTACCCCACAATGGTGTAACCATTACGTGCTAAAGTGGGACTTAATGTTGATGGTGGATTTTCATTTAAGGTTAAAAATGTAAAAACCAAAAAATTATGCGCTAACATCTTGTAAAAGATAAAGCCATTAATAAGTGTTGAATACTTCTTCACTTTACTAATTCACCTAGAATGGAGCATGTGACAACAATCCCATTCTCGTGAATTAAATACACGAAATTCATCCAGGTTGGAGCATGTAGCAACAATCCCATATACCCCGTGAATTTATAGCATTATTAATTAATGCGTGAGGAGCCTTGTATTTCCGTACTCATTATCGTGGGCATGACGACCGAGTGTTGCTCTCCATGAGAGCAACACGAACCTCCAAGCATTATAATGAAAGCATGTACGAAATACCCGCATGTGCCGCAACTCTCGGTGTGTTATACTAGCCCGATTGAGCATCCGGATTGTCCGATCGGTCTGGATATGATCTCGATCATCCAACTTCACCAAAGATGATTGGATGGCCAGACCAATTCCATAACCCCCAAGCAATTATGGAATATTCGGCCGCCGAACCAACGCGGACCCCCGCATGGTCGTCCTCCATTGGCATAGCTTGCCAAAAACGTCCAAACCAGAGCGGTATGGGCGGAAAACCCTAAATTAGGGTTTGCGGCACATTACATGTGTCACAAAACAGTCTCAACCATCCATCTTCGCAGGTATAGATGGAGGGTGTAGATGTAGATTCAAAAGGCCCAGAGCATGTCAACACAATCATCATGGGCCCGCCTACATACCTGACCAATCGGTCAGGACCAACCATGGTTGGTCATCCCAATTCGTACGCCCGAATAAAGCATGGTTACATGGCCATGAAAGCCAAAATTAGGGTTTTGAGCATCACGGCGTCCATCTTCTCCGCACGAATGGAGGGCCCAAGATTAGATTAAGGTGTTCGGTCATACCAACATGACCACCGTGGACCCATCAATCTCCTCACTCTGGTCGGCCAAGGCATACCATGCCTGGTTATCCCAAATCGTCCGCCCAAACTAGCGTGGTTACACTTCCCAATTGCAAACTAATCTCGACCGCTCAACTTCGCCGGACGATTTGAGTGGCTCAGATCACGTTTTCATGGGACAGTCAGGTATAGGCGTGAACACCAGCCTACCACCTACACGCCAGACCGATCGGCCAAGACCGACCAAGATTGGTCATCTTGGAACGCGCTCCCGAAGTGGGAATGATGCGCGGCTTTTGCGGCACCAGATTTATGTTGCAAAATCGATCTCAACCACTCCTCTTTACCGGTCAAATTGAGTGGCCTAGATCGCACCTTCATGGGACACTGAGGTATGGAAGTGTACACCGGCATGCTATCTACACGCATGTCGGTCCTTTCCAAAACACTTCCCATGCTTGGTTTCGACCAAGCTGAAGAGTGATGCCTGCGCACCTCTTCAAAACCCTAATTCCATCAACGGTCGCAGATGAGTGTCTGAAAGATCATCTCGTCCGTCCAACTTCACCGGCTTGGTTATACAACCCTGGTTAGGAGTTAATTGGTCAGTAAGGCATCATGGTAATCACCACCCGTCACTCTACCACACCATGATGCACTACCTGCATAGAATACACATGATACTTCACAAGTATCGACTTCCTAAATAACTTAGCTATTTAATCTAGCATTACATGCAACTTTATGTGGGTCCCACGATCCACACACTCGAGACATCAATCATGTCACAAACCGGGGGATACACATCGGGTATTGGTGCGGCGGTTTACGGCGTGCAACGCGCCATCACAAGAACGTGTCGGGAAGTCATGGACGGTTAGAGATGAAATGAGAAGTGGGCAAGACTGGGCCGTGTAACACCAACACACAACTCCACTACTCCATCACTCCACTTCCTCCACTTCCCACGAGAGACGTGAATAAGGCTCAAATGACTTGTATAAATAGGTTCTCCTCTTTATTTCCAACAACAAGAACAAGTCCATACAACAGAGGCAAGTGTTGATACAAACGTATTCAAACACCGGAACTGATAGCTTACACCCTACAAGCCAGTTCAACTTTCTGATACAAGTCATTCATAGCCAACACCTTCACATTCTCAACACCTTCTTCGCTTCCCTCCCTAAGATCAACCCCATCTCATTCACTTTGTAACCAAAACAAGTCTCGAACGGCCATTTATTGGTTTAGGCCGGACTTGCACAGTTTGATCTCTCGAATCTACAAGCACTCACCTCACAAAGGCATTTGTTTAAGGTTTAGACTCATTTCTCATCCACACATCCCAAATTACCAAAACCGCGAGAAATAGTTTTCACCCATAAACAATACCAAACCCTAATTCTCGCAACACCGTGCTAATGGCAAACCATGCTAGCCACGTCTCCACGCCAAGGCATGCCGACCATGCCAGACACGTCTCCGCGCCAAGACATGCCAACCATGCAAGCCGCACCACCGTGCCAATGGAAAACCTTGCCAGCCACGTCTCCGCGCCAAGGCATGCCAACCATGCCAGCCGCACCACCATGCCAACCACGTCTCCGTGCCAATGACAAACCATGAAAGCCATGTCTCCTCTCCAAGGCATGCCAACCATGCCAGCCGCACCACCGTGATAATGGCAAACCATGCAAGCCACGTCTTCGCGCCAAGGCATGCCGACCATGCCAGCCGCACCACCGTGCCAATGGCAAACCATGTAAGCCACGTCTCCACGCCAAGGCATGCCGACCATGCCATCCGCACCACCGTGCCAATGTCAAACCATGCCAGCCACGTCTCCGCGCCAAGGCATGCCAACCATGCCAGCCGCACCACCGTGCCAATTGAAAACCATGCCAGCCACCTCTCCGCGCCAAGACATTCCAACCATGCCAGCCGCACCACCGTGCCAATGGCAAACCATGCCAGCCCACGTCTCCGCGCCAAGGCATGCCAACCATGCCAGCCGCACCACCGTGCCAATGACAAACCATGCCAGCCATGTCTCCGCGCCAAGGCATGACGATCATACCAGCCTCACCACCGTGCCAATGACAAACCATCTCAGCTACGTCTCCACGCCAAGGCATGCCGACAATGCCAGCCACGTCTCCGCGCCAAGGCATGCCCACCATGCCAGCCGCACCATCGTGCCAATGGCAAACCATGCCAGCCATTCTCCGCGACAAGGCATGCCAACCATGCTAGCCGCACCACCGTGCCAATGGCAAACCATGCCAGCCACGTCTCCGCGCCAAGGCATGCCAACCATGCCAGCCGCACCACCGTGCCAATGGCAAACCATGCCAGTCACGTCTCCGCGCCAAGGCATGACGACCATACCAGCCGCACCACCGTGCCAATGGCAAACCATGTCAGCCACGTCTCCGCTCCAAGGCATGCCGACAATGCCATCCACGTATCCGCGCCAAGGCATGCCAGCCGCACCACCGTGCCAATGACAAACCATGCCAGCCACGTCTCCACGCCAAGGCATGCCGACCATGCGAGCCGCACCACCGTGCCAATGGCAGACCATGCCAGCCACGTCGTCGTGCCAAGGCATGCCGACCATGCCAGCCGCACCACCGTGCCAACGGCAAACATCACGTTTTGTACCAAAACCTAATTTTGGCTGCGCCTAAACTATGCCAAAGCTTGATGGTCCCCTACTTTCATTGACCAATCAGGTTGCTCCAAACCTGCCACGGTCTCAAAAGAGGCTAGCTTCCCAAAACACGCTAGCTTCCCAAAACCGCGCCAACATGCCACACGCGCATACCAAAAAAGCCATGCCATCCATGCCACCATGAGACAGGCACAGCTATGCCACCTCGGGCCCGCAACATCCCTCATGAATTCTTCCCCGAGTTTTACTATCGGTCTGTTTTCACCTCCCCAACGAGCTCAAAACCTAAATATATCCGCGAAAGGAGATAGGAAATTCTTTTCCGGTCGAATGGAGGGGAAGATCGTCAAACTCCGAGTCCGTACGAGAATTCTACAACGATTCTAGTAAAGGGCGCTAATTAGGGTTTCCGCATGCCAAACCCTAATTTAAACAAAGTTGCCAGAGCTACAAATGGAAGGTAGCCACGATCAACGGCTTCCCTTTCTCCTGAGATGCAAATCTCAGTCGTCCAAGTTCGCCACCCAACGCGTGGCAACTTCTGTCCCAATGCCAAAACTACATGGTTTGTACCAAACCCTAAATTTTGGCCGCTCCTAAAACATGCACGAGCATGCCAAAACCAGACCGGTCATGCCGCTGGCTGCCAAACGAAGGGTTGCAATAATCAACGGCTGCCCTTCCATCTGAGATGCAAATCTCATCCACACAAGTTCTCCACCTAACGCATGGCAACTTGCGGCCCAAAGCCAAACATCATGGTTTGTACTAAACCCTAATTTTGGCCGCGCCTAACACATGCCAAAGCCATGCACGACGCTGGATGCCAAAACGAAGGGTTGCAACAATCAACGGCTACCCTTCCTCTCAAGATGCAAAATCTCGACCGTCGAGGGTCACCACCTAGCCGGCAAGTCTCCCAAGCTCAACTTGCCAAGCAAAAACAACATGCTACACGTTTTCCACGAAAACACTCGAGACATCAACACATGTCACAAACTGGGGGATGCTCATTAGGGTATTAGTTTGGCGGTTTACAGCGTGCGGCGTACACTACGCCCGTTACAAGAAAGTGTCATAAGAATGAGTTGGTTAGTAAATACAAGGAGTAATGGTGAAACGTTTCTTTCATTATGGAACATCAATTCCAGGCGTTACCCGTTACCATCTCCTTCCACTTTACTCAGTCGTTCCCATTTCTTACGAGACCAGGGTACGTTTTGTTACGACTTGTATAAATAGGTCTTACCTATTTCCACCAAACAACAAGTTTTGGGTCAGGAGCATACAACACTCAGAAACTACTTGCTAGCTTTCCCATCTGTTAGCTTTCACTTTCTGATACAAGTCAAGCAACTACTCTTCCAGAATCAACTATTCTGGTATCAACACTTTCTTCGCTTCCCTCCCTAAAACCAACCCTTCTCCTTCATTTTGTGACCGAAGAAAGCCCGGAACGGCCATTTCTTGGTTTAGGACGGATTTGTACAGATTGATCTCTCGAATCTAAAGTACTCCCTTGCAGTACATTGTTTAGGGTTTAGACTCAGTTTCCCACCCACTCACGCGAAATTACCGAAATCAGGAGAAACCGTTTTCACCCTCAAACAACAGAATATGAGAGTATATAACTCAGGCACACACACACACACTCTCTATCTCTCTCTCAATATCTGACGATCACTAACTATCCACGTGGGCTAATCCAAATCACTCATTACAACTGACTAAGTACCTACACACATACGATAATGGGAACTCCTGTCACATGACAGACTCAAATAATTAAGCAAAGGCAGGAATTTAATATATTATTCACAGAAATAAATGCTTAGTAATCTATATCAAACAGCAGGCACACACACCACAAAATCTATCATATTTTTACCTAATACAACCAATACGATCTGCACAATTTGATCAAATCTACATACTCAAGTTGGTAGACCAGGTTCAACTCCCTAAACAACATGAATTGTATAAGTTTACCAACCAATCAAAGCAGCAATTTTTTTTTTGAAAACTGGAAAAAGGGCAGACCATCAATGTTAATCCTAGACCCTTATATTAGCCAAAACAAACCTTTTTCTTTGCAGATAGTACGAAACTATGTGAAATTTACCTCTGTAATTAACCTCATGTCTCTGCAAGTTGCATTAAATAAAGGGTCAATAAGCACTCAAAAAAAAAGTTTAAGAACAATAATGGAAGGATATTAACATATTCATATACCTCTGGCATGTTTTTCTTATATTTTCATATGACATTTCATTATAAACCTCAGCACTAGCATTTATAAACCTCTACATTTAGCTTACTGGAGAATATGAAAGGCGATAGAAATAGTAACTAGTTTCGATTTCCATAATGCATACGACATGTGTAATCTGAAGTTACACATGCATATGGCATGTGTATGTTGAATTTACACATGCATATGGTGAACAAAAGATATAAACCTGAACCATTAGAAGGTTCACAACAAGATAATGAAGATATTAACAATAACAAAATACAATCTCTATGTTTAAGATTAACATTCAGAGTTCATAGGTGAATAAAACAATTTTCATGCATCAAGTAAGGTCTGCGAAAACTTGAATGTTTACAGATAACGATTTCAAATTTCCAAACAAAAATCATCACATCAGAAGATTAAAAATGCAGCAAGGTCAATGCTCAAAGATATGTGCTTATGCATGAATTGTGACAAATTATTTATCATTCACAGGGGAACCAAATTGTAAACTTCTAATGCTGGTTAAACTATAAGATTTCATCCAAGTAAACAAATTTGTAATATAGCCAAAAATTGAAAACAGAGAAACCTTACATGTATATTTAGTCACTTATGAATCAGTGGCTTCTCGTAGATGTTCATCATTATGCAACATTCTTTTCTCCACTGATGCAGGCTTCTATACTGTTGTAGCATTTGCTCATAGTTGCAAAAACGTATATGCATTCAGATATCCATGTACTCATTATGAATCAGCAACTCCACCAAAATTTAAGGACATGTGGAAGTGATTCTGAAAACAGAAAATTAGAGTCTCTTAATTAATTATCATTATATTATAAAAATCTGAATCAAAACCCTTATTCATGTTTTACTACGGCAGGAATTATAGATGTAATCCTCCGATTGAAACTATAACAAGCATTAAAGAACATAAATAAGATTTTGATTAGGGAAAAAATTGAAAAGCATGAATTCCATATCAAGACGATGGGTAATAGAGATGATAATTCGCTGAGATTGAATCTCAAATTCGTTATTAGATCATTACAAGAAATTGAGAGTTACGACGATTTTGACAAGGAACAGATCTGAAATTTTGGTCCAAGATTCTTCAAAAAAAAAATTGTATTAAAACGATCAGAGTGAATAGATGATTGTAGATATGATCTCCGATTTCGATTCAAATTACTTAATTAAATATATTTTTTTTAAGATTTAGGTTTTTGAAACCCTAAAACGCTTTTCTGAAATATGTTTTCGAAATCGAACAACTTAAATGTATCAAATGAAGCACAAAAGAAGATATACTTATCTTTATACTCAGATTCAAATTGAATTTGTGCCGGAGTTGTAGAGATTTGAAGTTCATCCTCTGATTCTAACTTGTAGATTGATGATCAGTTGTTAAACCTGTTTGAATCAAATCGATTACTTTCTTTCTTCTGTAATACGTAAACGTCATCAGCGAAGATCGATGGAGCGAGAATCGTTTTCTTGCTCTCTGCAATTGTTTTCTTCGGTTTGATGAAAGAACCCTAATTTTTTCAGAGCAAAGACGAGAGAGAAGTGAGAGAAAGTGAAAATGAAAATGAATCTGGAAATGAAACATATAGCCTTTTTCATTAGGTATATATAGTAAAGGGCATTTTTGGTATTACGAATTTCCCCCAAACCCCAAACTTTATTACCAAGCCCTGAAATCTAAAGTTCTGGGCCTAGAAATATTAAAAAGTGAAAGTATGGAGTTGATAGGGGAGCATCCATTTAGTGGGGCTTCTATATATTGAACCCATATAGTAGGGGGTTCTAGTATTTTTCACATTCCACATTTGTGTTAGGTTTAATTTTACAAAAAAGTGGTCATAAATGGGACTCCCTCCTTTCGGGCCATTCAGGCCCTACGATCGGTCGGCCCAATTAACTTAAATATATACACTATTTACTAGTAATATTTTTTTAGATAATTATTAGGAAGAAAACCACTTTTATTAAAGGGAAAGACGATTTCAGGGTGGATTTAAAAAAACAACTCTCCCCTCTTGAGAATCGTTTTTTCATTGTTGTTTCATAAATAACATATTAACACTCACGATTTTTTTGTTTCGATCTCTTTATTAGATGAAAACATATTCCTCTACTAATGTGAACCATGCTTGGTTGCAAGTTGCAACTAGTGTCCCGATAAGTCTAACTTAATGGAGTTAGATTTTTTTATTCTGATGATGATGACTTCAACTTTTCGCATACAACTTCGAATTCCTCCAAGTCTTATGGCAAGTAATTAGGCCGACCGAGCGAAGTGAGGGAGGACTCTATATATGGTGACTTTTTTCCAATTTAACACAAAAAGATTGGATTTGGTTCAACGATGAAAGGACGACACTGCCCCTCTAAATCAATTTTTCTTCTTTTCCTTTAGACATTTTCATAAACAAACCGAAAAGGAAGGGCAAATAGGTATTAGACATTTTCGTAAATAAACCAAAGAGGAAGGGCAATAAGGTATTAGACATTTTCATAAATAAACTAAAGAGGAATGGCAAATAGATATAAAAGCCAAATTGTATTACAATTCCTTATGTATATGATTTTCTTAAGGGTATAATTGGTAACCAAACTTTAATATAACATACCTAAAAATCCGTGCTTTGGAATTTCACAAATTGTATCTCGTTGGAAATGTTATAAAAAAAATATACGCAACGAGTACAAACAACAATATCAAATTTAGAGTTTTTACAAAAAATTCGGAGGTATTTATCATTTTAGGCACAATTTTAGAAAATTAAATGTATATCCATTATGAAAACCACCACAAAGGATACATAAACTTTATGTAACCATATTTTGGTTTATGCATCAACTAATTTTCCTTTGCAACTAATAAAACGATGTACTCCCTCCGTTTCAAGAAAAGTGATACTTTCACTTTAGGCAAAAATTTTCTTTTAAAGTCCAATTACAGCAGTGTTTCATTTTTTCTTCGGTTGGCCTCCCCACTGTGGCAGCGGTCATCTAGTATATGTGCATACAACACACTACACGAAATCAGGGATTTTGTAACGCCCGATTTTGTAACGGAATTTTTTAAGTAACGTCGTATCGACGTTGGTAACTTTATAACGTGGGATAATCGTTGCAATAATTGGCATTTGTTACAGAGTTTCGGGAGGGTTGTGGGTAATTACCTTCATATCCTCAACTTAAATTGCCAAGTTACATTGTTACCCTCCAATACTACTATTAGCGCCTCTATTACTACTATCAGCTCCCAATTTCATCTCACACTCAAGGGCTACCCAACATCCCAACGATTCTCATTTTTTTCTCCAACATTTTTTTCCCATTATAACTCTTCATTTTAATTACCAAAAATCAGAAAAAAAAAACTAAAATCAATGAAATTAGTTTTTCATTTTTTTTTAATTTGTGCGAAAATTAAAAGAGAATAAATATGTCGAGAACAACTGAGAGCCTGAGACATTTCTCCACCCATTTCCCCTTTCCTCTCCGTCCATTTTACTCCATCGATTTGAGCTTCGGAAACATCGAGATGCAGCTGCAGAGAACTTCATTAACAACACGAATCAGTCAATTTTTCTGTGAATCATCGATGTAACCCTAGATTTAAGTTAAATCGATCTCTCATAGAAGTTTTGATACTGATTCAAAATCTTGGAAATGAAAATCTGGGTTATCATCATCTAAGGTATTTCATTTATTCGTTTTTTTTTCCGAATCATAGTTTTTTTAACATTTGGGGGTTTAATAATTTTACAAATTGGAGGTTAGAAACTATTGATTTTGAATTTGAATGATGCAATTTCTGATGGTGTTTATGAACATCTATATCTTTTATATTTATATGTGATTGTAGATTTTAGGTTTATGGTTTTTGTGTTTGTTGAGTGTGATCAAGAAGATTTATATGTGCAATTGTGGATGTTGCAGTACATTGTATTATGTTTTAAGAATATCTCAATGTACTTTTGTAGATTTAGTTGATAATTAGACTGAGTCAGACATAGTATTTTACTTGTTTGTAGGATGTCACAATTTGTTTATAGATTATCTCCATTTGTTTGTAGATGGGTGAATAAATCAATTGTGTATTGAAGCAGTAGCTCTAATGAGAATCCCAACCAGCCAAAGAATTTAGATGAAAATCAAAGAGAAGATATTGTTCATAATTTGTTCCCTTTACCTAGTCAGATTCTAGCTCTTTATGATTTGAATTCATTGTCAAAGTAGTTTCTTGGGTCAGTGGTCAGAGTGCATTGTAGATTATAATTAGGTGTGTATATGCCTCCACAAGCACCAAGTAGTTTTGTGGGTCAGTGGAATCATGTAGGTTTCACAGGACTCAATCTTGAGTCAAGTTATTACGGCTTTGACAGATGATCTACAACTTGTTATACCTTTTGTTGATAAACTTAAACTCAGTTATAGTGTTTGGGTGTATGATATTGTTACAATTAGTGAATCAAGATTGTAATGTGTTTTGAGAAGCAGTTTCTGCACTTTAGATGAAAACCGGAGAGAATTA
The DNA here is from genome assembly GCA_023531295.1 of Papaver armeniacum. NCBI lineage: Eukaryota > Viridiplantae > Streptophyta > Magnoliopsida > Ranunculales > Papaveraceae > Papaver > Papaver armeniacum. The sequence continues at coordinate 255,080 of JAJJWW010002205.1, forward strand.
GGATACTAGTTCTTGATAGAATTCAGATAATGCTTTAGTAAATTCATAGATCATATAATACATTTCAACATACCACAGTTTAACATACCATTGTTACTTTCATTAGAAATCACAAAGACATCTCCAGCATACCAAATGTAACCCACTATATTCAAATCAACACAAAAAGAAACCAAAATTGCAATTTCATTAACCACATTTACAAACACCATCATTATTACTGATCAAACCCCTAATTACTAAGTAGTTCTATTACATTCAAACTCATTCACAAGATCAACATCAAAGCATGACCCAAAAACCTAGTCTGTAATTCCATCAAACATCTTAGATTTTAACTATTCATACCAGGAAAAACTAGACTGTTCGAACCCCCTTGCAAACACCTTACACACATATTACTAAAACTGTTAGCAGTTACCATCTGCATAAAAATATCAAAACAAGCCCATCTGTTCAAAATAAAAGAAAAACATCCGAGATAGCAAAATAACCACAAGAAAACCAATACATATTCTCGGTTGACTTCAAGAATATGAGCAAAATGATCAGCAAACGCCTACAAGATTCCTTTGAATTTTAACGAAGAAGCTCTTAGTCCGATTTCACAAAATAGAAACTTTCCCATCGAAATCTTATTGATGTTCTAGGGATGATTATTCAGAATCATCACCATCGTCGCTGCCCATCTCATCGATAAACTCATTGCTATGCTGACTTCCTGAATTTTCAGTTGCATTATCACCACTGTCGTCGTCGCTGCCCATATCATCATCGTTGTACTCATTGCTATACTGACTTTCTATTTCAGTTGCACTTCCATAAAGTCCATCACCTGAATCTTCACTTCCTTCATCATCTTCATTCTCTTCCTCCAAATCTCCAACCTCAACTGGTTCACTATTCTCATCAAGACCATCAATTTTTTCTCCATCAGAATCAACATTCAGTCTCTCATTCAAGGTTCTTGCAAAAAGTCGAGGGATTGCTTTTTCTGCTAAGTATCTTTCATACCATGCATCCTCATACTTGTTTTTCTCTCTTCCTCCTCTGTTCCTCTGTCTCAGAATTTCTCTCATGGTCATCACTTCTCTCAAAATCATTCTCTTTCTCACTTTCGGTTGCACTGCTGTTGATGGTGGTTTTTAAACAAGGGGTAAAATCGTAAAACCCCATGACTTAGTGTTACCCGCAACACATTAACTAAGAGCATTTAATTCAGGTGTAAATAATTAATAGGGGTAATTTTTCAAAATACCAGATTAGGGTTTTCGACACAGAAACCTAATTCCAAAACCAAGCCGCATACTGCGCACCATGGCAACAATGCCAAATCAAGCCGCATACTGCGCACCATGGCAACAATGCCAAACCAAGCCGCACACTGCGCACCATGGCAACAATGCCAAACCAAGCCGCACACTGCGCACCATGGCAACAATGCCAAACCAAGCCGCACACTGCGCACCATGGCAACAATGCCAAACCAAGCGCGCACATGCGCACCATGGCAACAATGCCAAACCAAGCTGCACACTGCGCACCATGGCAACAATGCCAAACCAAGCCGCACATTGCGCACTATGGCAACAATGCCAAACCAAGCCGCACAGTGCGCACCATGACAACAATGCCAAACCAATCCGCACACTGTGCACCATGGCAACAACGCCAAAACCAAGCCGCACACTGCGCACCATGGCAGCGAAGCCAAAACCAAACTACATATCGCACTCATTGGCAACCATGCCAAACTAAGCCGATATGCCATTGGCACATGCCAAATATAGCGCCCTAGGCTTGCAAAACGTGCAACTAGGTCAACATGGCCGTCACGTGCCATTGGCACATGCCAACACGTACCACAATCCATATTTCCAAGCCGCTATGCCATTGGCACATGCCAAATATAGCGCCCTAGGCTTGCAAAACGTGCAACTAGGTCAACATGGCCGTACGTGCCATTGGCACATGCCAACACGTACCACAAGCCATATTTCCAAGCCGCTATGCTATTGGCGCATGCCAAATATAGCGCCCTAAGCTTGCAAAACGTGCAACTATGTCAACATGGCCGTAGGTGCCATTGGCACATGCCAACACGTACCACAAGCCATATTTCCTAGCCGCTATGCCATTGGCGCATGCCAAATGTAGCGCCCTAGGCTTACAAACCATGCAACCTAGGCCAAGTCGGCCACGCATGCCATTGGCACATGCCAACATGCTCGCTGGTAGCTTTTCCTACCAAGGCCACGGCCCTAACGGCCACGCATGCCATTGGCACATGCCAAACACACACGCTGGTAGCCTAACTTGCAAACCGTGCAACCTACCACCAAGGCATTCCGCACATGCCATTGGCACATGCCAAACACACACGCGGGTAGCCTAACTTGCAAACCTTGCAACCTACCACCAAGGCATTCCGCACATGCCATTGGCACATGCCAAACACACACGATGGTAGCCTAACTTACAAACCTTGCAACCTACAACCAAGGCATTCCACATGCCATTGGCACATGCCAAACACACACGCTGGTAGCCTAACTTGCAAACCGTGCAACCTACCACCAAGGCATTCAAGACATGCCATTGGCACATGCCACACACGCCACTAGCAGCTCTGGCATTGCCACTTACACTCAACGTACAACCTACCACCAAGGCATTCCGTACATGCCATTGGCACATGCCACGCACGCCACTAGCAGCTCTGGCATTGCCACTTGCGCTCGAAGTACAACCCGCAACAAGGGCATTCCGCACATGCCAATGGCACATGCCACACGCGCCACCAGCAAGCGCCACTTGCACTCAAGGTGCAACCAACGAGATATCAACACAAACTGGGGGATGCTTTCCAGGGTTTTGGTTTGGCGGTCACAGCTTGGAGAGTACACTACGCTCACATTAAGAAAGCGTGAAAGGAATAAAGCGGTCAAATAAATGAGGAAATAATGGTGAAAACGTTTTCACCCATTAACACCATGCGGTTACCACCTCCTCCCATTATTTCACCCTTTACTCTCTTCCTTCATGAGGCCAGGGTACGTTTCAATCTCGACTTGTATAAATAGGTCTTACCTATTTCCACTGCATACAACGTGTCTCGGTCGGGAGAAAAATACTACACTCTCGAGAAAAGGTAACTTTGCAAGCTCTCCAAAAGCTTTCATCTCTTGCAAGCTTCCGAAGCTTCTACTTTCTCGATACAAGTCGAGACACTACTCTCCTGCACTATTCCGGTCTCAACACCTTTCTTTGCTTCCTCCCCAAATCAACCCTTCTCCTCCACTTTGTGACCGAAGCAAGTCCGGAACGGCCATTTCTTGGTTTAAGGCTGGACTTGTACAGATTGATCTCTTGAATCTATAAAGTGATCACGTGCAGCACATTTGTTTAGGGTTTGAATCGGTTTCTCACTCACCTACCGAATTTACCGAACTCGGTGAAACGATTTTTACCCATAAACAATTGGCGACCACATCGGGAGGATTGATCTATCGGCTACAATGTCAGACTGTCGATCTCGTTCTTCGACCCAGATGTCAAGATGGTAGGGGAAGGCGACTCAATCCGATGCAACTACCAGACAACCCGGTTACCAGTTGTAAAAACTACACAAGAAAAGCGGGGACTCATTTGAAGATGCTACTGATTGGGGACTTGTTTGGCGATGCTACCAAAGAAACCGCCCTTTTACATGAAGAGGGGCATGTTCGCAAAAACCTATGAAGTGAGTAAATTCGGACTACGTAAGATATACGATTTGTTTTAGGTTTTTAGTAAAACCATTATACTACCGAGTATTGTGCCTATTGCTAGCACACACTTTCATAAAAGCAATATTCCTTTCCCAAAACATAATCGTAGTCATATTATCAAAACCGTTCATCCTTAAATAATCCAATATCCTCAAAAGCTACCAGCTGTCTACCAAAACTGGTCAAACTTTGAACCAGACATCCAATATGTCTTTCAAAAAAAAAAAAGAACCTAAATGAAAGTTTAGCAGAGAAACGTTCAAGGAAAATTATCCAACAGAAGTCTGCTCTTCTTGGAGAAAGTCAATTTTGCATCTTCGAGAGTCGCTCTCTTCATAGTCAACATCTTGGAAAGCTCTTCGAGTTCCACCTCCTGTCGTGCAATCTCCTCGGCGGAAAGGCTTTCGATTGCCGCATCTTTCAACTTTTGGATCTCAAGCAAGGCCTTCGACAAACCACGAAGTATTGAACTCCTTTTCTACGCACACGTCGCGATGGTGCTCCCGATCGGCAATAACGTCTTGAAACGGTGTGACCCGGGCCACATCACGCATATCCTCGATGGAAGATAAAGCCTCTTCCACACGCTTAACCAAAGGTGCAAATCGACTAGTGACTTTCTTGGTCGTGGCCATATGTCCGTATTTCTCCCAGATTCCGTGTACAACGCCTCGTGCTTAGCTAAGACGCTGAAGCCGCCAACCAAAGACATGACTCCGGATAAGGAACCAAGTAGGGAGGATCAAAATGGCGCCCGCACCCGGCCTCACGACTCGCAAAGGGTCTTCCTCCATGTCTACGGCAACAACCATCGAGAATCATCCGCCGTTTGAGCCACATCCGTGCCCGGCAATTGGCTAACGCCCATCTCCAAGTCACCGCCAGGTGGTCACCAAAGGCAAGTTTTCGTGTGCCTCTACCCCTGCATTATCCTCCAATCGGATTCCTCCTGCGAACTCGAGTTAGACATTTTTCAAAAAGAAGAAACATAAGAAGAGAGAAAAGAAGCGAAACTCACCGAACCACTTCCGAAAAAGAACCGGGTCTTGCCGGAGGAATCACTCTCACTTGTCGAACTTTCTTCTTTCTCTCGACTCATCATCGCTATGAGAAGGCTCGATCTTTTTGGAATTCTTTGAAGAAATTGATGTCTCTCTGGCAACGTGCAAGGGCAGCGAAAGCATTAACACTACCGAAGCCCTAGAGGAAACAAGACACATGTTTTCGGTAGAAATTCACGTGTTTTGAGACAAACCAAAGAAGAGGCGACACATACAGTTATTGGAAGAACTGAAAGACACGAGAGCCGAGGGAGGGTCTTTGAAACCGTCCGGAACCCGCAAAGCACGATTCTTCGTTCTCCGTTCCTTGACACAGGGACTTTCCGAGTTGCTAGGCAATTTTCGCTTGAGATCTCTCAACATTGGATACTTCTTCAAAACTGGCTGGGGAAGGTTTGCAAACGAACGTTCTCCACCACGCTATTCACAAAATCTTGGATCATAATAAACTCGCCGCCCCAAACTCGTTATAGCCGAAGGTCGTCGGAGTTACTCTTCCAGTTTGAAAGAAGGGAAGGCGGATACCCGGCTCAAGGGCACCGGCATTAAGGGCGGCACGCAATGAATCTTTAGGGACCACCTATTTGGTAAGCAAGAGGCACCCCTTGATCGAAACCCATGTGACGAGCAAAGACGGCCAATATTGTAAGCAGCCTATCCGGAAAGACCCCATGAAGAAAGACGACATATAACCGGCAAGCGGCTTTGAATGAACAAGTTTTTACCGGCGCTCAAATCGCCATCAAGACAAAGACATGAGCGGAGCGGAGTAACCAAAGGTGTCAATTTGAGTCATCGACCTATGGACTAGGCTCCCATGGGCGAAAATTGATTTCATACGACTTATCAAGAAGACTAACCAAGCTCACGCCAACCTTTGGACGCCTGTTCACCCATCGAAGAATTCGGGAACCCCCAACTCATGGGAATTGAAGGCATCGGTTTCGGAGCATACTTCTCAAAGTGCTCCCATAGCTAGACTTGCAGAAAAGCAACGTGCACATATGAATTCACTTTCATGAAACCATTCGAAACTCGCATGTTCGCAACTAGGTGATCCATATGCACATACAGGAACCGAGGAATAGCTTGCCAATGGGAAGAACTTCACCTTTTGCTAACTTCACAGAACCGCTAGCAACTCTGGTCTTATTTCCTTCTTGCGGAAACTGGTCATCAAAAATGTCTCTAGACAAACAAAGATAGCCAAAAATGCCGCAACGTGAAGATCACCGCTTCTGTTCGGGTTCCACTCTTAGGAAACCACCGAGACATCCACCAGCTATAAAAGCACCTTTCATCCTCTTTAGGACAGAATCCTTCGACTTCGCAGGTGGAGTCTTTTCGAGCGTAATCCCCAACTTAGCGGCAAGGTCATCCCGCATCTTCACCTCACTTTCGAGATAATTGGATTTTAAGATTCCCGATTCTGGAAGATTCAAAGAAGAGAGCCACACTCTCCAAGGAGAAAGTTATCTCACCCCATCTACATATGATTGTATGGGTGTCCGAACACCATCGGAGATGAAAGAAACCAAGCCGGGATATCCTTCCTAATCTGGAGGTTTCTTCAAGCTCGACAAAGACATCAATAATCTGCGCTCGAGTCGGGTTGGTGTTTATGTGCTCCTTACTCACCATGAACTCAACCCATCTATAAAAAGAACGCAATGGGCTTTGACACATCCCGAAATCAATGTTGGAAGAGGAGTATACCCCTTTTTGAAGATAGAACCGTATAGTGTTTCTCTCGGGCGAACCGAACGTGTCTTCCTTTCATCTTCACCACCGGTTAACAAAACTGCACGAAACACGGGTGATTTTTTCAAGAGCGGAGAGAGTTTTTGCGAAGAACTCATCATCCGTGTTTGGTTTGGAATTATGGACATCCTTTGAGGAAGCGAAATTTTGTTCCGGTAACATCTTGTCGGATCTTTTAACAACAACTTAGTAACAAGATACCTGCACACAAAAAAAAAAAAAAAAATTATCTCCCTGACACATAACCGCGCCCAACAAAAGGAAAACCCGAAATAAATAAAAAAAAAAAAAAGAGGAGGGCTTATTTTCTTCGGGTTCAAGACTATATACGCAGAATTTTCTTCGGGTTCAAGACTATATACTACGAGAATTTTCTTCGGGTTCAAGACTATATACGCAGAATTTTCTTCGGGTTCAAGACTATATACGCGGTATTTTATATGGGTTCAAGTGTGCCTACAGTATCCTTCTTCGGGTTCAAAATTATATATAGAGCATTTTTCTACGGGTTCAAAACTGCACGCGCGCAAAGATTTCTTTCGAGACCGAAAAATCATATATACAATATTTCTGCGGGTTCGAAGTCGTATGGAGCATATATACATTATTCTTCTTGGGATTCATGTACAGATTATTTTTGCGGGTTCAAGACCGCACACGCAGTATTTTCTTCATGGTTCAAAATTATATACGCGGTATTTTATACGGGCTCAAGTGCGTCTGCAGCAACCTTCTTCGGGTTCAAAATAATATATGGAGCACTTTTCTACGGGTTCGAATAATATATGCAAAGCATTTCCTTGGTTGCATACATACAATATTTTCTACAAGAGACACGCCAGAAATTATATGCGCAAAGAAAACGCCTAGGGTTTACACCTACATAAAAAGGAAGTACTGGAAGACATACCTGAGCCGGTTCTTCTTTATGACTCTGTCGTTGGTAGGAAAGGATGAAAAGATGAAAGTGCAAGATGGGAGAAAGGGACTTTATATACATAGGCGTGAGGATTCGAAATAGGGAAGGATTTCCGTTTACCAAAATCGTGCGTTTAAGAAGCGGGCCCACAAGGGCGCCCAACTTCCCAATGTCGCCCAAGTTGCACCGGCCCCACCAATCGCACCGACTTCCCAATGACCTCCCAAGCCACGCCTGCAAGCACGCACACCTTGCGCCGGTCCCACCAGCTAGCACACTCAGTTTCCCAAGTCACGCCTGCAAGCACGCACACCTTGCGCCGGTCCCCTAACTAGCGCTCAGTTTCCCAAGTCACGCCCACAAGCACGCATGACTTCCACACCCGCGCGGTCCCACCAGCCTAACACACTCGCTTCCCGACTCACGCCAACTTCCCAACGTCGCCCCAAGTGCGCTTGGCCCCACCAATTGTGCTAGCCTCCCGATTTGTGCAAAACTACCATAGGCAAGGGTTCCAAATCCTATTTATAAAAGGTCGACAAGCCTCCTCAATTCTCTCTTTACGGTTTGCTATTGATAGTTTGTCACCATCTTATGCTTACCCATGCAACAAAGCCCCTGCTCCGAGCTAAAGCGGGGACTTAATGTTGATGGTGGTTTTTAAACAAGGGTAAAATCGTAAAACCCCATGACTTAGTGTTACCCGAACACATTAACTAAGAGAATTTAATTCAGGTGTAAATAATTAATAGGGGTATTTTTTCAAAATACCAGATTAGGGTTTTCGACACAGAACCCTAATTCCAAAACCAAGCCGCATACTGCGCACCATGGCAACAATGCCAAATCAAGCCGCATACTGCGCACCATGGCAACAATGCCAAATCAAGCCGCACACTGCGCACCATGGCAACAATGCCAAACCAAGCCGCACACTGCGCACCATGGCAACAATGCCAAACCAAGCCGCACACGCGCACCATGGCAACAATGCCGACCAAGCCGCACACCGCGCACCATGGCAACAATGCCAAACCAAGCCGCACACTCGCGCACCATGGCAACAATGCCAAACCAAGCCGCACACCGCGCACCATGGCAACAATGCGAAACCAAGCCGCACACTGCGCACCATGACAACAATGCCAAAACCAAGCCGCACACCGCGCACCATGGCAACAACGCTAAAACCAAACCGCACATCTGCGCACCATGGCAAAGAACGCCAAAACCAAACTACATATCGCACTCATTGGGAACCATGCCAAACTAAGCCGCTATGCCATTGGCACATGCCAAATATAGCGCCATAGGCTTGCAAAACGTGCAACTAGGTCAACATGGCCATACGTGCCATTGGCACATGCCAACACATACCACAAGCCATATTTCCAAGCCGCTATGCCATTGGCACATGCCAAATATAGCGCCCTAGGCTTGCAAAACGTGCAACTAGGTCAACATGGCCGTACGTGCCATTGGCACATGCCAACACGTACCACAAGCCATATTTCCAAGCCGCTATGCTATTGGCGCATGCCAAATATAGCGCCTAGGCTTGCAAAACGTGCAACTAGGTCAACATGGCCGACGTGCCATTGGCACATGCCAACACGTACCACAAGCCATATTTCTAGCCGCTATGCCATTGGCGCATGCCAAATGTAGCGCCCTAGGCTTACAAACCATGCAACCTAGGCCAAGTCGCCACGCATGCCATTGGCACATGCCAACATGCTCATTTGGTAGCTTTTCCTACCAAGGACACGGCCCTAACGGCCACGCATGCCATTGGCACATGCCAAACACACACGCCGGTAGCCTAACTTGCAAACGCAAGTAACCTACCACCAAGGCATTCATGCCATTGGCACATGCCAAACACACACGCTGGTAGCCTAACTTGCAAACCTTGCAACCTACCACCAAGGCATTCCGCACATGCCAAACACACACGCTGGTAGCCTAACTTGCAAACCTTGCAACCTACCACCAAGGCATTCCGCACATGCCATTGGCACATGCCAAACACACGCGGGTAGCCTAACTTGCAAACCGTGCAACCTACCACCAAGGCATTCCGCACATGCCATTGGCACATGCCACACACGCCACTAGCGACTACTGCATTGCCACTTACACTCAACGTACAACCTACCACCAAGGCGGTCCGACATGCCATTGGCACATGCCACGCACGCCACTAGCAGCCTGGCATTGCCACTTGCGCTCAAGTACAACCCGCAACAAGGGCATTCCGCACATGCCAATGGCACATGCCACACGCGCCACTTGCACTCAAGGTGCAACCAACGAGATATCAACACAAACCGGGGATGCTTTCCAGGGTTTTGGTTTGGCGGTCATGACTTTCGGCGCACACTACGCTCACATTAAGAAAGCGTGAAAAGGAATAAAGCGGTCAAATAAATGAGGAAATAATGGTGAAAACGTTTTCACCCATTAACACCATGCGGTTACCACCTCCTCCCATTATTTCACCCTTTACTCTCTTCCTTCATGAGGCCAGGTGGTACGTTTCAATCTCGACTTGTATAAATAGGTCTTACCTATTTCCACCGGACAAAGTCTCGGTCGGAGAAAAATACTACACTCTCGGAAAGGCAACTTTGCAAGCTCTCCAAAAAGCTTTCATCTCTTGCAAGCTTCCGAAGCTTCCACTTTCTCGATACAAGTCGAGACACTACTCTCCTGCAATTATTCTGGTCTCAACACCTTTCTTTGCTTCCCTCCCCAAATCAACCCTTCTCCTCCACTTTGTGACCGAAGCAAGTCTGGAACGGCCATTTCTTGGTTTAGGCCGGACTTGTACAGGTTGATCTCTCGAATCTATAAAGTGCTCACGTGCAGCACATTTGTTTAGGGTTTGAATCAGTTTCTCACTCACCTACCGAATTTACTGAACTCGGCAGAAATGATTTTTACCCATAAACAACTGCGAGTCTTTCTCCAAACAAATCGTCTCCCCTCATCTCTCTCCTCTCTTTCTCTAGCTTTCCTCACATCTCTTGCAATTCTCTTCCACTTCTATAGTTCATATATTGTGAAGCATTTTCCTGGGGAACTCTTTCGTACTCAATCTGACGATTTCTCTTGGCAATCTCTTATTGCAGAAAAACCCTCAAATTCTCTAACTCTCTAGTACACAGAGTCTGGAAACTTTCTTGGCGAAGTTAAAAGATGCAGAAGCCTTATTATCTCCGTTGGCATTGTTTCCTCCTTGATCACCCATTATCTCTAATCTATGTTTTTCTTAATTTCCTTGCCTCTTTTAGGATTATTTTTGTATATTTTGGAAATTCTCTGTTTGATTTTCTTTTGTAGAGAAGATGCCATTAATAGTCATTTAAGGCATTTGGTGGAATGACTCGTCCCTTAGCTATTCACGCATATTCAAAGGCATGCACAACAAGTCCTAAACCCGTCATAACTCCTCCTTAACTCCAGCACTCCAGCATTGCTAATGGGGGTGTACCAAATTAGTGGGTGGTGGGTTCCAAAATCATATAAGACAAATGCCTTGGGGCTGGTACGCCCCCACTAATTTGGTACACCCCATTAGCCTAATTGTAGACTCTTTCGATTCTCAATATCTAATAACTTCCATTAAGGACTTGTTTTCAGTATGCATTTGTTTTCATTACATTTTAGCCTTGTACATGTTCCGGTTCTTTGCATTGTAGTTTTAGTTTCTAGATTACAACCTGCATCTCCAACATTATCGACACACAATCATCGGAAAATATAAATAAACTGACTTCATCATATTGCATTTTCATAAAGTTACAACCTTTCTATTCATTCAGTGTTGAGAAACATTTAGCAGCAACACTATCATTTTATATCCAGTTACATGTTCATATCCAAATATCCAGTTACACACAAAAAATCCAAGTACCAAAAAGAAAAAGAAAAAAGCAAAATAAACACAACTTTCCCCCGTATCATCTCCTGCATTTTCAGTCTCCATTGCCACAACCAAAAAAAAAAAAAACATGATTCAGTGACTTACCATTTCCCCAATTTGAGGCTTACTTGTTATACCCATCACTCGGAATTGGAATCATCAGATTTCGATTTCTCAGAACACTCTTCCTCATCATCAGACCCCTCTTCCTCCCCATCTTCATTTGACTCGTCCGCTTCGGAATCGGCCTTTTGGGCCAAAATTTCATCATTAATCCCAAGAATCTCATCTTCGCGAAACTCCTTTAGTGTATGTTCTAGGTCAGATGCAGCTTGGTCTTCTACAATCGCCATTTCCAGTGAATCTGGAGTTGGTGTATCACTGACATGCCCAACAACAACAACTGGATTTTCATCTTCAGTAGCACTTGCATCACTATCGCGCGACCCATATTATTTTGTCTCTGGCGCCTTGATCTCCGCCATTTCTTCCAACCTCATCATTTTCTCCTGCACTGCATAGTATTTTTCCTTCACTTCTTCATCTTTGAAGGGATCAAGAAGACTCTTCTTTGGAAAAGTCTCTACCGATTTATCTTGTACTTTATTTTCCGCAGCATGCATTTTTTTCCCTGAGAGGATGGAATTCAATTTCACTCAACAAGTCACTTACTCTCTTTTGTACTTTCTGGAGATCATCCTTGGTCATCTGTCCAATCATCTGCATAGTGGAAGATAACCTTTCTTGTCTTTCCCTATCTTCCAACTCTTTCAATTGTTGCTCTTCAGTCATGGGGGCTTTACCCTTTCGTCTGCATTGATCATCATCACCAACCATATTTGATTGATTTGATTTAGAAAAAATCAGAGAACAGTTATTTCCCTCTACAAATTTTCTCTCTGAAATTATTTGCTCTCTGACCCTTTGGTTTCCCCTGTTGATCCCCTTATAAAGTAGTCTAACCTAAAAGACACAACAGTTGGTAACAGGAATAAACTTTAAATTCTTGAAGGGTCACACCTATTCCCTAGAGAAAGCTTTATTAGGTAATATCAACTGACAATAATAACCACCAATTTTGGTCCAATTAAGAGACGGTTTTGTGGTTGAAAACCTGAATGTGCAATTTGTAACGGTACCCCTAGATATGAAGAGTAATAAACGCCTATAAAAGGTAATTTGGTCATTTTCGCCGCCGCCGGAAAAATTTGCTTCCACCGCCGCCGGATTTGCTTCTACCGTCCTTGGAAAATTTGCTTTCGCCGGTAAATTTGCTTCCACAGTCGCCAGAAAATTTGCTTTCGCCGGAAAATTTGCTTCCACCGTCGATATATATATATATTATATACATGTGTGTGTATGTGTGATTGTGATTGTTAATAATGGAATGGACCTGTTCCGGCAGCGGTATTTTTCGTAATTTTTGAAATCACCCAAAAATTTGATACACCTATTCCGGTAAGGTTATTTTTGTAATTTTGAAATCTAGGAAAATCTTGCAACCTGAGCACCGTAATAGGTTGCAGAATCCACTCAGGAACTATCGAATATGATATTTGACATCTCAAACCTCACCTGGACGAGAACACTGGGTCTGTATATGGTAATCTTGCAACCTGAGTTCAATAATTGGTTGCAGTTTCATCGAATCTAAAATTTAACATCTCAAACCTAACCTGGACGAGAACATTGGTCTGAATATGGTAATCTTGCATCCCGATTTCCATAATAGGTTGCAAAATCCACTCAGGATCCATCCAATCTGTTATTTGACATAAAAAACCTCACCTGGACGAGTACATTGGGTATGTATATGGTAATCTTGCAAGATGAGTTCCATAATAGGTTGCAGAATCCACTCAGGATCCATCCAATATGATATTTGACTTCTCAAACCTAACCCGGAAGAGAACATTGGGTCTGTATCGGTAATCTTGCAACTTTGAGTTCAATAATAGGTTGCGATTTCTTGAACTCGATATTTGACATCTCAAACCTCACTCGGACGAGAACATTGGGTATGCATATGGTAATCTTGCAAGATGATTTCCATATATAATAGGTTGCAGAATCCACTCAAGATCCATCCAATCTGTTATTTGACATAAAAAACCTCACATCGACGAGAACATTGGGTCTGTATATGGTAATCTTGCAAGCGCTGAGTTCCATAATAGGTTGCAGAATCCACTCAGGATCCATCCAATCTGATATTTGACTTCTCAAACCTAACCTGAAAGAGAACATTTGGTCTGTATAGGTAATCTTGTAACCTGAGTTCTATAATAGGTTGCAGAATCCACTCAAGATCCATCGAATCTGATATTTGACAAATCAAACATCACCTGGACGAGAACACTGGGTCTGTATATAGTAATCTTGCAACCTGAGTTCAATAATAGGTTAAAGTTTCATCGAATCTGATATTTGACTTCTCAAACCTAACCTCGTAGAGAACATTGGGTATCTATATGGTAATCTTGCAACCTGAGTTCAATAATAGGTTGCAGAATCATCCAATCTAATAGTTGACATCAAAAACCTCACCTGGATGAGAACATTGGTCTGTATATGGTAATCTTGCAAGCTGAGTTCCATAATAGGTTGTAAGCTCCACTCAAGATCCATCCAATATGATATTTGACTTCTCAAACCTATCCTGGAAGAGAACATTGGGTCTGTATATGCTAATCTTGCAACCTGAGTTCTATAATAGGTTACAGAAGCCACTCAAGATCCATCGAATCTGATATTTGACAACTCAAACCTCACCTGGACGAGAACACTGGGTTTGTATATTGTAATCTTGCAACCTGAGTTCAATAATAGGTTGCAGTTTCATCGAATCTGATCTTTAAATTCTCAAACCTAACCTGAAAGAGAACATTGGGTTTGTATATGGGAATCTTGCAACCTAAGTTATATATAGTTTGCCGAATCATCCAATCTGGTATTTCACATCAAAAACCTCACCTGGACGAGAACATTGGGTCTGTATATGGTAATCTTGCAACCTGAGTATGCCTCATTTTGTTTCCGATTATGTGTTTGACCACAAATTTGACCATTTTGACCACAAATTTGACCAACTTTACCTCGAACTGGACGCCTTGGACCTAGATATTTTGAGAGAAAAAGCAAATCTCTCCTCAATTATTGTACTCATCTCTCTTGTATGAAACTTTTGGCTCTCAAATTTCGTTTCCCTCTCACTTTCCCAATCTAATAACTCTTTTTAATATCCATTCCCTCACAAATTTGAAACCCTATCTGGTTTCCCTCTCAAATTTCATTTCCCTCCTCTGACTCAATAATTTCAACTCTCCTCCTGTTTTATTAAAAGAGTGAGACAAAGAACTCAGACCTTTTTCCCATTTTTATTCAACTCTAAAGAGTGAGACGAAGAACTCTGATACCTCTTTACTCGCATCTTTCATTGTATCTCATTCAATCTCAAGGTGTTTTCTTTGCGCCTTTTAGCTACGAATAGATTTATCAAAATTATTTATTTTTCTCCTTTAGGGTTTCAATTTGTTTAATAGATCTGTATGAAAATCACTGGTATGTTTTAGATTTGTACTTTTCCCTTTAAAATTAGGTTTTTACTGGTTGTAATCTCAATAGATTTTAACAAGATATATATTTTCAATTTTTTGTTGTTGTTGTTGTTGTTGTTGTTGTTGTTGTTGTTGTTGTTGTTGTTGTTGTTGTTGTTGTTGTTGTTGTTGTTGTTTACTGCTTAACATCCATATTGTTCACTGCTTAGCATCCATGTGTAATGTCTTTCAATAGTTTGTTCTAATTTATATTCTATATATGTTGATGTTTAATGCTTTACATTCTTTTTTATCTTGGATGTCGTAATCTCTTTCAATAGATTACAACCCAAATAAGGTTTATTCAACTATAATCTCATTCATCAGATTGCTACTCTAGATTTATGGTTGTTTGGTTGTAATCTATTTCCCTTTTGTTCTTTATGCGGTTTGTGGTTACAGTTCCTTTATGGACAGTATTGTTCCTGTAAATTTGTTTATGCGTTTGAATAAATTCATTATTCGACAAAATAAACTTTTTCAAAATGAATTTATTCCAGCCCTTAGAGAGCCTCGCAGGATTAGTATACACCCACATCAATATGATTTGTATCCTTCGTCTAGGATTCTAGCAATTCCCTTGAACACGATGCTGCTGCAGGTTTCCTTTTTAATCGTAGGTTTGTTTTTTCACCTATTAAGATCTATTCAACAATGAAGTTTTTATAAATGATTTGATTCCAAGTTGGTGAACATGAATTGCAGGATTGGCATACAACCACATAAGCACTGGAAATTCATTTTTATGCCTAAAGATACAATACCCAGCATAAAGTTTTATTTCCCTCTTGTTTTGTATGCGGATTGTTGTCACGTTTCCTATATGGACAGTATTGGTCCTGTAAATCTATTTAAACATTTGAATAAATTCATTATTAGACAAAATCAACTTTGTCAAAATGAATTTATTCCAGCCCTTAGAGATCCTTCCAGGATTAGTATACACTTACATCGATATGAGTTGTATCCGTCGTATAGGATTCTAGCTATTCTCATGAACACGATGCTGCTGCAGGTTTACAACTCCAAAAGAACAAGATATTCATTTTTATGCCAGAATAAACAACTCACCACAGAGAGTTCTCGTAGAGAAAACATATTATTGTATATCTTAATTTTCCGAGAACTCTGTGTAGGTGTGTTGTTTATTTTTGGACAAATCAAGCTCACCTTATTGAGATCGATGCCGCAAACTTGACAAGTAACCTCTTTAATTCCAGTTGGTGAGTAAAATGTTAACACATTAGAGTTTCTTGCATTACTTATCATTATTATGGTCACTTTCACTTGATGAAAATTTGGTTGCAGGTTAGGTATACAACAACTAAAGATCAAGATGTTCATTTTTATGGCAGAAGAAAAAACTCACCACATCGAGTATTTGTAGAGACATATTACTTTTCCGAATACTCGATGCATATGCGTTGTTTCTATAGTTGCAGGAAATCCTACACTACACCCCTCACAAGAATCTATACAATCAAATCATTTTTAGGATGAACAATTGTAATTTTTATTGATTAAACTCTTAAAATGTTTACAAGATGAAATGGAAATCAGTTAAAGAATTACAATCACTCTAAACTTTATCTCTCTTAATGACTTGCCCAACACTCGAAGAAAAGATCCCTTACAATAGGCCTGCTCGGCTCCTTATATAGGGTATTACATAATGGATGATAGCTAAGCTGTCCTTTATTTTCGGTAATAACTTGCGAAATATCGCAAGTGTACAAATATATAATCTCGCAACTCTCCTAGATATCGCTAGGTCTTCACATCTTTCTCGTGTTTTGACCGTCGTCATTCATTGCGTCATTTATATTACTCATCTGCGATACCTTCGCAATGCTGTCGTTTATTGATGTCGCGAGGTATTGATGTCGCGATATTCTGATCCTACATCTTGCCTCTTCTCATGTCTTCTCTGCGAAGAAGAGAATGTCATGAGAACTAGTATTTTTGAAATGCCGCAACTGTTCATCTTTATCTGTTTTTGATATGACCCCGTACTTTTACACAGAATTTATTACACATGTTTCTTCTTTCGCTCTTTTCTTGACACGTCTCTTTCAACCGTTTATTCTTGACCATTCACGTCTCCTCTCGCATTAAATTTATTTATCTTCTCGATAACTCTTCTCTATATATAGTTTTCTCACCCTCCTCTTCTTCTTTTTTACTTTCTCTCTGCAATTTTTCTTCAATTATCCTCCTCCGTAATTTACGTTTCTGCTACTGTAAATCTTCCTTTTATTCTTTCTCTTGATCTTCAATCCTCTATTCATTCCCATATTCTGAGAATGGCTCCACCTGGTCGTAGATACGAAACCCTTTTGGGTGAGACTCAAAAGAATTTACAAGAGAAGGGTTTCACCTTATCCACCATTCCCAATCAAGAATCTTCATCTATTCTTTCTGCAATCCCGAATTGCCCTTGTTCTATGAAATTCTTTCTCATGAGAAGTTCTCACGAGATATCTATCAATTAAGTGGGGATTGCATCCGTTTAATGCTTGAATTCGCCAATCGTGGCGCTGGTAAGGGATCTCTATATCATGATGAAGTCAGAGACCCTAAATTCGCGAACTTAGAGATAGTTGCTGAAAAGTATTCAGTAGAAAACTTTTTTGAAAATTATGAAGTGATAAATATGAAGAACGATAGGTCTCGCCGGGGTGCACGGTTGAAAAGAAAATAAAACATTCCTAGCGAAAAGATACTCATGCAAGATATCGATTGGCATTCTGAAAAGAACAATGTTCCTCGCCATTCCAAAGACGACAAGTGGTGCGTCTTTCCCGCTATTTTTGAACGGACCTTACATTTCGAAGTTCCAATGTACTCCCCTGCGAATCTCGCGAACTATCATCCTTGGGTATTTAATTGGCGGGGGAAAGCAAAAGAGGTATATTTCCTAACTTTCACTTACTTTGCAATCTTCACTTCCTCTTATATCTAATCTTGCGAACTTTTTAGATCACCAAATTGAGAAGAAGTTACTGAAAGGAATCCAAAGGCGAGTACCACAGCGATACTCCGTTCAATCACGGATGAAGTAAGAAATACTTTCTTTTGCTATTTTTAACAATATTGTTGCCTCTGTTTCTTATCTTCATTCGTGTGTAAAGATTGGTGTTGAAGTTGCCGGAGAAGAAACTTCTGAAGCTGCGAAGGCCAAAGGAAAGGGTAAAGGTCCTCTTCGCAAGGGGAAATCCATTGCTCCACCTTCTAAAAAACGGAAGATTCACTCTTCTTCTCGCTCAAGTCCTCTATCCAGCGAGAGTTCTGATGAGGATGATGACGAAGTTGATATTTCTTTTGCGAAGGAGGATCATCTAACCGAATCCCCTATGGCGTTACTGTCTAATATCTTCTCAGATTCCATGTAAGGAATTGGAGATGATCGCCTCTCTAGTACATGCGAAGCTCTCGCAAATATCTGTGATGCTTCCTTGCTAGAGGGTAATGATTCTCTCCAGGGGGTTTCCAGATCAGTGACTCCCAGCTTCTTAAATGCACTTGGCGCCTTGGTACGTCTGTATTTCTTTATTTCTTCATAATTTTGATTTTAAATCATATCTTGATAATTTCTTTTTCTTTCTTTGTAGTCTGGGAGAGCTTCCTTTGTTGTTGCCTCAGATCTTGAAAAAAGGCGCAACACTCTTAACAAGAAAAATCTTCAACTTAGTAAGAAGAATGAAGAGTTAGAAAGTGTAGCTGCGGTTCTTCGCGAAAGGATTCAACAACTGGAAGCTGAATCTTCCACACAGAAGAATAAAATATCTAGCCTTCAAAGTGCTAATCAGCAACTCTATGGTATAAGATTCTTCTTTTTTCCTTGTTTTTACTCTGTCATTTATTTTTCTTTATCTGACATATCATTTTCGCAGACATTTATAATCTTTCTGATGAAGCCATCCTTCTTTACTCATTTCCCGAGCCTATGGATAGTGATGCTCTTCTTACTCATCTCAACGAATCTTTGAACAGTTTTTTGAATAACAATATTTGATCTCTTCCGCTAAACGAACTTCAAACCAAATTTCACCTCTTAGAAATTGATCATAGATCTAGTTTAGGTTTATCCAACCGATTTAAACGTCTATACCTTAGTTCCCACGAGAAAACTAATATTTTAAGGAAGAAAATTAGTAACCTTATAGATGACAAAGATCGCATTGCTAATCAAGGTTCCCAAGCATTAGCGAGATTTCAAAAAACTCTTCTTGAAGTCCAAGTTGAACGGGATGAATCTCTTCGCCAAAATTCCATACTTAACGAAAGAGAGAATCAAATTCGTTCTCTTTTTGTCATAAATAGTGACGATGAACTCGCTTGGGCTACGAAAGTTCTAGATAATGCCAGAAATAACTTAGGTGTTAATGTTAGCCTTCACGCTGAGCATACTGCCTTGGTTAAAGATATGATTTCTGACAACGAAGGTTGTTAACTATTCTTCTTTACTTTACCGCTTTTTTTGTGAAATTGCTATTAAGTTACTAATTCATTGTCATATGTTCGCAGGAGCTGAGAAGAGGTTTCAGACAAGAATTAAAGAACTTGAATCTGAGAAAGCACAACTTGCAAAGGACTTCTCTCTTCGCAATGACAAGTATTCCAAGTTGAAGGAGCAACTGCAAACTACTGTAGCGAATTTCGAGAATGATGATGTCCGCTTTCGCAATCAAACTATTAGGACAGTCTGCGATGACCACAGTATTCCTCTTTCATCATATCCTTGTCTTCTTGATGAGATTCCTGAAAATATGCCTTCCTTGGATGTCTCTGATAGTAATGCTAGCGAAGAAGAGGAGTCCGATGAAGAGTCTGATGAAAAAGAAGAATGAACTAAGAAATAGCTCCATTTTCTTCTTTCTTTTCTTGTAATATCTGTACATTTATCCTTTTAGTCTTCCATTTTTGTAACTTCTTACTGTATATCTCTTGGATCTTCAAATACAAGTTCTATTTTGTTGTCTTTTTCCGCACATGTTAAAAGAACAATTCTTTCTTGCAATACAGTTAATCAATATTATGAGTGCGTAAATCTATCATATGAAAATAAATAACAAGTTTATATCCTATTCATTCCCATATTTTCCTCTGTTATTTGTTTTCAAATGAGAGATTTAGTCGAGAACCTTTAAGTAATAATATTCCTCAGTTTCGTAACTGTTACTGCTAAGTCTTCGCAAGCAAATTTTTCCTGGTTGTTTCCATGTATATACTCGCAAACTTGTTTGTTTGCATATAATCATTTTCGCAAGCTTATTTGCTTACTCATTTTCTTGTGTGGTCTTATTTTGCCTTCCTAGTTAAAGGTCTTATTGCGCCACCCCTCGTCATTGCGACAAAATCGCAGGACGTCTTTACATTTTCATGTAATGGCCCATTGATCTTGCCTTATCATTTCTTTAGTATTGTTGCCTCTCGAGATAATTTTATTGCGACAATATGATAGGCCTAAACTTTCTTGCGAAAATAAAGCCCCATGACATTGCCGTCTTGCGACGAAATCGCAGGACGTCTTTACATTTTCATATAAAGACCCATTGATCTCGTCTTATCCTCGCGTTAGTATTATTGCCTCTTCAGGATCATCGCACAAATATGACAAGCCTAAATTTTCTTGCGAAAATAAAGCCCCATGACATTTGCGTCTTAAGACACTTATCGGCTCCCTAATGGAGGGTGCCGCCCTTATCATCTCCTGGTTGCCCCTTCAAGGAGGCGTACATCGGCCATACAAGACTAGCTCCTCCCATCCGGTCTTAACAACAACCAGCTTGTTTTCGCAGCCTCTTATCCCTTATACCTATAAGGCTTATGGTTACGAGACTGCACTCGAGTGGAGTTTTCTTTGGGCCGAGTAAAGATGTGCCAAGACTTGCCAAGAATGGCCGAGACACTTCAAATGCCCTGCACTCTTGGCTCAATCGTTTACCTCGGCGCCTTGGTCATACGACTCCTTGGAAGAGACCCTCGGTCGTCCAACCAGGGTATAACCTTATATATATATAGTTGGAAATCCAAGGTATCTCCCCCGGACGGGCTTTATTGACCCCAAATTTTCATAACTCAGGTTCCAGGAGCGATGTAACCTTTTCCCTGAGCCATGTCAAGAGATACCCCCTTATATGACGCACTTTAGGTCTTACATTTGCCTCTTGCGAAATATCATTCGCGAACTAGGTGTACGCCATAAAGGTTCGTCCCATTCGTATATATCATTGATTTTTGATTATTTCTTCTTATTATCTTTGGAAATTATCGCATAGTCTTGCTTTGTTTCTTTGTGATCTCATTTGTAATAACCAGATTTTCATATATTCGTCTCGCGAGACTTTCGCGTACTCCTTCTTCGATCGTCATATTCTTTGTACTTTTGACATGTCTTTGTCACTCAAAACAAATATTTTTTTTTTACACCTTTCACAAATCTAAAATCAATTATTCATTTCCTACACCTCTTACTTCTGTTACTCTCAGCTTCTTCATTTGAATTTCCTGATATTGCCTTCCCTTTTGCGAAACCATCGCAATTTCCAACTGTCTTCAAGCATTGGTTTCGCAATGTATCTTCATCTCTCACTTCTATTGCGTCCACCATCGGTCTTTCCCTTCTTTGCTCTTCTTTGATGTTACGCTTCATTCTTCTTTTGAGCAGCCCTTTCCTCGCAAGATTCCACATCAACTTCATAGCACTTTTGTCCTCAGCCCAATCTCCTTTTATAACTCCAACACCACTGGGATGAGGAAATTTGATGCACTGGTGGTAAGTCGATGCTACACCCAAGATCTCATGTAACCAAGGTCGCCCAATTAATGCGTTATAGGGGGACTCCACATCGACTATGCAAAACAAAATTTAAGTTGATAATCCTTTTAGTGGTATTCGCATATGAGCTTCTCCTTTAGGTTTATTGGCAGTACCATTAAAACCATAAATCTTATAAGTCGAAGGTATCAGATCTTCATCTTTCCTCCCATAGTCTTGTAAGTATGGTAAAAAAGGATGTTTACAGAGCTTCCAGTATCAATTAAGATTCTATTGATTTCCCATGAATTTTCTGCCTCATCATCTTCATCATCAACAGGTTTTGGGTTAATCTCCAATCTTACTACTAATGGACTGTCATGCATCTCTCCGCCTCAGGTACCTCTTCTTGCGGTAAAAGAAATAATCTGCGTTTGCCATTCTTTTAGTGGCGATGTCTTCGCAATGTTCATTACTTCTCTATTGTCAGCATCTCTTGCGAAAACCCTACTGAGAACACTATCATGAAAATCTTCAATTGTCCTATACGAATGTACGATAGTTTCTAGCGCCAATATGTAGTTGCAGAACAAGTTTTTGGCTTTCGCTCCAACTTCTACTACAAATGTTTCTTTCCCTTTTGTTGTGTTTACTCTGTGAATTTATGGTGGTGGTGGTAATGGTTGAGTCTTCTCTTCACATTTTAAGAAATAATTTAGCTTCCCTTGGTCTATCATTCTGAGGATGATTCTTTTTATATTTCTGCAATCATTCGTTAGGTATCCATGAAAATGGTGATAGGAATAATTCATGGATTCTCACACTGGAGGTGGTTCATTCCCCATATTCCATGGTGCGGTATGTTTTCCATCGAATTATAGCTTCCCATATTTTCTCCACACTAGCGTTCGGTGGGGGCATCTTGATTTCCTCCCATACTACCCTATGACCTCGCTGCCCCTACTATGATAACCGCCTCGACGACCTCCGTAAGTTTCTTGCGGCCGATCAAGTCTTTGAATTTTGTTATTTCCCACGGTTATAGAAGTTTCTCTCTCTTTCAAATTCTTCCGATCGCGACTTCCCATGGCTACTAACTTTTGTTGACCATCATTCGTTAGCACTTCTTGTTGACTGCGAGGTGCTCGCCATTTGTGTTTATCAATTTAGGTAACAAACTTGCATTCGCAGACTCTTGAACTTGCATTCGCAAAGGGTATGATTCCATCTCATTTTGCTTTTCCTCTAGAGCAATGTACTCCTCAAGTTCTCGCAACTCGGTCATTGTGATTGTATTCTTGATTCTAAAAACACGAATGTATACAGATTGGTTACAAACATAGCGTTAATGAATGATAAAATGAGATATCTCTCATCCACACGACCAGCCATATCGCTACACATTGTCTTCCACCTCACGGTCAGATGTTTCAAACTTTTGCCAGCCCTTTGTTTTAACCCAAATACATCTTCAATACCCGGTCGCGAGGAATTATTACTTATGTACGCCCTTAAAAATATAGCTTGTAAATGGTTGAATAATGTTATTGTGTTTCTTGGTAAACCTTCAAACCATTTCAACGCTTCTCCTGTCAAACTTGATGCAAAATACTTGCACAATATAGCATCATGATTTTCCCATTGTAACATACACCTCACATAAGCTTTGATGTGTTGTATTGCACAAGTTGTTCCATCAAAATGCTTTGGTTAACGCAGGTAAATTACACTTTGGGGTATTCCTCCTAGTTGTACTACTTGTGTAAATGGAGTTTTCATGACTTCTCGATGGCCTCATCCAATTGTCTCTTTCCTCCTCCCTTTTCTTGTTCGGCATTCCTCTAATTTCTCGCTAATTCTCTCAGGATTTGTTCATTTACATCGAGAATTTGAATCTCTTTGGTCTTTTTAGCTCCGCCTCTCTTCTCCTGCGTTCATGTCTTGCTTTGACTTTCTTGTTCATCATTCTTCTTCTCGTCTTTCTATGCGATCTTCTCCTTCACCTCTTTCACGAATTCGCACACCGTTATATCTATCATTTTCTCTTCTTTGCTGCCTATCGGTTCTCCTTTGTACTCTTTCATATTCTTTATTGATATTACCATTGTTGCGATTTTGTTCTCGCCTTCTTTCTCGATTATCGTGATTATTCTGGCGAATTGCTTCTTCCATTTCTGTTCTTAATCTTTCCCTTTCGCAGACAAGACGTGCTTGTTCAACATAGTGTCTTTCAATTTCATCTTCAACCTCTTTTTGCTTCCTCTGTGCTTCTCTCCCATGCAATATTCTTCTTCCTTCTTCCTGATTTTCTTCATCAGCTGGATTATTCCGCCCCTGACGCTGCTTATTTCCTTGATTTCCATCATTTCGCCCATTTTGAAGAGTCTCGGGATGTGGGATATAACGATCTTCCATCATTTCTCTTCTCTCGCAATGTTCTACGCTTGGATTTTGCGCTTCCTCTCGATTTTCTTCATCGGCATTTTCTATAGGTAAAGTTCTCCTTATTTCCTCTCTAACTGATCTTGAGCTTGACCTTGTAATACTTCTTGACCTTCTGTTTTGTAATCTCATGTTTTCCATCCTCAACTCATGATTTTGTCTTGTCAAATTTGCACGTTCCTCTGCCTCTAATCGCCTTTCTTCATGTATTGTTTGTCTCAATGCCTCTAATGCTGCGATCTCTTCATTTCCATGAATTATTTCTCCAATCCCTTCTCGGTCTCTCTCCCCTTGTCCATTGTTTACCAATTGTTGTTCTTCTCCCCTTTCGTCCACGAGTCCCGATCTCCAAGTATGCACGCTTACTCTATCATAATCCCACTTTGAGTTCTATTCGAGTCATTTGGTTGAATTGGTGATTGAATTTGATTTTCTTCATTATTTCTTATGTCCATTCTTGAGGATTCCCCCATTTCATTTCTCCTTTCACCAGCAGGTCTCCTACTCCTCCTAACAGTTATTGGTTGTTCTGATGCATATCTTCTTCTAGCCATTTCTCAATTTTAGTAAGTTGTTGAAAATTATATGAAATGCATTCCCTATTACTCCAAATTCTTTCAAATCACGGTGTCAATCTTCACTCTGTCCCTGTTTCTAGCGCCAATATGTAGTTGTAGGAAATCCTATACTACACCCCTCACAAGAATCTATACAATCAAATCATTGTTAGGATGAACAATTGTAATTTTTATTGATTAAACTCTTAAAATGTTTAAAAGATGAAATGGAAATTAGTTAAAGAATTACAATTACTCTAAACTTTCTCTCTCTTAATGACTTGCCCAACACTCGAAGAAAAAATCCCTTACAATAGGCCTGCTCGGCTCCTTATATAGGGTATTACATAATGGATGACAGCTAAGCTATCCTTTATTTTCGGGAATAACTTGCGAAATAACGCAAGTGTACAAATATATAATCTCGCAACTCTCCTAGATCTCGCAAGGTCTTCACATCTTTCTCGTGTTTTTAGCGTCGTCATTCATTGCGTCATTTATATTACTCATCTGCGATACCTTCGCAATGCTATCATTTATTGATCTCGCGAGGTATTGATGTCGCGATATTATGACCTACAGTTTCTCTTGGCATAAATAATGCTTACCTTATGGAGATTGATGATGCATCAAGCCTGACAAACAACCTACTTGATTCCAGTTGGTGAGTAAACACTTAACACACTAAAGTTATGTGCATTAATTATCATTATTATGGTCTCATCTAAATGAAAATTCTGGTTGATTCATACTACCATTATCTTTGCTTTTTTAGGATTCATTGATGCAAACACATGAAGACCGTGTTGGCCTTGCAAAGCTATACAAGCGAGGGATGAACTTGTAACAAGATCAAGATTCTTGAATTAAGTTTTTCTCCTATGAGATCTGTTTCTAATTTTGGTTTATGTTTCATTTATTGTTTTGTTAGAATACTGGAATTGATGGCAAGAGTTGGTTAAGGCTACTATGATGTCAATGGACGGCTTCTTTTGGCGGATGAACAAATTTTTTCAGCCAAGGTATATATAATGCAGAACAACACTTGCTTATATTTAGAAACTGCTGAAAAACACAACCCTTCTCATTTGATTATAACCATATAGGGAACCACATGTATCTTTTTAGGATTAAGCAGTTCTTTCAATGTAAAGATGATACTCGTATATACTTACATATGTGAATGATTGAGGAGTATGTATTCCAGATTAATTGAATGAATGAATTCCTTGTGCTGCTAGATTGAGAATGTTTGTATTGTGGAATGAGATTGAATTCCAAAATAATTGAATGAAATGAATTCCTTATGCTGCTAGAATGAGAATGTATGTATTGTGGAATGAGATTGAGTTATGGGTTTCAGATTCAGTATTGCAGGTTCAGAAATGAATTGCAATGTAGCTTTAGAAAGTAATTGTATTGTAGATTCAAAAATGGATTGCATTGCATATATAGCAGGGTCCAATTATGGGAGCTTATTTATAACAGAAAAAAACATTATTTTTTTTTAGAACTATTTTTTTTACCAACGTCGAATCAACGTTATAAAATATGTTAGTAATTAGCACATCTGGAAAATTCATTACTGTTACAATCAATCGTCAACGTATAAAGCCGTTAGTCTATATGTTACAAAAGATAGACACGTGGAAAATGGAAAACGTTACAGTCAGCCGTTACGAATCAAATCGTTACTGCAAGCTGTTATATCCAAAATGTTACAATCAATCAATGTTTGAAGCCGTTACTTTAAACGTTAGAACTGATTGACACGTGTCGGACGGCAGCCATTACACTGAGCTATCACGGTTGTAAATCGTTACAATAACTGTTAAATCCAATCTGTTGCAATCAACTAACACTACACCAAATTCCCGGAATTGTAACAGCAATTCGTAACGGCTAATGGGCCGTTACGAATTTCCCGTTACAAATGCTCGTTACAAAAAATTCGTAACAGGCTTTAGCCGTTACAAATTTTAAAAAAATTTGTAACAGGTCTAAGTTGTTATAAATTTTTTTTAGGCTTGCCAGTCACACGCTTGGTCACACTAGGGTGGTAACACCTTTAATATGTGCGTGTGCCATTCACATGCGTAGCAGTATGTTTCCACCCACGATGAATTATACCATAGGATATTTCCTCCCATGCGTGTGCCATTCACATGCGTGATTTTGAGGATATACCCTTGTGAAATCGAGATCGAGATCGAGTTTTCATTTTCATTTCTCTTTTTTTTCCTCTTCGGCTCCTGCCTCTCTTCTCTTCCTCTCAAACGATGAGTCGATGAAATCATAACAGAAATCTCTTCAATCGTCAATCTGTGTAAGTGTTCATCGATCTTTTCTATAACTTTTTCGATTTTTAGGGCTTCTAAATTTTTCAATCGTTTGGTTTTTAGGGTTTCGATTTGTTTCTAATACAATTTTGTTGATCCGTGAATATGATACGATTTGTTTCATCTTAGTTTCGATTTGTTAATCTTCTTCAATTAATTCTAATTCGATTTTTTTTTTCTGATTTCATGTTAGGGTTTGAAGAACTGATTGTAACATATGAACTGAAGAACTGATTCGTTAATCCAACTTAAAAGGTATAAGTTTCAACATATGGTGATTTTAGGGTTTTATGTTAATTTTATTTTAGGGTTTGGAAATAGGGCGATTTTAGTTTGTTTTTTTATGATTTCAGTTGTTGTTCATTGTTGCTCTCTAGTCTTTTGATTATACTGCAGGCTTGAGACAATGGTGCTAATTGCTAATCAGTGGGTGCAAGAAGCCTTCAATCTAGTGTTAAAATTGGTTATATAGTTGGCTTTGGTTTCGTGGTTTTTAGATGTTCTTTATATGATCTTGCCATGCCCATTGGCAAGGTTGTTCCCGTGTTCCTTTTAGTTGTTTTTAGGTGGATTTAGACCTCTTCAAATTGAGGATTTGTGCAGAAGAACTCGTTGTTTCTCAAGTAAGTGTTAACGTATCTACACATTAGTTAACGTCAACTGACTCTATGCTTTTTAATTTCAAGGATGAAATATTGGATGAGATGCCCCTACCCTGCAAATTTGTATTCTTTCAGAGGGTCCCTTTGCTTAAATGGTTATGTTGGATCCCTAGACAGTTTGCTCCACTTCAGTTTCTCATGAAAACATCCATAAATCTCAAGTTTTATGCTAAGCAGGATTCATACTATGCTACTACCTTTGTCTGTGTGCAGAGCCTTGTAATGCTTAACTCGGGTACTTATGGTGGGCTACCAGAAATAGAAGACTCCAAGGTAATGACTCTTATAAAGGTTTTGGATATGCTTTATTGCTACCGTTTTCTCAGTTTTAAAAAGGTTTTGGAAATGAACTGCCAGTCAGCCTTGACCTGGTCAAAATTGGTCAAGGTTGACTGGTAGTAATTTTTCTTTGTTACAAAAAAGTTTGCAACGGCTCTTCAACGTTACAACAAGCGATGTTACAAAAACAATTCGTAACGGCCGGAGCTGTTTACGTGGAAAAATTAAGTAACGGCTCACAGCTGTTACGAGGGGTTATTCTAACCAAAATTAGTAACGGCCACAAAGCCGTTACAAAAAAAATGTAACACCCGCTTTTGCAACAGGCAAGAGTCGTTACAACCCGTTTTAGTAACGGCTTAGTTCTGTTTCTAATCCACGAATTTGGTGTAGTGTAAACAACGATTAAAATCGTTGTTGTAGCTGTTACAAGGAAAGACAGGTGGCAATAAGTCAGCCGTTACAGTATTTGTTACACCGAACTGTTACAGGCTAACTGTTACGACCTTTTAGCGTAGAAACAAGATTAGCAGTCTCTAAAATAAAAAATTAATCACAATATTACGAGTAAGAGATCAGTAGAAAAATTAGTGTTATAAATCATCATATAATAATCATGAGAATTACTTAGTTTTATGTTTGTTTGGAATTTAACAATGGTCCAAGCTTTAGTTTTTATTTGATTTACGCAAAGAAGACAACATTTAATTGAAAATCAGCAAATATACGAAAGAAATAAAAATTGAGTGAAAGAAACTACGATTCAAAAAGGAAAAAAAAACTTATTTGACCTTCCCAGTTTGGGGCCTAGTGTGTTTATTTGGGGACTGTTATTAAAAGACAAAAAGGGTTATTAAGAAGTAATCCCTAGAAACCCCTTATCTACCTATTATGTACGTTAATGGCTAATACGCCCTTATTCATTAATGATAATTAATTAAGTTAGTATTAGTTAAATTAATTAGTGTTTGAGTTTGATTATAGTGTTAGGATTATAGTAGAAATTCATTTCCTCTTTTAAGGTTCGAAGAAGAAGAAGAAGAAGAAGAAGAAGAAGAAGAAGAAGAAGAAGAGGAGGAAAAAAAGAAAAAAAACTAGGGTTTATGATTTTCTTAGCAAAAATGAAACTCTATAGTGACGATGAAGACTCTAGTAGTGATGAAGAAATGGATGCATTAGATAATCTTGATTTCGATCCCACCGCTTTGGATTATTTGTTGAATGAAGAAGAGCATGTTAACCAAACCATGCTTGAGGATATGAAGAAAATCATCGCCAGCTGTAAGGATTATCATTAGTTGATTAGAGGTTTAAATTATATGGTGTCTCACAGGGCAATCATTTTTATGATGAAGGATTACAAATATTATACGTGGATAACGAGATGGGGAGAAGAGGGATTGTATGTTCATGTATGACGATAACGGCCATGGGATTTCCATGCCATCACATGATTGCGAGGTATGAACAAGGAATTTCGTTTGATATCATTGATCCGTTTAGGAAGCAACTAAGTTTCAAACTACCCCCAACCGAAGCTCCAACCAAATCCTTTGTGGACACGGATATTGGAAGATAAATAATTGAGAAATTCGCAAATAAGGATCATTTGGCACGACAAATTTTGATGCACGACTTGAAACTCACCGCTAACTCCCATATGGTACCGGTTAGAGAACCAACGGTGCTACCGCTGACGGGTAGACCACCTACCAACATGGATAGGAATGAAGTAATAAAAGATTTTAAGGTGGTAATGAGTACCCAAAGAAACCCGACGATGAGTAACAAAAGAAACCTTATGAAGACGCTAAATATGACGAGATGTCAGTTCCAAAGAGAAGGGGTCGACCAAAGAAGGGGGATAGTGGTAAAAGTATCGCACAAGTCAAGACAAATGATCCAATTGTTCCTTCTCAAATTGATCATGAAGAGGCACCGGCTGAGAGGAAAAGGGGTCGACCAAAGAAGGGAGAAATAGGGACAGGCACACATATAGTCCTATCAAATGATAAAATCGCTCCTTTGCAACATGAGAATCCAATCAATACTTCTCAAGAGAGTCAAGCGCCTATAATACACGAGGATCCAAGCAATCTCATCGTTCCTCTCAAAATATTCAAGCGAGTACAAGACGATTATCAAGGATGCGTGCATGGAAAGGACAAACAAGACAAATGGGTCCCATGGTGACTCTAAGGGCCGCTCTTGGTGATGGAACAATGCCTAAGGATGAACGAGGTAGTCCCATCGAACGTGTTACACCATATTCGAGGAGTTTTATTCAAAACTTCATGAAATCATTAAGCCATATGTGTTATCTACCGATGACGTGGATGCGGATGAGAATTGTGGTTATCATGTGTGTCGGAACAAGTAGGCCATATAAGTTTGACGGACGATGAGAACCTAACCCAATGACAATATTTTAGAAAGATTATGGCCTTACACCTACAAGATGACAAGGAATTTTACATTTTGATGATGAAGGAAGGAATAAGAAAAGACAAAGAAGTGAAATTTGATGAAATGGTTGCTAGTGTACAAGGGACAAAGGGGAATGAACCAATTACCCAAGATTATTGGATGCGCATGCCTCTATGTGGTCATCTCTTGGCAGAAACGTGGAGTTGTGTTTTTCATCTATTTGGTCAGGGAACATATTTTACATACGCACCGAAATACACCATTCATATGAATCGCATAAGGATCGAAGAATTGTTTTATTCAACCATAATAACAATATTCATTATATCGGTTTTAGACTATGTGAAGATTGCCCATTACCACCGGTGTGTAGGTTTCATGAGGACTCAGAGCTCACCAAGGAACGGCTGAAAAAATACGAGCCCAACATGAAGCACTGGGAGGAATTGGTAGGGCCAGATCAAATGAAGGGTCTCCAAGTGTTAGAATAAGTATTCGCTTTTTGTCTTGAACATGAATTATCAGATGCTTATATTCAGTCGCTTTCTTGTATGTTGCAAATTGAACCAATCTTAATGAATTAAAGTGATTTGTATTTTTTGGTTACTTTAAATTCATGAAAATTTTAAGACAACCTTATGTATACGTTATTAAAATTTGATTCCAAAGCTAGTATTCTGCATCTGTTTAAGAATCGATTTTTATGAAATAAACTATAAACCGATTCTGAATTCAAACAAGAATTGATTTACGCTGGTGTCTCTATAAAGCGATTCTGAACAAAACCTGCTTGGGAATTCATTTAGGATCGGTATGTGTGGAAGAATATAAAATCATATTCTAGATAAAATAAGATACTGAAAAACAGACAACTTTTAATTCCACAATCGGATTACATGTGGTCAAACATGCCCCGAATGTGGTTAATTTACACTTTGTATAAACTCTTAAAATTCAAACTTAGTACATTATGACGATAAACTAACACAGTACTAGACTACCACATTGATCTTGTAATTGCATAAAAAGAAATTTCTCTATTTCTTAGTGCGAGATTCAACTATCAATGTGGCTTCAAAATGATAAAAAGGCTCTCCTCTCCATTTGGTATAATAATTATGTGCCGTAAACTTGTCGCCTTTGTGCCTAGCGAGAAACTCGTTGTACTTGTAGCACAACTTCTTAACGTGAATCATCCTTGAATAAACGTAATCAGGTCGATAATGATGGCATGGTTTTTTGTACTTACTGTCTATCTTTGGAACGAAAGGACTCGATGCAACTTGAATGCAAAATGTATTATCGTGTTGATGTTCTTCGGGAAGATCTTTGACAATGTAATAATTTTTAACTCATTCGGTCTCTTCGTTAACATACGTTAATTTATACTTTAGTTGGAATTGGTATTCACCTCGCTTCTTTTCCTTGAGTACGTCTTCTTCTTCCATCGCAGCACTTGACGATGATGTGGTAGTTCATTTGCTTCTTTTATGTATGTCTTCAAATGAATTGGTAGTTGATGATGATGGAGTAGTTCGTTTGCATCTTCTAAGTATGTGTTCGCATGAATTGGAAGTTGATGATGATGGATTTGACATCTTTGAATGATGAATAATGGAGAAATATTTCTTTAAATAAAGTAGTGTATGATGGAGAATAACTATCCTATTTATATACACAAGGGACCAACGACTATTAAAAAAGAAAAAAAAGTCGGTTGCGGCAATAATCAGATTATTTGTAAGCACTTATAGTCCGATTGTTAATTTGGAATAACTGGAAATAGATACCTTTTCATAATGGGTTTATATATGAGGCACATAAAGACCGATTCTTGATATATATACAAATTCAAACATGGTCTCAGAATCGGTTTATATGTGCATTAGCGTAAACCGATTGTGGTTGATGTTCATCACATCAACCCAGAATCAGTTTATATAGGTGTACAATAAAAACCGATTCCGTTTAACATCAGCAATAATTGTTTACGCTAATGCACACATAAACCGATTCTGGGTTGATTTCAGAAAATTTGATGAATAAATTTTAGAGATTTAGAGTTAAATCATTGTTGAGTTTCTCTTAAAAGAAACGGGATTTAACTCAATCACTTGAATTGTTTGTTTACGTATATTCCTTCAAAGCCCAAAATAAAAATAAAAAATAAAAATCAATTGTTGTGTGGGATTAGGTTTTAGTTTTTGATTTTGATGGAAATCGAAGAAAAAAAAATTGGGCTTTTATTCAAGATTTTTGTATTTGTTAATAGAAATGATTATGATTTTGTATTTGTTTTAGAATTGTTAAGGTTTCTTTAAAGAGTAATTTAGTATTTTACCATATTTTAGACACCCCATATCCCCTTCTCTAGGTTGGTTGAAGAAAACTATAGGCCCTAAATAATCACACTAAGCCCCAAACTAGGAAGGTTATTTAAATGCGCTCATTTTCCCTTTCTCGGTAAAAAATACCCTCAAGGGTACATTTTAAGTGGATAATGAAAATGAACCAATACTTTTTTTGGATAATGAAACTGAACTAGCATGACGCGTGAAAATGCCAATATACTGCTTTTCAAAGCCACTTTACCTAATATCATTTTTAATCAGAAAACTGCTTTTATAAGAAAGATGTAGATTTTAAATGAAGTTCTTGTTGCAAATGAACTAATTGATTTTAGAATCAGAAGTGCAAAGCCTGATATTCTAGTAAACGTGGATTTTGAGAAGGCCTTTGATCATGTGAATTGGTAATCCTTAGATGAAATCTTACCAAAGATGGGATTTGGTGACAAGTAGAGGAGTTGGATGAAATGTTGTGTGGAGATGATAAGATTTTCTGTCTTGGTGAATGGTTCTGCCGAAGGTTATTTAAAATCAAAGAAAGGAATTAGGCAAGGAGATCCTTTATCTCCTTTCCTTTTCCTGCTAGTTGGTGAAGCTCTATCTTTTATGATAAAACAAGCACAAGAGAATGGTTTGATTGCAGGTTTTAAAGTTACTGATAGTCATCTGCAGTTTGCTGATGGTACTCTAATTTTTCTTGATGCAGACATTGAGCAAGTCAAAAATCTTAGAATTTTACTCTTATCTTTTGAGCAATTGACAAGTTTGAAAATAAATTTTGCAAAGAGTGAAAATTTTGGAGTGAGGTATTCTAAAGATATTGTTCAATTCTTCTCTATTTTGGGTTGTTACATTGGTGTTCTACCAACTTTATCTGGGTTTGCCTCTTGGAGATAAAAGTGGGGTTGAAAAATGGGATACAGTTATTGAGAAGGTCATCAAGTATCTTGCAGGTTGGAAGAAGTCCACTCTAAATATAGCACGTAAAATAGCCCTTATAAATAGTTTGTTGGCAATTTTACCAGTTTATTACATGTCCTTGTTTGTTATGCCTGCATCTGTGGCTAAGAAACTTGAAAAAATAATGAGGAATTTTATGTGAAATGACAATAAAGGCAAAAAAAAAGATGAATCAGGTAAAATGGCCTGCTACTTGTGAGAGAAGAAATCATGGTGGTCTAGGTGTTACGAGGCTTTAAAAGATGAACAGGGCTCTCTTGACTAAATGGCAGTGGATATTTGCAACTAAGGATAATATTTTGGGGAAAGATATCATTACTGAGAAGTATGGAATTGAGCAACTGGGTTGGTTTTCACAAATGCCTAAAATTACTTATGGTAAGTTTCTGTAAAAGGGCATTATAAAATGCAACTCTATATTTAAAAGTCATATTCGTTTCAAAGTTAATTCTTTTGGAAGGATAAGTGGTTGTTTGATGTTTCTTTATGCTCTAAATTCCCTAACCTGTTTGTTGTTTCTAGAGCTAAAGACATGGCTGTTGCAGATGTTTTCAGTGTTACTGAATCTCAATGAAATTTACGTCTTCTTAGGAGATTGTCTCAAGATGCAAGACTGGAACTCAGAGAATTAAAAAGTAGTTTGGATGGGTTGTGTTAAATAATGAAGCTCGGGATATTATTGAATGGCCCGTTGGCAATAAAGGTCAAGTTAAATCCACTTATGATGCTCTTGTTGACACAAATTCTGATCAAAGCCAGCTACACATATATAAATATATTTGGGGACATCCTTTACCTCCAAAAATCCGCTTCTTTCTCTGGACTTTAGCTCATAATAGTTTGCCTACCAGAGACATGTTGAGGAGAAGGGGTATTGAAGTCACACAAGTTTGTCTGTTTTGCAACCAACTTGAATCTGTTAAGCATGTTTTTCTTCACTACAGTTTTGCCACTAAAATCTAGAATCATTTTAGGAGAAGATGAAATGGAATTTTTTTATGCCGGATGATCTGTTTATTATGCTTCTTTCTTGGAGTAATTCTCAATATCATGGCCAACAACTTCAGATTTGGCACATTATCTCTATTGTTGTTATTTGGTGCATTTGGAAGGAGAGAAATGCAAAAGCTTTTCGAAATAAGGTGAGTATTGAGATTGCTATTCAAAATAGAATCAAGTATACCTTGTTCACTTGGTGTTTAGTGTTTAAAATTTTTGAAGAGTATAATTTCAAAGATGTAATGTCTAGTTGGCCTAGGATGTACTTTGATTGAAGAAGTAGTTTGTTTTACTTCTTTAACCTTCTTTTATCTACTTTCTTTTGTACTCTTTTGAGGGTGGTATAAGCCTTTTGTACCCTCTCCTTTTGATCAATATATTCTTCTTTACCGATAAAAAATATATGCCAATATATTATTAGATGTGCCAAAAACTAGACCCCAAAAACTTAAAAATACCCCTTAGAAGTTTAGGTAAAAAATCCTAAAAATATGATTTATTTGATTTCCACAAGAAAATAAGACTAAAGTATAGACGTAAATTAGCCATAGCTGCTGGTTTACATTAATGCAACATGCCCTTTTCCAATAGCCTTAGAAAATGCAGGGACGAGCTATAGCCTAGGTTAGCTTTTTGTTAGGCTCGTCCTTATTTTTTTATACAATATCATTTTAAGAGGATTTTTTTTTTTCTTGAAATTTTTATCTTTAACCCACCGTTAGTTATAATTTTATTTTTACTATTTAATTTTTAGCCCATGTTATAATTAAGAAACAATTAAAACTAAAACTTTACTTAAAGCTAAAAAAAAGAAAAATCTCAACACAATCCACTTTTTTCCTATTACTATTGTTGTTGTTGTTTCATTTTATTCTTTAGGTATTTACTTATTTAGCAAATTTTTAGGTGAATTTGAACTAGCCATTAATTCGCTGCGCGCTTCGTTTATAAATATTTGTCGTAGCCTTTAACCGCCTTGCAAGTGGCATTCCAGCCCTATCCAAGCAAAAATCCTTGGTCCGTCCCGGAGGAAATGCCGTCGAAAATTTCTAATGACCATATCTATTTTTATTTTATTTTGCTCGGTAAAAAGATTATATAAATTAAGAAGGAAGGTTACATACAAAACTGCAGAGCAGACGAACCACCAAGTACGGAGAACCAACAACATAGAAATGAAAAACCCGAAAACAGAAAAAGATCAAGACCAGCTAAGGAGGGTCAAACAACAGGGACCTTCCGGTTCGCAATTACATCTAATGACCATATCTAATGAAGCTCAAATCAGACTAATCATATTTTAGCGAGTATTTAGGACCTCTTCACCCTACTTGAAGTTTTTGGTGATAAGAAAATGAAATTCAGTACAAGTATAAAGTTGGTCAGTTGGGTTGTCCTTTGTATTGTACAAGCAGATCGCACGTGCTATGCACGTCTTCAGTAAACTTCCCACAGGAGTTGGGTTGCTTATCTTTTTAGTATTTTCTGTTCGAATTTTGCAGCTACAGTAAACATTGGTCGCTTCTGATAAGGGTAAATAAATTAAGTTACTAATATACCCCCATTTTTATTTATAGGATGTTTATTGTGTAGTTATGTTACGGGGGTAAAATAGTGTACAACATTTTTCAGTTTAAATTACCATTATGCCCTCCTTTTAATTTGTAAAATACTATTTATGTGTACATAATATGAGGGCAATTTGGGAATATCAGTTTTTACAGCTTCATTTACTGTTCGATGAACAGTAAGGGGTGTTGGCTTTATTAATAGAATAGATATTACTTAGACGAGTGGTGTTAGCAGACTCACTCGCCCCTAAACACGCCCACCACCGTCTACACCTAATTCTTGACGTGTTCCCAACACCTAAACTGCTAAAGAAGGACACTAACCCTTAACTAATTGGCCCAGAACCCTTAAGTAAACTTTATTTAATCATAGCCTACGTGTATTCCTATTATAAAAATTTGAACTTGTAGGGATTTTGATTCCATATTTCTCCTTAGCTGTTCCCAGGGTTGCTTAAATTATATGGACGTGATGCAGGATGATCAAAAGAGGAAATAGTCTCTGGACAGATTCTATGTCCCTAAAAGACAGATGAAGAAAAGTTGTTTTCCTATTGCAGTTAGAACGTCGCTGTGGTAAGTGGGAAGGGAATACAATTTCAATCATGCTACTGGGTTGCACGGACGCCGCATTTTACGAGCCGTGTCCGCGTCCGACGCGGGATTTGCGCTTCCTACGCGCGTCTAGGTTGGATGCACCGATGACTAGGATTTGACGCATTTTTTTATTTTTTATTTTTCATTTTCATTTAAATTTTTTTCTTTATTTTTACTATTATTCTTCTTCCTTTATTTTTACTATTATTAGCAAAACGAAGAAAGACAAACATTTAGATCAATTATTAAATCGATTCATCCGATTAGAATACAAAATAATAAGCTTAAGGAAATGTAATGTGTGATTGCTTGACTTTTGGCGTGTATAAACAAACGATCTCTTCTTCTCTTTTGAAACTTATACACAAAAACAATATAATGTAACATCATTTTCTAATTTTCAGGATCGAAACACTTGACTTTGCTGTATAAATACATGATTGTACATATAAATATTATATAAACAAAATGTATATATGTGTCCGCGTCCTAATTTTTTTAGAATTTTATAGTGTCCGCGTCGTGTCGTTTCCGCTTCTACGCGTCCGCATCTGTGCAACCCAGATCATGCATCATCCTCTATAAAGTAGGCCGTGGTACGGAGTGAATATGAATCATATAGCAGTTAAGTGGGTGAGTAAGTGTGAGTTGAGCATTCAGATAACTATTTAAAACACCCAAAAATTATTAGGGAAGTTGGGATATTTTTTTCCCGGTTCTGTATTTGCCGTTGCCTACGCAAGAGCAATGACATGCATACCGAGTGAATTCCCGTGATTTTACAATGAATGCGGTCTAACTACCGAGGGCGAGAGAGTACGCTGGACGCGATAGGTCAGGTACTGGTCTCATGAGGGACAGGGAACGTCGGAGATACGGGGCTTGGATATATTTCGGGAGGCGAGGACGACTCGATTTAAGGTGGTGGTATTGTAATACCGATATTCCAGCAGATGGTTGATAGAATGGAATATAAGTAATGGTCTGTCCTTTTCTAACACCGAGGCCTTTTCAGCACAATTGGCTCCAGAGTTGGCACAAAACTCTACAGTTAAGCGTGCTCGGGCTGGAGTAATCCCGAGGATGGGTGACCTTAGGAAGTTCTTCGTTGGATGACCATGACGATGCTCGTTGAAAACCCCACATTGCCGGATGACCTCAGTGACTAAATGGGGACAATATCGGTATAGGGTCGGGTCATTACAAGCCAAGCGCTTTGGATAGTTCATACTTGGGCGTTAGGGTCGGGTCATTACAACCCAAGCGCTTTGGATCGTTCATACTTGGGCGTTCCTTCCCAGATTGGTTCTTGCTTAATAATGAAGGCTATTATTGGGGCGTCACATTCCATTAGAGGGGCGTCACCTAATAGGACAAAAACGGATCACCCATAAGTAATATCAAAAACTCCTTATCTCAAATAATGTTGTAATGACCAAATAGCCCTTATGTAGTTAATTTTAATTTAATTTAATTATTATCTAATTAAATTAAGAAGATGAATTTTGTATATATTTGTGAATTATGGGACAGTTTTTGTGGGAAAAATAACTAGAGAGAAGAGGAAAAAGAAGTTATCAATTCGAGGTGGGTGAATTTTTGTATGATAGAGAAAACAAGTTTTACATTCCTCATGTTGTAGACTAAGAGATGGATGATTTGTTAGATGGTAGAGAGGTTTAACATAAAGTGATGATGAATCTCAACCAATTGAAGAAATAAATCAACAAAGTGAAGAACCAATGGTTGAAAATCAACAGGTACACCTCTAAACTATCTCCCATGGGTTCGATTTCGCTCAAAACTAGCTTAAATACGCAAAAAAGTTTGAGATTTTTAGATTTTCATGGAAAATTACTGAGTTTGAGTTTAGCTTCGTTGCCAACCGTAATTTAGGTTTACGTCTAGGTTTTGGAAGAACTCCAAACCGTGCCCAGTTTTCAATAGGACAAAATTGAATTACGGTTGGTAATATGTCATGCCAAACACCCGAAAACCAGGACGTGGGAGAATAAATGGAAAAAAATTTCACTAACCTAGAGATTAGAAGATTCGTCCAGGAAAGTTTGCTTCGCGAACCTAGGCGTAGAAGATTGCGTGCGGAAAAATTACATCACGAACCTAGGCGTTATCCAATTTGAAGCTTCTTCTAAAACATCCGGGAAGAATTACGTCTAGGTTAGCCTATAAGATAAGCACAGACGTAAATTCATTTTCTACGGTTGGAATTATAAGTAACCTGGACGTGATTTCAATTTCTACGGTTGGAATGAAGAGAAACCTGGACGTAAACCAACATGCAAGCTAATTCTACGGTTTGAATTCATCCAAACCTGGATGTAAGTTCTTCCAAAACTGAAATTACGGTTGGCGAACCTAGACGTAATCGCAACGATGAAGTGAATTGAATTGAAATTACTGAGAAGGAAGATGAGCAGTTTTTTTGTGAATTAGAATATAAAAAATTAGGTTTTTAAATTTTTATTTTAGTTCAAGGGTAATCTAGACATTTTGTTTATGTGTTAGGATATCTCACAGCCTCTTTTTTGGACACTAAGAATCCAAGTGAAGCCCCTCTAATGAAGTGTGACGCCCCAATAATAACCTTCTTAATAATAGGGATCCACTATTTCAATAAATAAATAGATAAATAACCTGGCGAGATTGGGGTATACTCAAACTAATTGGGGTATACCCAATTTTATAGGGACTCTTTTTTAAGGGCAAGGGGAGGTCAATGGGTAAAGTTACAAAATTACCCTTTCTCATTATAACTCTAATTACTACCAAAATCAGTTTTCTTTCTTCATTACATCTTATTTTCTTCTTCTTCTCCTCCACAACCTTACCTTACCGTCTCCATCACCCCACCACCACCAAAACTCGTCGATCAATTCGTTAAAATCGTCGATTCAGAAAACTCCGATTAATCTTCATCAATGGATCCACCACGGAAGGAGGCAACTCGTATGAAACAATCTAATCGAAAACCCAATGAGTATAACCACGGAATTGCAAATTTGGTTGCTAAGAAAGTGAAGAGAAAACGGTTGAAGAAGAAGGAATTGAACCCGCTGAAACACGTGAAATGGTGTGGCTTAAGAAAGTAAGGGAACACTTAAACTCACTCTAGTACTTCAATTTCATGTTTGCATGTCAAATTAGGTCGGAAAAATCGAATTTGTGAATTGGTAGTTACGGCGCCGGCAAGGTTTTTGGTTATCGACCTTTAGGGATTTCATAGTTAGGTTTGGGTTTGGAAGGGTATAAGGTTGAAGAACTTATTTGTATGGTTTCTCAGAATCGCTACTAGCGGGGCGGCGAGTTATTCAAGCTGTATACATTGAGCGTCTTTGTTATCTTTTAATGAAGCGGCAAGTTTTGTTTTTTTTTACCCTCCGGCTACATTGAATGTTTCACGATGCCTAGAGTTTTAAACCGGAAGGTAGTTATATAAAACCATTTTGGCGTTTTGTCGGTAGAAGCGTGTGTGAAATGGACCTTCCAGGCAGTTTAGTGAAAATTTCTTATTTTTTTGTGCGCCGGAAAGGTATTTTGATGATACTGATGCCGGCGTTAGTTAGTGGCACTCATCTTTGGTCGACCTTAAGCTGTTGTTCCGCCGGATATGTTGAATATATCTAACACCGGCTTTGTAAATTTTTTTTCTCCGGAATTGTTCTTGTTCGGTTAAGAATGGCAAGAAGAAAGCAGCTACGAAAGCGGCTCTTAGTCCTCCTTCAAACCCTCCTCGTGTTGGTGATAAACTATTGTCTTCAAAACATCGAGGGTGTATATTGTGCCGGAACGACAAAGGTCTTAGAACCACTATACGAACCCAATGATTCAGACGAGACTCCAGTTGAAGACCAATCAATTCCATCCATCAGTAGAAGAGGTGATGATGATGATGTTGATGAAACCAATCCAGGCTGCTGGAGGAGGTAACAATGATGATGATGATGATGGTGGTGATCAAGACATGCATGAGGTGGAGGAGGTAATGATGATGGTGATGATGATGATGGTAATGGAGATAAAGGTAAGAATATCATGAAGATGGAAATTGTTGAAGGAAGAGGAACAAGAAGAAGAAGGAGATGGAGATGGAGAAGGAGAACAAACTCTATTTGTTGTTCAAGCCAATTTAAGCTTCGGCTTCAACTTGGCGGAACGAAGACGAGGTGATCACTAAACCGGCTGATTCTCACATGCCTCCCAAACACTTGATGGTTGCTTGAAAGAAGGTGAGCCTCCAAAAGGACCCTTGAGATGGTGGAGTTGTTCTTTTTGGATACAAACACTCCTTGGGCATGTACGGTCCATAATACTATCGTAAGTAATCTTAATCCGTCTTTGTTATTTATTCAAGTGTGTAACTATCTTAATTAAATTTGCATCAAGTGTTTGTATTTCTTTTCATTTTCTTTTTTTGGTATTTAGGATCACAAGCATGCAATCCGTCTCATGAGGCGCCAAGCCGTGTTCAGTGATGCATACTTGGAATCTTGACTTGGAATGTGAGGAGGTGAAAGTGATTGTGAGGAACTCGGGTTGTTTCTGCGGTGGAGAGTTCGAATATTAATCATGATAGAGTTACCATCTCACGCATGCTTGAGCGGTTCTATGGAGAGGCCGATACTGTTATTCCCATTCGGTGAGATGGCGATAACTCCCGATGATGCTCAACAAATTCTAGGCCTCGAGGTTGATGAAGCAGTCACCAAGGATTCGATAATGCCATTTCTTTGAGAAGATTTACGAATTGAGCAAGAAATTGTTCGGTTGGAGTCGGAGTTCGGACGGATGATGTTCTTGACAAGAAGGATGGTCGACTAATTAAGAAGTTTAATGAAGAAGTTGAGGGACAAGCTGTGGAAGACTCGTGAAATCCTTGATAGTGAAGGAATGGTGCACCAGTGCGAATCAATGCCTACGCGGCCGCTTATTTTGCTATACACCCTGGCAGATGTATCTTCCCAGACGATTCAGGAAACCAAGTCGAGGCGTTACTTGCAACTATTGGATACCTTACATGAGATGCGTGGGTATTCTTGGGAGTGCTGCGGTGGTTGCCTTCTTGACTAATGAGTTGACAAAATCTTCTAGGGCACTCACTAAGCAAGTTAACGGAAACACATGTCTCTTCCGGAGTAATTTTATTGTTTAAAACATTTATATTTGCAAATCTCGAAAGATGGGGTTCTTACTAAACTTTTTTTTTTTTGTTTTTGCATAGGTTTGGATATATGAACGCTTTCCTTCTTTGTTCAAAGACAACTCTTACGTCAAAGTGGATAACAGTGTTCCGTTACATTTGCCAAGAGCTCAAAGGTACAGTTTTAAGGGTACTCAGGATAAGGAAATGCCGCAAAATCTTATGAAACTCCGAGCCGCCATCGAAAGACCCAACAATAATGCTTAAGATATTTGTAAGTATTTTAGAGTTGCTCTTACTATTTTAAGATTGATTGCATTACCGAATCATTCTATTAATTGTTTATTGTTTAATTGAATATAGAAGGATCAGTTGAAGACCTTTGTGAGGGTGTTATGTTGCGCGAAAGATAGAGTAGAATGTGCAAAGCAAGCACATTGACTATGCTTGCAATGTTTACAATGAGGATGCCCATCTATTGTTCAAGAAACTTCAAGCTCAAGTAAAGCGGAAGAAAAAAGCTATTAAGGATGCACAAGCCAAGACAAGGTGATAAAAAGATAACTCGTAGTGCTCTGGTGGTGAAGGTAGCGGCAGTGGTCGTGGTGGTGAAGGTAGCAGCGGTGGTCGTGGTGGTGAAGGTAGTGTTCCTAAACGGGGCCGTGGTCGTGGTCGTGCTCGTAGTCGTGTAGCCAATGAATTCTTTCTAGTTCATTTTTATGTTGTGGTGGACAAATGTTTAAGTTAATGGTGTGGACAAATGTTTTTACGGTTTATGGGACATGTTTATTATTTTGGACAAAAAATGTTGGATGAATGAATGGTTTGTTTGGCTATATAAAGTGTCAATACATTTGCCGGCATGCTTTTAAGCTACCCATCGGCTGTCCCGAGAGCCAAGCAAGGTTGTGAAATGACAAATTGCAGTACTGTCAACAAAAATTGGGAATTACGGGTAGGCAAGGTTGTGAAATAATTTGCCGGCCTGTCAACAAAAAACTGTGTAGTTACCGGGGGCCGGCAAGGTAATATGATTCCCTCACAGGCCGGCGTTGTCTAGCCGGAAGGGTACTAAAATAGAGACCCTGCGGCCATATATTGAAAAAAACCATTCTTCGATGCCTAAAATCATGTAAGGTCGGGAGGAAACAAAACAAGAAAATGCGGCGGTATTTTGGCGAAGCATGCTAATGAACCCATACAATTCCCGGCCGTTTTGGGACCCCGGCATTGTAGCAAATTCTGACCCTGCCGGCGTGTTCAAAATTCAAATTTTTGCAAGTACAATTGCATTGATTCACTTGTACTTGGACACTATAACGGCCAAATTTGGGCACCATCCTATAAATGCACTACTTATCTCCACAAAACAACACACAACTATTTGCATATACTCTCCAAAGCTCATATCATCACACACTCCATCTAACTCACACAATAGCTCTCTACACACAAGAAATGGCTTCATTTGATTCTAATGAAGATTTGCCAATCACCAAAGCTTGGTATGCGGAGACTAGAGTTCGAAGGCAGTCCTCGTGAGGTGGATTCCACAACCTTTTGGGCTAGGGTTCACAACACTTTTAGCCAAGAGTGTGGGAATCTAACTCAGAAAGTGTTCAACGGGTGCACGATAGGCACATAGTTATTGAAAATGCGATACTTGCCTATTTAGCTATCCAAAAACCAATTTTCAACGCTCCCCACTTTAACTTGTCAATTGAACAATTTGTAAGTATTTTTGTGGTTTATTTTACGTGATCCATGTTGTTTGATCTTCCAAATTAAACACCACTAACAAATGTAAGTTTGTGTTTTGTTTTTGTAGCATGAAGTCGCCAAAGCGCTACTTGGAGAAAAGGGAAGCATTCGCATTCGATGCAAGCTATCAATTCATGGAATCCAAAATCCCGGAGTATGCCCCGAGATGATGGAGGGTGTATCGTCTTCGGAGGAGGAAGATTGATGGCTTTAGAAGTTTTAGTATAGGTTTTGTGGGTAGACTTCTATGTAAACCCTCACGAGACTATAACTCGTCAATAGGGTCGCCTAGGGGTTCAAAGGCTTGATGCATGCTAAGTGCATTCGTTTTTCGTCGACAAAGATTAGGTTTTATGTTTCAATCAATGTAGTAACCAAAATTGAATGAATAAAGTAAATTACATCTTCCATATTATGTCAGCC
This sequence comes from Papaver armeniacum, assembly GCA_023531295.1. Classification (NCBI taxonomy): domain Eukaryota; kingdom Viridiplantae; phylum Streptophyta; class Magnoliopsida; order Ranunculales; family Papaveraceae; genus Papaver; species Papaver armeniacum. Next base: position 299,398 of record JAJJWW010002205.1, read on the forward strand.
CGGCAAGGTTTTATTTTTTTGCATGCCGAGATTAATATAGCGGAAGGGTAGGGAAATATTTACATGCGGCATGCAAGATTCTTTGTCCAAGATAGTCGGCGTGTTCTTCATCTAGGACCATTAGGCGGATAAATGGTGGCGGCTTATTCAAAGTTGAACCTTGTAGACGGAAAGCGATCGCGACTTATTCAAAGTTGAACCTTAGGCGTATGTTTGGTGGAAGATTATTCAAACCGGACCTTGCCCAGGCTTTATGCATTTTCAAAACCAAAAAATTTTAGATCGAATCGAACTCATATGACGGATCAAAGGTTAATCCTTTGAATTCATAATTTCAAAATTTTAATCTAAACTCAATTAATTAACCTAATCAGAATTTTAGTATTAATTAACCAAGGGCATATTAGCCATTTAGAAAAAATAAGGTTAAGGGGTGGCTTGGTTTTACTTCATAATGACCAGATTTTGTCTTATTGAGTATACCCCAATTAGTTTGAGTATACCCCAATCTCGCCAGGATAAATAATACTCTATGTGCATGTATTCTTATCAGCGTCTTAACTTTTTGAAAATTGATGTTTGCATCATCGCGCGTCATATCATGTCTGGATCGGTGCTACCACGGATTTTGTTGTTTTATCGAGTTTGAGGATAGCTAATATCCGATCTTAAGAAGATCTGTCGCCTTTTATTAACCTAAAATAAATATTCAACAAAACAAGCTTTTCCATGCCTTACTCCCGTTGATATAATGGAAAAAGTCGGCCCAAATTTGAATGTTGTCTTTTTGGTTTTTTTATCCAGGCGTCTTTTGGGGGACCACCCTGAATTAGGGCGACACAAAAGATAAAATAGGTTGAAAATACTTATATGTTCCTTCATAATCGGTAGTTTAGGTTTTTTTAGCTACTAGGTTGTAAAAATCTCATTTTTGGGAAACTCTATATTCGGTAGTTATATGAACTATTTTGACTATCGATTATAGGCTCAACCAAATTAGAAAAATAGATGATTTTTGCAAAATCTCATTTTGGGGCAACTCTATATTCGGAAGTCAGGATACCTTCATTTACTACCGATTATAGGCTCAACCAATGCAGTTGAAAAAGCTCAGTGCGGCCATGGACGCTATTGTTGGGAGATATATATATTTAAAAACATAGTTTTGTAATATATATCAAACTTAGAGAAATAGTGTGGTGGTATTATTTTGGGCCCCCACACTATAGACTTGGGTTCAAGTCTCACCCCATACATTTGTGTAGGTATATTATATATATATATATCTATATTATTTATCAAAATCCGGGAGAGCGGGGCCTTGGGGGTCTTGGGAGGTCTGGTGATTCAGAAACTGATTTTTTGCGAGGTTTTAACTCTTGATTTCCAAAAACGTTTTTTTCTACTTAATATTCTCTAATTAACTCTATTAATTTTTGGTAATTATATTATTCTTAGTTTTATGGTATTATGGAGGATTTTCGGTGAGCACTAATTACGAAATTTATTTTCATTAAAAACCGTATTGATTTCTTTTGAGTTATAAAAACAGTTTAAGGAGAAGATGTAAAACAATTGTTTTTATCTATTTTTGAGTTACGAGCAAGTGAAAAAAGAGTAGTTGTTGGTTCGATTTCTCATAGTGCGGAGAAATCAAACAAGAGAGTATCATTCATTTTATCCTATAGGGTTTTCGACAAAGAATTGACTTTAGCACAATCAAGAGGCTGAGTCGCGAAACACCTTAAAGATAGCGACCTAGTCGCTGACTTCACTGTACATTTGAGATTCATTTATTAGCAATCTGTCCTTGTGCTTTGTTTCCAACAATTTTAAGGTGGTTGATTTTGCTATGGAGGTTGAAAAAGAAGCACGTTGATGATACCAACAAGCCTTTCAAATTTGAAGGGTGCATTTGAAGATGGGCGAAGATGTTCTTTTATCTCAAACTCATGAATTTGCATATGATTGTGTCAGTGTTCATCCTGGAACCACTGGAACTGCTGGCTTGATAAAGTGATCTTTAACTGCTTTGGTGCTAGTGATCCACCTCCTACAGGTGGTGCCAAAGAAGTTGTTTCTCAAACTCCACGAGGAGAAGCAGGGAAGGCCATTGACAAATGGGTCGATGATGACTTTGATTGCAAAAACTACATTCTTAATGCATTATACGATGATTTATATGAGTATTATTCAACTTTTGAAGCTGCTAAGGATGTATGGGATGCATTACGAAAAAATATGACACGAGGAAATTTGGTTCAAGAAGTATGATGTGGCGGTATTTGAGATACCAAATGGTGGATGATAGATCGATTCTTGCCACGAGGCTCATGAACTTGAAAAATTGCCCATGAAATTCTAAGCAGAAGGTATGAAAACTGATGAACAATTTCAAGTTTACGTAATGATTGACAAGTTACCACCTATTTGGAAAGATTTTCGTAATTCCTTGCGTCACAAGACTAAAGAATTTTCTCTTGAAAGTTTGATTGTTAAGCTCGGGGTTGAGGAAGAAGCTCGGAAACAAGATAAGAAGGAAGAGATTCTCATTGTTTCTAACAATAAGACTAATCCAAGTTTGAAACCTAAGAAAGGGATATGAAACCTAACAGAACCAAAAGAAAGGAGGAAGGCCTAATCAAAATAAGAACCAACACCCATCGAAAAATGGACAGAATTTCAATCACGAGTTTCTTTGTTATACTTGTGGGTAAACCAAACCACATGGCTAGGAATTGCAGGTTTAACAAGGAAAGAATAACGCACAAGCTAATGTTGTGGGTGGCGTTATAATTGCCATGGTCTACGATCCGAGTTCTACATGGTTGGTGGATCCGATGGGTGGTGGATAGACGGTGGTGCTTGGCGTCATTGTTGTTTTGATAGGTCCATGTTTAAGACTTATGATGAAACCAAGGATAAGAAAGTGTTGTTGGGAGACTCTCACAGCACTATGGTGAAGGTTACAGTACGGTAGAGTTGAAGTTTACTTACGGGAAGACACTCATCTTTGAAAGATGTCCTTCACACTCAGAAATGAGAAAGAACCTTGTTTAGGCTATCTTCTCAACAAAGGTCAGGTTGTATCAAACTATTGAGGGTCTACGATATTTACACCATAACTAAGAATAAAAATTTTGTAGGAAAGGGTTATACTACGATGGAATGTTTAAGCTTAATGTTGATGCTATGAATAAAATTGATTCTTACCTTATATGGTTTGCAATTTTAATGTTTGGCATGGTAGGCTTTGTCATGTGGGTAAAAAGTTAGTAAATAACATGAGCAAGTTAGGTGTCCTCCACTGAATTTTCTGAAAATGAATTTGAAAAATGTAAATATTGTAGTCAAGCAAAAATAACCAAGACCTCACATAAATCGTAAGTAAGAGAATCCAAACCTCTAGATTTAATACATTCGATTTGTGTGAATATGAAGGTATCCTAACTAGAAATGGCAAGAGATATATTATGACATTCATTGATGATTGCTCTAATTATACGTATGTTTATTTGTTGAGCCATAAGAATGAAGCTATTGAAAAGTTTAAAATCTTTATTGCTTTGAAATTGAAAATCAATTTGGTAGAAAAATTAAGAGGTTTCGTAGTGATAGAGGCTTTGAATATGATTACTGCTCCTTTTCTGAAATTTACCAAACTAATGGCATTATACATGAAAGAACTGCTCCATATAATCCTCAAATGAGCAGTAAAAGTGAAAGAAAGAACCGTACTCTTCTTTTGAATTGGCTGTTGCTTGTTTGCTTAGTTAAGTCTTTGCTTCTCATTGGTGGGGTGAATGTTTGTTATTTGTTTGCCATGTTTTGAACCGTATTCCCAATAATAAAACCATGATATCTCCTTATGAACTTTGGAGAAATAGAAAACCTAATGTCTCTTATTTTAGAGTTTGGGGTTGTTTAGCTTTTGTTAGGAAACTGATCCTAAAAGACATAAGTTAGAAAATAGAGCTTATGAATGTGTTTTTATTGGTTATGCTCAAAACAGTAAAGCTTATAGGTTCTTTGATATTAATAATAAGGTTATTATTGAATCTATTGATGTTGATTTCTTTGAAGAGATTTCCTTTTAAATCTAGAAATAGTGGGGGTAATAGTGGGGGTTCAATACCTAGTACTTTACCTAGTGTTGATTCTGAACCTAGATTAGAAGAACCTAGAAGTGAAGAAACTAGGATCACTGAATTTGAACCTAGATGCAGTAAAAGAGCCGGAGTGAGACAAAAGATAAAAATCCCGATTTTGAATTTTACGCTATAGAGGAAGAACCTTCTAATTTACAAGAGGCGTTTAGTTACGCAGAGTCTAGTTTAATCAGAAAGCTGTAGATAATGAATGGGATTCTCATATGTCTAATGGAACTTGGAGAATGGTAGATTTACCACAGTAGTAAGCCTATATGTTGTAAATGGGTTTGAAAAGGAAACTCAAACTGATGGAACAATAGATAAGTACAAGGCTAGACTGGTTGTTAAAGATTTAGGCAACGAGAGAACGTAGACTTTTTGATACTTATTCTCCTATTACTAGATTAACTTCTATACGTGTTTTGATTCTTTGTTGCTCTGCTCATAATCTTGTTATTCACCAAATGGATGTTAAAGCTGCTTTTTGAATGGTGAACTAGAAGAGGAAATTTACATGGAACAACTTTTGAAGGTTTTGTAATTCTGGACAAGAAAAGAAAGTATGTAAGCTAGAAAAATCTCTTTATGGTTTGAAACAAGCTCCTAAACAATGGCATGAGAAATTTGATAATTTAATGATTTCAAATAACTTGAGAATAAATGAGGGTGACAAATGCATCTACTATAAATCCGAGAATGATGTGTGTGTGATTGTTTGCTTGTATGTAGATGATTTCTTGATATTTGGTTCCAATTTATACATTGTCAATGAAACTAAAAGCATGCTTAGTTCAAATTTTGACATGAAAGATTTGGGTGAAGCTAGTGTAATCTTACCCAGGAATCAAAATAACTAGAACTAATAGTGGTATTTGTTTGGATCAATCTCACTACATTGAAAAAATTACTGAAGAAGTACGAATATTTTGATTATACACTGTTTGTACTCCTTTTGATCCTAGTGTGAAATTGTTTAAGAACATTTGGAGAAAGTGTTAGATAATCGAGAATATGCTAGTATAATAGGCAGTCTGCGTTATGCAACTGATTGTACTAGACCAGACATTGCATATGCAGTGGGAGTTTTGTGCAGGTTTACCAGTAATCCTAGTTTGGAACACTGGGATGCGATTGAGAGGGTTATGCGGTATCTGAAAAGAACCACAAACCTAGGATTACACTATCAGAGGTATCCACTTGAGTCCTTGAAGGATTTAGCGATGCTAATTGGAACACTCTTTCGAGATGATTCCAAGGCCACCGGTGGATATGTTTTACTATTGTCAGTCTTGTATCTTGGAGATCAAAGCAGACAATTATAGCCCAATCTACGATGGAGGCTGAATTGATGGCACTAGCGGCTGACTAGTGAAGAGGCGGGATAGGTGAAGAGTCTGTTGTCGGACATTCCAAAGTATGGGAAAAACCGATGACCACTTTGATCCCACTGCGATAGTACCGCTGGCTATCGGAGTAGTAGAGAATTGTTATAATAACAATAAGAATCGACAGATACGTCGAAAGCACGACACGGTTAGAGAATTTCTCTGGCTGGTGTTGTCGGAGTAGATCATGTAAGGTCTGAAGGAAATATAGCGATACTTTGTGAAGGATTAGCAAGAGAAAAGGTATGGAATATCTCTAAAAGTATGGGACTTTTGCCCGTGAGAAGTTGAGTCATTTTTAATGGATACCCAACCTAGAAATAGGTTCAAAGGACTAGACGAAGTTACAAAAGATATGATAGAGTCATGCATTCCCGTAGCATGATATCCTGAAGTGGGAAACAGGTTGAGTGTTTTAAACTCTTAATGATGTCTATAGCTCTTAAGTTAGAGTGGGATACACAGGAGTATTCTTGATAGACTCACCTATACGGATGTGAAGGTGTTCTTGTATTCTATGAGAACTTGGGCACTTCTCAAGACCGTTCGTTAAAAAGGGATAAGCACATGGCCTTAATGTGCGAACTTAAGGACTTTACTCTAGATATAGTTGTGTGTGTTAAATATTCCAATATTAGTTAGAGTTCAAGGCATGCAAGTCACTCTAGTCACACAGTACTTAGAAAATTTAACACTATGCAGAGGTTCAAGTCGAAAGGCACCTTTGCGGATGCACAACTATACAACACTTTGCTCAATGTTTTTAAAATATAAGGGGGATTGTTGGGAGATATATATATTTAAAAACATAATTTTGTAATATTATATCAAACTTAGAGAAATAGTGTGGTCGTATTATTTTGGGCTCCCACACTATAGACTTGGGTTCAAGTCTCACCCCATACATTTGTGTAGATATATTATATATATATATCTATATTATTTATCAAAATCACGGAGAGCGGGGCCTTGGGGGTCTTGGGAGGTGCAGTGATTTAAACTGATTTTTTGCGGGTTTTAACTCTTGATTTCAAAAACGTTTTTCTACTTAATATTCTCTAATTAACTCTATTAATTTTTGGTAATTATATTGTTACCGTTTTATGACTGTTATGGAGGATTTTCAGTGAGCACTAATTACGAAATTTATTTTCATTAAAAACCGTATTGATTTCTTTTGAGTTATAAAAGAACAGTTTCTGGAGAAGATGTAAAACAATTGTTTTTATCTATTTTTGAGTTCTGAGCAAGTGAAAAAAGAGTAGTTGTTGGTTCGATTTCTCATAGAGCAGAGAAATCGAACAAGAGAATATCGATTGTTTTATCCCATAGGGTTTTCGACAAAGAATTGCTGCTAGCACAATCAAGAGGCAGAGTCGCGAAACACCTTAAAGATAGCGACCTAGTCCGTGACTCAACTGTTTGAGATTCATTATTCTGTAATCTGTCCTTGTGCTTTGTTTCCAACAGCTATACATGGGGTCCGAAAATTTTTTTCTACGAGAAAATTGAATTTCAGTCCGTTTTCGCAAAATCTCATTTTGGGGCTACTCTATATTCGGTTGTTATATGAACTATCTTGACTACCGAATATGGTTGGATATTTGCAAAGAGAGTCACTGTATAATCGGAAGTCATGATAACTCTTCCTTTCTTACCGATTATAGGCTCAACCAAAATTCCAAAAAAAAAAAAAAGGATTTTTGCAAAATCTCATTTTGGGTCTACTCTATATTCGGTAATTATATGAACTATCTTGACTACCGATTTTGGTAGGATATTTGCAAAGAGAGCCACTGTATAATCGGAAGTCATGATAACTCTTCCTTTCTTACCAATTATAGGCTCAACCAAAATTCCAAAAAAATTTTTTTTTTGCAAAATCTGATTTTGGGGCTACTCTATATTCGGTAGTTATATGAACTATCTTGATTACCAGTTATGGTAGGATATTTGCTAAGAGCCCTTTGTATAATCGGAAGTCATGATAACTCTTTCTTTCTTTACTAGATTATAGACTCAGCAAAATTCAAAAAGAGGATTTTTGCAAAGTCGATTTTGGGGCTAATCTATATTCGGTAGTTATATGAACTATCTTGACTACCGATTATGGTAGGATATTTGCAAAGAGAGACACTGTATAATCGGAAGTGATGATAACTCTTCATTTCTTACCGATTATAGGCTCAACCAAAATTCAAAAAAAAAACAAAAGATTTTTGCAAAATCTCATTTTGAGGCTACTCTATATTTGGTAGTTATATGAACTATTTTGACTACCTATTATGGTAGGATATTTGCACAGAGAGCCACTGTATAATCGAAAGTCATGATAACTCTTTCTTTCTTACCGATTATAGGCTCAACCAAAATTCCAAAAAAAAAGAGGATTTTTGCAAAATCTGATTTTGGGTCTACTCTATATTCGGTAGTTATATGAACTATCTTGACTACCGATTATGGTAGGATATTTGCAAAAAGAGACATGTATAATCGGAAGTCATGATAACTCTTCCTTTCTTACCGATTATAGGATCAACCAAAATTCAAAAAAAATAGGATTTTTGCTAGGTCTGATTTTGGGGCTAATCTATATTCGGTAGTTATATGAACTATCTTGACTACCGATTATGGTAGGATATTTGCAAAGAGAGCCACTGTATAATCGGAAGTCATGATAACTCTTCCTTTCTTACCGATTATAGGCTCAACCAAAATTCCAAAAAAAAGGATTTTTGCAAAATCTCATTTTGGGGCTACTCTATATTCGGGAGTGAAGAAAAATTGATTGAACTGTTTTCTCTCTCCTAACTTTTCTTTGGCGATTTTAGGGTTTTTGCATTTTTTTTTTCAAAAAAACTCACGCGCCTCATCTTTGGATCATCTGTTTGGGTGATTCGAGATGGGAGAGGCTTCTCAATCGAGAACTCTCACTTATCTTGATCAAGTGAAAGGAAAAAAACAGACTACCAACTACATTGATTGATCTTAGTTTATTACCTAAACCTACGTTGAAGAATGGAAAACCAGTGTGTGGTTCTTCCTGAAGCTTTTTTACCTTGAGGGTTGCGATATTTGGAAGTTCAGCCTTATTGGCCGTCTAGATTTGAAAGGGTTAATTTCCAAGATGTGAAGAACGACTTTGAACTTCAATGGCGGTTAGGTCGGAAGTTAAGTTCAGTTTATTCCCATGAGTAGGGGTTTCTTCACCATCAAGTTACAGTCACAAGAAGCAAAAGACAAGCTTTTGAACGCTGAGGCTTGGTTTTTTGGGAAACAAAAGCTCAACCTAATTGAGTGGTTCCCTAGTTTTGACGCTGAGAAACAAAGAACATCTCATGCTTCGGTGTGGGTAACTTTCCTGGCTTACCATTAGAATTCAGACAGAAAAATCGTTGTTGTCCATGGCTAAATCTTTAGGTACTCCAATTGTTGTTGATAGACGCACACTTGCTCATGAATATGGCCACTTTGCGTCGATTCTGGTGGATAGTGATTTTGCGAGGCAGCTACGATGCTATTCATGTCACGGTGGGAGGTTTGGATTTTTGGCAAGCCGTGGAGATTCAAAAGATGCCTAAATATTGCTCCAATTGTAAACTCATTGGCCATAATGACCAGGGAGTGCGAAAACAACCTAAAGTTAATAAGGAGCGTCTTGTTGTTGCTAACAATGTTATACAAAACAAAGTTGTTGAACCAAATAATGTTCGGCCGGTTATTGTTCGAGAATGTTGCATAACTTTGGTGGTGAATGGCATGTTGCTCAGCGTAAGAAGAAGGGTAAGAAGAAGGGAATAGTCTGGTGCTCATGAGGTTATTCATTCCAATGGTGATGGAGGCATTGATCGGGAGTTTCTTTGCTCGGCTTTTGAATGCTAAGCGGTTGGAGGTTACTATGACAAGGGCCAAAGCTGATTTTGAAAGCGCCTATGTTGAATTGGCGAGAACTAAGCATGCGCGAGCTTCAAATTCAGCCTTAGTTAACTATGGAATAGTGGGTGAAACTTCTCCTTTAACTAAGACAGGTTTAGTCGCAACTAGGTTTCCTAAACCTGTTAGGCTGAACCTTCAACTCCTTTTTGTGACCAACTAATGTTTGGTGAGTTTTTACTTAATAAGAACAAGTTTGATGCTCTAAATTTCTTCCGGATGTGGTGAGAGCTCGGTGATGCCAAGTTCAGAGCTGAACAAGAAGCACATAGAGAACGCATTAAAAAGCTTGCAAAAGAGTGGTTAATAGTACGGCTGCAAAAATTCCAATTTGGAAACTATTTAGAATCAGTTGAATTGGGTTTGGAAACATCAATTCTAAGAAACCGTGTTGAAAAAGGTAATTCTCAAGGATAAATACTGGGGCTTCTTCTCGGGCGAGTTAACAATTCCTCCAAACAAGGTTTTTAATGCGTGTTCTTTCTTGGAACATAAATGGCATTGCACGCCATCTTTGCAAGGTGCAAATTACAAGAAATTCTTAAAGAAAATAAGCTAGGATATATTTTGCATTCTTGAACCAAAGGTACAATTTGTAATTTTAGTTTTATGCAAGGGTTATTTGTGGATGGTTACAAAAAGATATTATTCATAATTCGATGGTTTTTCTAAAGCAAACATCTGGATTTTTTGGTTGAATGACATGACAAGGCCTATAGTTGTTAATACTAGTAAGCAAGCTATTACTATTGAAACAGAGGGTGTGTTGGTATCCTTTGTTCATGCAAGCTGTTTTCAAGTCCCTCGTAGAAGATTATGGCAACAACTCACTTCAGTAGATATTAATACTCCGTGGTTGGTGATGGGTGATTTTAATTGTGTGTTGCGTAATGATGAGAAAAAGGTGGTCGTGAACCGCGAACTTGAGTCATTAATGAAGTTAGTGATTGGATGGATGATAATGATCTCTTTGAAGCTGATTTCTTGGGTTCAAAGTTCACTTGGGCTAATGGTCAAAGCTGGTGTGCGTAGAATTCTTTGCAAGCTGGATAGAGCTATTATTAATGAGGCGTGGCTAAATAAGTTTGAGAATTGGAGGTGTAAAGCTCTTCCTCGTGAAGTTTCGACCATTCTCCTCTTCTTGGTTTTCTTGTTGTCAACTCTAGACCAAAAAGAGCTCCTTTTAGAGTGCAAAAGATGTGGTTTTCTCACCCCCGATTTCTTGCGTATGGTTATGGAGAGCTGGAGTGCTCTGTGTATCAGTTCACCTGCTTTTATTTTTCCTTTCAAGCTTAAGAGATTGAAGGCGGCTATGAAAGAATGGAATCTTCGGGTTTTTGGCAATGTGTATGCAAAGCTCAAACAGGCTAAGTTGACTATGGAAGTTGCTCTTCGTATTTCGATGAAGACCCGGAAGATGTTACTAAAGCTGAATTATGCCAAGAAGCTTGGTGACTCTTGAGAGATTCGTTCTCAACATTCCATTATGTTGAAAGCAGTCGAGAAATAAATGGCTCACGGATGGTGCTAGCAATACTTCTTTTTTTTTCATACCAATGTTCGAATTCGTAGGAGTAATAATCGATTTGAATTGGTAGATGAGAGTGGGAACATTCTCACTTGATTATGACCAAATTAGAGATCATGCGGTCTCTTTCTTTGAGTCTAAATTTAATGGTGTTGAATTGCCAATTGATGAGGAATTATTCCATTATGATCATAACATTATCTCTTGAAGATAGTCGAGAGAATGGATGAAATTCCTACTATAGAGGAGATAAAGGCTCTTGTTTTTGATCTTGGAGCGGATAGTGCACTGGCCCTGACGGTTTTACAGTTTGTTTCTATAGGTATTGTTGGGATGTAATACAACAAGACCTTCACAACGCTATTTCCTTTTCTTTGGCAAGAAAAAATAATTCCTCAAGGTACCAACTCTAGTCTTTTGATTTTATTAGCCAAGGTTAGAGGAGCCAACACTCTTCGTAACTTTAGGCCCATTGGTCTTAGTAATTTTTCTTTAAAATTTTTACTAAGATTTTAGCTACAAGACTGGGTAGTGTACTTGATAATCTTGTTTCGGAGGAACAAGTTGCTTTCATGAAAGGGAGAAACATTCATGAAAACATCAGTGTGGCATCGGAGATGGTTAATGAGCTTAAAATTAAGTGGAAAGATGGCAATTTGGGTATAAAGCTTGATATCATCCAGGCTTTTGATACGGTGAGTTGGTCTTTCGTTTTGGAAGTTTTTCGAAGGTATGGATTTTCTCAAAGTTGGTGTTCTTGGATCCTTTCGATTCTTAACTCGGCTCGTATTTCTATACTTCTTAATGGTAGTCCGGAGGGTTTCCTCAAGATTAATAGAGGCCTAAGGCAAGGTGATCCTTTATCGCCTCTTATTTTTGTTTTGATTGAGGATGTTCTAAGCGGGAAATCTGTCAAAATTATTTCTTGAGAAGAAGATAGCCCGATGCTTTCGAAAAAGAAAAAAGGTATTTCTCCTACTCACCTTTTCTTTGCGGATGACATAATGATTTTTGTAAAGGCAACATGAAGAGTTTGCATAATCTTCTTGCGTTGCTTGGAAAATATCAAGCGACTTCTGGTCAAACGGTTTGTCGTCAAAAGAGTAAGGTTTACTTTGGTGGTGGTTCTTTGAGTGTTTGTAGAACAATAACAAATTTACTTGGCATGGAGGTTTCTACTTTTCTGACAGGTATCTAGGTGTTCAAATCATGCCGGAGCTGTTAAGTATCGTCATATTAGCAATGTGATTGATAAAATTAAGAATCAAACTACGGTTTGGAAAGGAAAATTGCTTTCTTTTCAAGACGAGAATTGTGCTCATTAATTCGGTGATTGCTAGCTATTCCATTCACAATATGGCAGTGTACAAATGGCCTAAGAAGTTTATCCAACAAGCTGAGAGGGTGATCGCAATTTTCTTTGGTCGGGAGATCTTTGAAGTGGCAAGGAAGTGTGTGGTTGGTTTTCCTAAGGTTTGCTGCCCTTTGAAGGAAGGTGGTTTGGGTATTACTAGTATGCATTTTTGTTACTAACAAGGCGCTTCTTATGAAGTTATGGTGGAACATTCGTTCTTCCAACAAAAAATGGGCGAGGTTTTTATGGGCGAAATACACTTCACGCCGTGGTCGCATAAAGCATTATGGTGTGAACTCTTGATTCTTCCAGGCATTAGATTAGTTCATTCCATTGTGGACAAGAATACCAAAGTTCTTCTAGGTGACGGAAGGAATACATCTCTTTATTTTGATGTGTGGTATGGTAATGAATGTATTGCGGATATGCTAGGTGATTATAATCTGGATGGCACGGTCATGGTTAGTGAAATTATAGCTAATAATTCTTGGCGATTGCGGGGAGTTCATATTCAAAATCGATCGGGCTGGGGTGGACTTAAACAACTTGCCAATGCTTCAAGGAGGGACTGATTGCAGGGTGTGGATGCCGGAGTTGAAAGGCCATTTTACGGTCTCTTCAGCTAAGGAGGCAGTGCGGAAAAAAATATGCTACTTGAGATGTTTATGGTACATTATGGAGGCGTGCAATTCATCCTAAGCTTCTTTGCACAAAATTGGAAGATTGTGAGGGAAGCTTGTGCGACTCAAGACAAGTTGAAAACAGATTCAAAGCCGAAATTGCCAACGAGATGTTATCTTTGCAAGCTGGAGGAAGAATCACTTGAACATATTTTATGGAGCTGTACGTTTGCAAATCAAGCTTGGCGGTGGTGCTCGGGTTTGTTCAATTTGCTGACCTCATTATGATTTGGTTACTTCTTATAAATCTACCAAAGGAAGGAGTAGAATTGTTAAGGATTTATGGCTGCTAACCAACCTTGTCATTCGTTCGGAGCTATGGAATACAAGAAATATGGCGTGTTTTCAAACGCTGCATTGTTAGTATTGATTTTTTTAAACGAGAGGGTTTTCATTTGATTCATGATTATGCCGATGCGGTTGAAGAGTTTTATGCACAATACTACAGCAGATTTAGAAATTTTGAATTATTTCCGTGTTCGTCATAGAAAAGTGAAAACGGTGCAACTTTGTTGAATGTGTTTTTGAGCCGCCAAACAGGGATGAACTTCTCTTGTGTTGTGATGGTGCTGCCAAGGGGAACCGGGTGTTGATGGTGCGGGTGTTGTGGTACGTGATCACGATTGTAATTTTGTTGGAGCCATGAGCATTGGATTGGGGTCAACAAATAATTTTTAGCAGAATTATATGGCGTCATTGTTGGTTTAGAATGGGCAATGAAGTGGGGAGTCCGTAAAGTTTTGGTGAGATCAGATTCTATTGGTGCAATTTTGGCGTTTGAGAACTCTAATGTACCTTGGTTTGCTAGGCAAAGATGGAGTAAGATTCAAGACAACTATGATTCAATTCGTTTTGTCCACACTTATCGTGAAGCAAATTTTGGTGATTCCATGGCAAAAGAGGTTGTCTCCTAAGGAATGGTGAAGGGATGAATTATGATGAGAGACCGTATTTCTAAGAAATTTAGAATACCCAAATGTCTCTTATTTTAGATTTAAATAGTTTATAAGTTTTGGGGTCTTTTGACCTCTTTTCTTGTAAACTTTTGTAAATATTTGCTATTCATCAATACAATTTTGGACTTACCAAAAAAAAGGAGTTGAATAACCTAAATTCCCTACCGATTATGGTAGCATTTTTGCCAAAAGGTCTACTTTAATCGGGAGTCAAGATAACTTTATTTACTACCGATGGATAGCCAAAATTTAGAAGATAAAGGATTTTATTTTGGGGATACTTTATATTCGGAAGTTATACAAACTAAATTTACTCCCGATTGTTGATTAACTACCGATTGTAAAGGGTAGTTTGGCCATTACAAAAAATGTCCTGGAATTTATCTACCGATTATGGATTAACCTCCCGATTATGACATTTTTTGTCGTTTTGTGTCGCCCCTAATTCTTTTGGGGTCGCACCTAAAGACCCCAGGTTTTTTATGGAAGAAGGAAAAGAAAAAAAACATTCAACATTTGAATGGTTGTTTTAATAACAACATTTTAATTCCTGTTGGCGATGTTTAAAAATGGTTTTACCTATTTCCTATCCCCATTTTCCCTATATCCCATCCCAACTCTACACATTATATTTTGTTTGACTCTTTGTAAGTTAGGTGAACAAAACAGACCCTGCCATACGCTATAGGTAACCAACAAAGTTAATCAACCACCGTCTTCTTCTTCCTCGCTCTCAGATGTCAGCCTAACTTTTCCCCTACTATAACATTTGGTTAACAGACGCTACCATACATTTTCCCTATCATAATCTAGCACCACCATGTCCCCTATATATTAACCACTATATTCAATTGTTTTCCATACACATGTTCTCAGAAAGGTTGGGTGCCCAAATGAGAAGCACAGAAGATATACTTTGATCGCAGAATCGGTTATGCAGTCTTTCTTTTTCCTTTTCAATTAGGTTTTGAAAACAATTAGCCCAATTTTAACAATTTTATATTAATGAAGTTTTACTTCAGTTGTCCATGCTATTAGAGAAGGTACGGAAATGCAAAGTAGTTACGGTTTGATCTGCAAACCTGGTTAAGGCGGTGATGTACAAATAAATTTCTAAATCTAATTAGTTCGTTGAAGGTTAAATATGGAGATTAGGGAACATTAAGTGGGTTTTGTTTACCCAATCTAAAATGAGTTATACAAATTTTAATTGCATAGTTGGATAGGGTTTAGGACAAATAAGGGTAGGAAATAGGTAAATCCTTAAAAATTAAAACCTCTCATTTTTAATTTGTGCCACAAAGTTTTCATTCAAGATTGTGTAGGTAGGGCCTTTATGTATAAGCAGCAGAGCAATCACTACTAATAGCACTAATAACTTTCGGTGTACCTGATACTAATAAACATTTTCATTCAATTCATCAAGTCGGCCATAATTCATTAATTATATGTACTAAACTTTTAATTTTGTGAGAGATATAGAGAAATATGCTTCTCTAAAAACACGTAATTGAGATATAAAAACTAATTGGGGGATATAGGAAAAAGACAAAAATTGGATCCAAATATCAAATCAGGGTCACCCCTTATCTAAGTATTTTTAGTAATTCCTAATCTATCCCTCACTAATATTAGTGGTTAATAATAATTAGGAAAATCTTAAGAATTTGTTACAAGATTAGTGTATGTTTTTATTTGTATTTGGGTGAGTGAGGTGAGAGTAGAAAGAGGGAAAAAAAAATTGAGAGGGAACTTTTTTGGTGAAAATGGAGGATGATTGTGAAGAGAGAATTGCTAAGAGGTTGAAAATTTGATTTTTTCTTTGAATCCACCATTTTTGTTGAAAAAGCTCGGTGCCGACATGGACACGATATGAATACAATGCTAGGAAGCAGCCATCTGGCATGGTATTCATACCACGTCCATCCGGCACCGAGCTTATCCCCCATTTTGAAATTCAAGCCGGCATAGTATTCAACCCAAAAACCTATTCCGTTTTGAATTTTTTCTGGTTTTAATCAGTCCACTGCCGGCACAGTTAGTTAATTCTCGAGCATGCCAGCACCGTTTTCCGGCATGATATGTTGCTTTCTATGACGGCACATGATCTATCCAGAAAGTTGAATTTTTTTTTTTCAATTGACTACCGGCATTGTTAGATTTCTATCGAGCATGCCGGCATTTAGTTACGGGATTGAATGTTAGTTACCAAGCATGTCGGCACCGTATTCCGGCATGGTCTTCATCACTTCCGACATAGTCTTCATCATTTCCGGCATGTCTTCATCACTTCCGGCATGGTCTTCATCACTACCGGCATGGTCTTCATCACTTCCGAATGTTAAAAAAAAAAAATAGTCGTTTCCAAAGTGAGGAGCTGGGAGAGAAGGAGAAGAGAATTTGAAAGGGAGTGGGGAGAGTTTAGAATTTGAAAGGGAATGAAGAGAGAGTTTAGAATTTGAAAGGGAATGAGGAATATTTAGGTTTCAAAGCTCTACCCCTAAAAGAAATTAATAAGAAGTGGAGATGGAAATGGGGATTTAATTTTGTTTTTGATTTTTATTTTGAAGGAAGGGTATTTTAGTATTTTTGCCCCCAAAACACCCCTTAACAGTAATTTATAACCCCCAATTAGTTTCTATATCCCGAATTACGTGTTATTTTCTAATGGAAGAATCGAAATGAAGTACAAAAGTTGAAGTTGATTGGGTGACTCAAAACTAATCAAAAGATTTGGTTACCCTAGGGGTGGATCAAAAATAAAACAAGGGTGTGCACCGGTAACACCTGGCCAGTCGGTTTCCATATCTAATTTTCAAATAATTTTTTTTTTAATTTTTTTTTTTTGCTGCCTCTAATGAAACTTTGTTTTCCCTTACGGTAATGTTTGTTTGTTTTTTTTTTTTTTTTTTTTTTTGGATCTAACTCATCTGAATATGACTCGTTTGTATATGTCTTAAATCACCCGAAATATCTGGATTTGACTCAATATGATTAGTCTAGTTTGTGGCTCTGCTACATAACCCTTCGGAGAAATTTGATAACCTCCGGTATAATTTTGTCGAATGTGATCCAGGTTGTCAAATATGGATTGAGTTCCTAAATTCACCTAAAAACCTACCTATACATTTTCCATGTGACTTATTACCCGAAAATTAAATTTATAAAATATTTTTATCTTCTAATGAAAAATGATATTTTCACTTAATTTGGTCTATTTTTAGACAAAATAAATAAATAAATGAAACTACCACTTCTCGTAAAAAACGGAGGTAGTAATAACCATTAACAACCAATGTGAATGCAGTTCGGACAATATATCAAGATGTATATACTAGTTGGTGATAATCCCGGGTCCAAGGCTTTTTGAGTTTTATCTGGAATCACGACCAAGTGTGAGAGCGACATCACAACGGATACAAACTACTCCGTCTATTCTCTGCTTTTTTTTTTAGGTAATAACAATCATATAGGATATGAGATTTTACAAGTATTGCGAAGACTTGAAGATGTGAAGAAGCAAGGAGCTACAACGACAACAATCATCCTTCCACTTGAGGTTAGTGATATTTGACTTGAACTGTTTCATTCCCTAACGTATCTTTCAAGTCGTGCATATTGAAAACAAAACTGCGAAGCATATTTGAACTCTAGATAGACATAGTATTAAGGAATATAATACGAGGTTTATTGCTTAACCATTAAACTTTGTAGATAAGACATCACCATAATCATTTGAATGCTACTGTGACTATGTATTGGTATGAGGTGAGGATTTCATCCTAGGGAACAATGTTTTACATGTGTTCTAAGGAAGTAAGTTCATAAACTTGTTTGAGAATCGAAAAGGAAATCGCCGGGGCGTTTTTGGTTTTGTTATTCATTGCATATCTTATGAACAACCAATATGTGTGATTGAGTATAACAGTTTCACGACTTGTTGTGTTCTTGGTAGAACTATTCACAAAGGCACGACTTATGTATTGGTATGACTTTTATTAGTGAAACCGATATTAAGTAATCACCTGAGATGGTATGATCGGGTTTGTGATTTTTGTCTGACCAAATATGGAAAAGGGGAACCGATCCTAGTAAAGTTGCAGTACATCACAAAGGGAAACCGATCCTTGTATGAGGTGCATCAAGGTTTATAGCAGAAAAGGAGGGCGATCCTATGAACATGTGCAACACGTTTTAGGCAAAGGGGAACCGATCCTATGGACATGTGTAACACATATAAGTTAGATACCATATATATGTGGGAACCGATCCTAGTACCTAGTCAACCAAATTTTAGAAAGCTAGTGTGACTATGCACAGTACTCACATGGAAGGTAGAACCGAAACTTGTTTTGGTAGAACCGTTAAACCCATGATTGTGATTGAATGTTATTTGATTGCATAGTTCTTGAAAGTCAGATGAACAAATTCTAAACTTGTTTGGAAGTGTTGTAGGATCAGAATATCGCGACATCAATACTTCGCGAGATTAATCAATGACGACATTGCGAGGGAGTCGCAAGGAAGTAAAATAAATGACGACAGCCAGAACACGAGGAAGATGTGAAAATCTGGCGAAAGTTAAGAGTGTCGCGAGGATGAACATTTATACACTTGCGACACTTCGCGAGTTATTCCCAAAAATAAAGGACAGCTTAGCTGTCATCCACTGTGTACTACCCTATATAAAGGGATGAGTAAGTCTTTGTAGAGAGAGTTCTTTTGAATTGTTAAGCAAGTCATTAGGAGAGAAAATCTGGAGTGATTGTAATTTACGAAGCTCAGTTCTATCTTCCTTTGTAAACATTTCAAGAAAATAATCAATAAAAGTTGTAGTTATTCATCTTCAAATGGATTAATTAAGTAAATTCTAGTGAGGGGTGTATTGTGGGATTTCCCTGCAACTACAAGTGTGGCAAATCGGTTTCAAGGTTGTAAGTGTGAAAGAGAACTTATAAAGTTAAGATGTCGACATACTTTGAACACGTGTTATGAATGTTTATTTCTTTAATTGTTCAAAGTTATTCCTTAATAGCTAAGGGAAGAGAATCGAGGATCGAAACATAAATAAGTTAAGATTCTTTTAATTAAGGTAATTAACTTCATTTTGTAGGGGAAATAAGAATTAGTAATGTGGATTTACTAATTAGATATTTTCAGAGATTTCGATCATTATTTTTGGACAGAGCATTTCCGGGAATTATGGAAACCCGAATTTGTGCTTTAATGAATATCTTGAGAATATTTTCGGTTTTGGAAATTCCTTGGTGTCCAAACTTCCTTGTTTATAAATACTTGAAGTTTGCCTTTCTAGTAAACTAATCCTTCGTAACAATGAGACTTCCTCTTTGTTGTGTTATTCTTCGGTGTAGCCGCCCTATTCGGAGAGGAGAGTAACCTAATGAGGCGAAATCTCTTACGGTAGCTCAGTTTAAAGTCTTCTTTGGGATTGAGAAACTCTCAGTACCGTTGGTGGGAAATTAGATAATTACGGTTTATCTTTTGTTTTCTTTGATTTGATTGACTAACAGTGGTTGAACTTTGATTGCACCTAGTTTGTTTATGCTTGAGAATCTTCTCTTCTGATATAAGATTCACTCAAACTAGTTTGGAGTTTCGACAGGGATCTTTAGACTGTTGTTAGTTCTAAAGACGATCTTGTGATAATCCATTGTTAACAGACTCCGTTTTGTGCGTGATTGATCACAAGAGATTCATGTGATTGTGTGCGGTGTTTATTGAAGATTTAAGAAGATTTGAAGGCGAAGAATATATTGAAGATTTCTGATTTGTGGGTTCATAATCTTTGGTGTGCACAATACTTGTTTCGGTAAAAGAGGATCCAATTAATAATCGGTTTATCTCTGTGATAGATTGGATTGATTAATTGAGTATATCGGCATCAACACAATTCTTTGGATTAATAGTGTTGTTGGCTTAATCTTAAACGATTACTTCGGTAATTGAACATAAGATAGATCTAAGGACCTGACGAAGGATTTTATGTTAAGATAAACGGAAGAGACTTTGTCGACTCATATCAATTGGTTGAATAGAGTTGATACCAAACATATTTGTTGTTCCTTTATTGTTTGGAATACGAACCAAAGGAATTGTTCCAAGTACGTGACTTAGGTCGGAGGCGTGAGAATACAGACGGAACTAGGTGAACTATAGGTTTAGTTGCTTGGTCTCAACTATAAGAAGTTAGGTGTAATTTTTTGTAGCGGCTTAATCCTGAGAGTATTCAATTCTGGAAAAGGTCCCGGGGTTTTTCTACATTTGCGGTTTCCTAGTTAACAAAATCTTGATGTGTCATTTACTTTATATTTCCGCATTATAATTGTTTAATTATAATTAAAGTAAATTACACAAACGTTAATTCCTATTTACTTGATAAGTGAATCATATTTTGTTTGGTTAAGTCCGAACCTTTTTATCAAGTAACATACTTCGTTGTTGTATTGTCTCGATCTCGTATCCATAGATGATCACACGAAGTGTGAACCGATTATTTGTATTGTCTCGACTCAGTCCATAGACAATCACTTTCGTAGAAAGGACTTATAGGTAGGAAAAGTTTTAGCTTGAGGTATATTTGGGTACCCTCGCCTTTTCACAGGGATATATCGCAAACCGCTTCCAGGATACAACAAGTCTTATGTGAATTGGCAATCAACAAAATTAACAATCCACCCTAGAACTCTAATTAGTATTGACACTTGATGGCTATTACAGTAGAGAAGATGTTTGAAGAGAAACTAAGAAGGATTTTTGGATGCTTAAATCTGTCGATATCTTTAGTTCTCGAATCACTTATATAGATACTAAATGGACATGTATTGCGTCCATTCAATATCGCTTGACTCTTGAGATTTCATACGTCTCAGGAACAATATATACACGCAACTTTTGGGATTTGGATACCAATCTTTCAGTTAATAAGCAGTTATTGGATTTTAAAATTTGAAACTCCTAAACTAACATGAGATGCCTACTAACTGTCTTGACTTATCCAAAACACACTTTCCTTCTCGAAAGATTCTTCCTTTATATTTAATCTAACATAATATTTTGTTTGGATAACAAATATTCAACATTTAAGTTATTGTTTGTCATCGGGATAGGTAACGGGTAAAGTGAGGTCCACCTAATTCATAATCAATTTTTTCAATCATATGCATTTTTATATACAATGTATTGTACAGATATCTGTGGATATATATCCATATAGTGTCCGCGTCCTAATTTTTTGAATAATTTCATATATATGCATTAGCGTCCATGTCATATTGTGTCTGCATCAGTGCTACCCAGATCCCACTTTATAATTTGAGAAGATAATAATTAGGGTATTGGCCCTAACTATCTTACAATCTTACCTATCCGTAAATAAGGGCATCAATTCCAGTACTCCACTGTCCACGATCAGAGTTTGGGGATAGCTAATCTCCAATCTTTTTTTGTTTTTGTTTTTTGATCGGCAAAAATAAAATTAATGATCAAAATGAGAGGGTATAAAAGGATTGTACCACCCTAAACCAGTTAAAAAACAAAAAGAAGAAAAACAAATCAAATCTTCATCACCTCTTTGGACTTAACATCCTCAAACTCTTTGAAGTTTAAGGTCCAAGTGAACAATGCATAAATAACTTTATTAGCCACTACCACAACATTGCAATGAGAATCAGAGAAAACTCTTTGATTTCTTTCCTTTTACACACTCCAAATGATATCAACTCGTATTAACTTCCAAATGTAACTCTTAAAGCAGTTGAAATATGTAACTGCCAAGCTCTTGTAAGTCATAAATCACTTCATGAGGCGTAGAGAAAAGTCAATTTAGCTTCATAGTAAAAACATCCCACACCTTCATAGAAAACTCACAGTGAAGTAGATAATCTCCAATATTATAAGAGATCTTTAGGCTTTTATCAAGTTAAAATAACCTGGCTAAATTGGGGCCTACTACACTTAATTGGGGCCTATCAAATTTCCCTTCCCACTCCAACAAATTTCTATGGGCTACCAAACTTCTCAAAAATCCTAATTTACCCCCACATTATAATTCCTAAAACAATCTCATATAAATACTAATCCTTATCATTTTCAGCAAAATCCAAAAACATAAAAACCTAAATCAGAAAAACTTTCTATTTTCATCATAAACTTTCCAAATTCTCAAAACCTTAATCAATTTTTTTTTTCATCCTCTTATCCGACGATCTTCGATCCAACCAAGAAAAAGGTAAATCTCCATCAACCCATTCTATGATTTGCATTTCTTCATTAATTTACATGTTTAAATCTTCGATTTTTGAAAATCAAAATCTCTGATTACACCTAGAATCGGTTTGACATAACGAATAAACCGATTCTGGGTTTTGGTTTCCGCCATGAAGAACATGCATAGTAATCGGTTTATACGATGATTAACATCAACCGATTTTAGGGTTAGAAACGAAAGATGAAAATACATCACCAGAATCGGTTTATAAGTGCTTTAGAATAATCCGATTCCGTGTACATTTTTTTCTTTTAATTATGCGATCCCATAATCGGGTTTTATGTGCTTGTTAATTTACCGATTATGACTGTCTCTTCGGATTCCTTTTCATAATCGGGTTTTATTTGATTGTTAATTTACCGACTATGACGGTCTCTTCAGATTCCTTTTCATAATCGGTTTTTATGTATGTACTACATAAACCGATTACTAATGTTTGACACTCCTGTATGTTTTTGTAGTCAGAATCGGATTTCATATGTTTAATTATGTACCGATTATGAACTACTTTTTATTTTATTTTATGTAGATATGGACTTCGGACACCTAGCGTTTTACTCTCGAGAGCTCACCTTGGAGGACATTCTTAGGAAACCACAACGAGTGCCAGAAAGAAGCCTCTATAAGTTTGCCTATGGGGTGAGACCCATCTTGAACAAGCTCTCGCATTGATTGAAAAGCTTGCACTGGAGGAGCTTCATGAAGTCATGAGGTTCACTAGGATGAGGAGAAACATGATTTCAGCTGAGAGGGAGCTCCATGGGCAAATGGAAGGTATGTGGGAAGAAATGGCTCAATTTCAAGCCATGGCTGAAGCAAAAGATGTTGCTGCTGCTGATGGTGGGCCTGCTGGTGTTGGTGCTCCTGCTCTTTAAATTTTTAATGTTAAGTTTTAGATATTAAAAGTTTAAGTTTATAAGACTTGTGGTTGTTTTAAGTTCTCAACACTCTTTTAGGATGGTTAAGGTTTGTATTTTGGATGATCTTTGTGTTGAAATTAATCCACTTAAAGTTTTAATTATAATTATGTGTTGTTGCTCTAGCCTGACATGCCAACAATCGGGCTACTCGATATGTCAACATAAACCAATTGTCTTGGTTCCATAGAGGAATCGGTTTATGTGTGGGGTACGTATAATCCGATTATTCATGCCTTAGAAATGCAATTTTTCCTAGATGTTTTTCAAGCTATAATCGGATGACATATGCATCTCCTATAAACCGATTTGTGTCGGTGAAAATTCAATTTTTTTTACGTGTCTTTAATCGGTTTATATTGGTCACACGAAAGTCCGATTCCTGCTGGCATAATAACACAATAGGATTTTACAGACCTTCTAGAAGACCGATTATTGCATATTTTCCCAAAAAAATAGACGTTAGGGACTTTCTCTATATATAAAGACCTCATCCTTGGACCCCATTTGCCTCAAAATTGCTCAATCTATCCCCTCTCACTCCATATACTCCACAACTACTCATTTCATACCTCCACAATGGCATCATCTGATTCAAATGAAGATTTGGCAATCACCAAAGCTTGGTACGTGGAAACTCGAGTTAGAAGGCAGTCCTTCGTAAGGGTGGATGCCGTAACCTTTTAGGCTAGGGTATACAACAAATATAGGCAAGAGTTTGGGAATCCTAATGGAAGAAGTGTTCAACAAATTCATGATAGGCACCTAGTCATCGAAAATGCGATACTTGCTTATTTAGCTATCCAAAAACCAATTTTCAACGCTACCAACTTTAACTTGTCCATTGAAAAATTCGTAAGTATTTTTGTGGTTTATTTTACGTGATCCATGCTGTTTGATCTTCTTACTAAACACCACTTATAACAAATTAAGTTTGTGTTTTGTTTCTGTAGCATGAACTCGTCAAAGCGCGCTACTTGGAGGAAAAGGGGGAAGCATTCTCATTTGATACAAACTACCAATTCATGGTATCCAAAATCCTGGAGTATGCCCCGGAGATGATGGAGGGTGTATCGTCGTCTGATTCCTCGGACGAAGATTGATGACTTTAGAAGTTTTTGTGTAGGTTTTGTGGGTAGATCTCTATGTAAACCATCACGAGACTATAACTCGTCCACTAGGGTCGCCTAGGGGTTTAAAGGCTTGATGCATGTGCTAAATGCACCTTACAATAATGAAATGAATGAAAAAAAAGATTCTTATGAAAGAAAACAATCGGTTTATATATGTCAAGTAAAACCCCGATTTGTATAATCGGGTTGTACATATGCCAGCTTCAACCGATTGTTGAATTCCTCTGTTAATTTTGGAACATCCACCCAGAATCGGTTTATAAGTGCATTTACGTAAACCGAGTGCAAAGTCTTATTTCTGAAAAAAATCAAAAAATTTAAGTTATTTGATGTTTTTGAGAACTCTTTAACATTGGTTGATCTCACATCTAAAACATAATTAACACCTAATACGATTAATTAGTGCTAATTAAACAGGGGTAAAATAGGTACTTAAGTAATAGTTGGATAAAGGGTGGCGTGAAAGTTATTTCTAATAACCTTTTTTGTCATCTAGTAATAGGGCCAAATTAAGCTTAGTAGGCTCCAATTTAGCCAGATAAAATAAATATTTAACAAAAGCTTTTTTCTACTAATTGGTTGTACCATCCATACCTTACTCCTCCATGGAAAAAGACTGCCCAAATTTGAATGGTTGTTCTAATAACAACATTTTAATTCCTGCTCATGATTGTTTAAAATTTCTCCTTTCTCATTTGTGCCACCATGTGTTCATTCAAGATTGTGTAGGGTCTTTATGTATAAGCAGAGCAATCACTACTAATAGTTGTTATAACTTTGGGTGTACATGATACCAGATAATTTCATTCAATTCATTAAGTCGACTATACTTCATTAATTATATGTATTAAATATAATTAAATCAATAAATTTGTCAGAGATATAGAGAATCTGCTTTTCTAATGGAAAAATCTTAAATCCAATTTGAAATGAAATACAAAAGCTGAAGTTGATTGGGTGACTCAAAACTTATCAAAAGATTTGGTTACCCTAGGGGTGGATCCAGCATAAAGGAAAATAAAGCAAGGATGTACACTTGTGACATCCGACCATTTGGTTTCGAAGTCTAAATTTTCATATGGCCTTCCAATCCTAGACTTGTTTCAGTTTTTGCTACCTCTAATAAAACTTTGTTTCCCCCTTACATTATGCTTTTTTTTTTTTTTTTTTATTATGTATCTAATTTTTTGGATCCAAGAAAATCACTTGACAAATCTATATCTGACTCAATATGTTTAGTCTAATGTATAGTTCCATCCCTTGGTAACCCCCTCGAGAAAAATTTGATTCCCTTCGATGTGCTTTTACCGAATGTGATCCCAGGTTGCCAAATACGATTTGAGTTCTTGGTTCACCTAAAAACCTTTACCTATACGTTTTCCACGTGATTTATATCTAAAATACTTTCACAAAATGGTACTTTCACCTTTCAATATAGGTAAAAATAAAAAAAATGAAAGCATCACTTCTCAAAAAACGGAGGTAGTAATTTATTTTTGCTAGGCAAAACGGAGGTAGTAATAACGATTAACGACGGATGTGAACACAATTCAGGTGAATATATTAAGTTGTTGGTGACAATCCCTGGGTCCAGGCTTTTGCCAGTTTTCGACTGGAATCACGACCAAGTGTGAGAGCGACATCACAACGGATAAAAACTATAAACTCTACAGAAGAGGAAAAAAACAGTCTTTTTTTTTTTTGCAAATGGGTTTTTTCAGAAATTGATCTTCTTGAATTTCTAAGCGTTGAGTTTCTCAGTTCTGATCTCACAAGTTTGATACAGCTGAATAATGGAGGATGAGGAGGATTTCATGGACGATCAATCACTGAGCAGTTTTTTCGACGATATCTTTAACGATACTCTAGCGTGCACGCATACTCACATTTGCAACCCACCTGCCGGACCAGATTTATCTCATCATTCACATTCTTGTTTCCATCTCCACACCAAAATCCTCCCCGATGAGCCTAAAACCACTGAGGCCAAAAGACCGGGCAACCGGGATGCCGTCCGCAAGTACCGTCAGAAAAAGAAAGCTCGCGCAGAGTCATTGGAAGATGAGGTTAAGAAATTGAGGATTCTAAATCAGCAACTGATAAACAAGTTGCAGGGTAAAGCTGCTCTTGAGCAAGAGGTAGCTAGGCTCAGGTCTGTGCTGAAGAACATTCAGGGAACGATTAAAGACGAAATCGGATCGTTTCCTTATCCAAAATCCATTGACCGTAATGATTGGATTCCGCGGAACACGTCGCCTTCTAACTCAGATGAAGCTTATGAAGTCAGCCAGTGCAAGCGTGACCGTCAATGCGGCGATCAAGCTCAGTGTTTGTATCCTGGATTGGATGATAACAATATGTTGAGGAAGCTGGGAGTGGATTCCATGTTGAAGGATTCAGGCCTTGCGATCTCGGTTACGTACAGTGTGCTGGGAGGAGTAAGGACCTTTTGACTTCTGCCAAGAAGCCAAAGGGAAGATTACAAACAAATGTTCGGATAACTGACTTGGAGTTGGTAATCAATCCTCCAGCTTTGAGCAATTGTACTTGCATCAATTTTTATGTTTCTTCTTTGTTGTTATAATTAATTGTGTAAGTTCATCTGGAAATGAATTCGTGGAGAAACACTCGTCATTTTTGTGATAATTTATCCCGGCGTGATTGGGGTATACCCAAACTAATTGGGGTATACCCAATGAGACAAAATAGGGTCATTTTAAATGAATTTCTTTTATCTTATAATACTTAACCTTGTATTTTCAAAATGGCTAATATGCCCTTGTTTAATTAACACTAAAAAATTGATTAGGTTAATTAATTGATTTAGATTAAAATTTTGAAAATGAAAATCCAGTAGGTTAAACCTTTAATCCGTCTTATGAGTTCGATTTCGATCAAAAAATTTGGTTTTCAAAAATGTCAAAAGTCGGCAAGATATACGTTTGAATAAGGTGCGCGGCTATATAGGCATGGTCTTTGTTTGAATAAAACCGGCCAATTTTAGCCGGAAGGTATTTAAATGAAGAACATGCCGACTTTATTTATTTTTTTGACACATAGGAGATGGCTATTGAAAATATTAGTCGGCAAGGTCTAAAAAAAACCCCATAAGGAATCAAGTGAAAAATACCCGCCGGCGGTATAAGTATAAGACAACATCTAAAGGTATTTAAATGAAGAACATGCCGACTAATATTTTTTTTTTTGACACACGAGGGAGAGGGCTATTGGAAAATATTAGTCGGCAAGGTCTACAAAAAAACCCGTGCAAACTACAATTTGTTGAGAAAAAATACCCACATGACATCCGGTTGAAAAACCCGCCGCCCGGTATAAGTGAAATTTTGAAAAACAAAGCAAGGTCTTCAAAAATACCCTCACATTTGAAAGAGGAATTTTTTGTAGAAAAAATTTCTGATCGTCGTCATGGATGTTATGAAAAGTCGGCAAGGTATAGATATGGATATCTTGCCGACCCGTAATTGTTAAATTTAGAGATGAAAAGTCGGCATGTTATTCAACCTTATACCTCACGTAGACTATATTTTGGTCTGATCACCCAAGATCGACAAAAATACCCCTGCTCAGAAGACTTTTTGGTTCGTTTTGATTCTTCGTTTCGGATTTTTTTTTTTTTTTTTTGATTTCACATGTATAGTTAGAGTGTGGAAGAAAGATTTTGATTTTTTTTTTTTTATATGTTTTGGCCGGCAAGGTTTTTTAGTATGGGCAATTTGGTCTTTTAACACCTTTTAGATACCCCTTAGCACACTCCTTTGGATGGGAACAAAATGGGTATACCCCCAATTAATCACAGGTATACCCCAATCAAGCCCAGGTAATTTATATTCATAGGGTCAACCTCTTTGCCCATTTTGTCATGAGCCTGTAATGTGTAGCTACTTAATCATACAGAGAAGTTTATTAAAGTGGTGGTTGGGATTTAATTTTTGAACCATTACAAAACAAAAGCAAGAAATACACTCAGGTCTGTGGTGCAGTGCTATTTTGCCTGGGGCACGAGGCGCCGAGCCAGGCGCCTCACCAATTGGCAAAAAGATAACGATAATTATCTTCCAGAACACGAATGAATTACAAATGTCTCTGCTTTGCATATAAGTCTATGAAATTACAAGGAAATCAATTATTTATGGTGATTTAACATTAACATAAAATAATTTATTACGTACAGTCTGTT
This sequence comes from Papaver armeniacum, assembly GCA_023531295.1. Taxonomy (NCBI): domain Eukaryota; kingdom Viridiplantae; phylum Streptophyta; class Magnoliopsida; order Ranunculales; family Papaveraceae; genus Papaver; species Papaver armeniacum. The sequence continues at coordinate 327,920 of JAJJWW010002205.1, forward strand.
CCTTTCCACGCCTTAATGGACAATTTCCTGGTTGGTAATATCACCATCCAAAGCTCTAAATATGGCGTCTGTGTGCTCTTGAACCACCTTCCAAGCCCCAGTCACGTGTCGTTCCTCTGTCAGTGTTGCCCGACAGCAAACCGAATCATGTACACCCCTCCTACAACAGCATGAGTCATATATATCTTGCCGGATGCATTGACTGATTCGAGCAGCTTCGTATTGATATCATTTGCTTGAGCTTCCATGTTATCATTTTCTATTTTCTTTTGCTTCGGAATGGCAGTTGGTTTAAGGCGAAAACATACCATTGCAAATGTCCTAGGAACCACAATCTCAAACCTGTTATCCATAACAACAAGTCCTTGAAAATGCTTAGCCATCTTAACATGACCCCTGAGGAAAGTTTTTAAGTTAGCAACTCCGTAGCTGCGAAGTACTAACCAGAGTTTCATGGATCGGAATCTTCTGCTGAGTGCTATTTGCCAATCTTTGTAGTCAATAACTTGCTTCGATTCAGTTGCCTTGTTCTTCAAATATTCTGGATTTGTTGATAATGCATTGACAAGGGAAAAAGAGTCTTTAACCCATAAGCAACAACAATCCAAAGTAGTAAGAAACCACTTGTGTGCATTTAGACTGAATGAGTCTGCATCCTCTACGCCATCAATGAAGTGCCTAAACTCTGGACAGATGCAAGCACTTCCAGCATAAGCCGCATCCACGTGAACCCAAATTCCATAAGTTTTGGCGACCTCACAAAGTGAGCCAATAGGATCGACGGCTGTTGATGAAGTTGTACCAACAGTAGTACATAATAACATCGGAACTAACCCGGATTTGATATCGGCTAGGATGGTCGACTGAAGTGAAATTGGCGAGAGGCTGAAATTTGTAGCCTTTGAAGTAGCAATAGCACGGATGTTCTTCGGGTTTATACCAGCAATTTGAGCAGCTTTTTGTAGTGAGCAATGGGTTTGATCAGAAGCATAAACAACTAACTTATTGATATTTTCTCTACCGATTCTGTTCAACATTTTATCTCTTGCTGCAGTCAGTATACACAAAATGGCTTCACAAGTGGTTCCCTGTAAAACTCCTCCTCCTCCTGAACTTCCATCTGATGAGAAGAGAAATGATTTGGGAAGTGTAAGCATTTGGCCAAGCCAATTCATAACAATACTCTCTAACTCAGTTGCAGCTGGGGATGACATCAATTGAAGCCAACGACATTGAATCCAGTACTGAGCATTTCCCCAAGGAAACCTGCAACAGAACCACTTGAAGGAAAATAAGCAAAGTAGTTTGGACTTTGCCAGTGAGTAAGACCAGGAATGATATCATTGGTGACATCTTCAAGAATGGTTTCTATGGACTCAGAATTGTTTGGAGCGGCTTTAGGTAATCGTTTCTGCAAGTAACCAGGTTCGACTTGGCTTCTAACTGGATATTTCTCAACATTCTTGTAGTAATCAGCAAGGAAGTCAATAATCATGTGACCTTGCCTTCTAAATTCATCTGGGTCTAGTGGATTTTGAGAGCATAGTGACATGCTTTCAAAGATATCAGTTGGTAGACTCCCCATGGTTACAACTTTGCTGGAGAATGAAATAAGAAAGAATTGCAAGTGTTGAGAATTATGAAGAATAAGGAAATGAGAATGACATATTTATACATACTATTTGCTAAAGACAAAATAAGCAACTAAGACACGTTTAAGGTGGCTTCAAGTTGCTCACAGTACATCATGAGTCAACATATTTCAATAAGGGTCAGTCAAGGAAGTTTGCCATTTGGTGTGTCCTGAATATGAAGATCGATTGAAGTGGAAGTTCAAGTTATTCAATAAGAATTCTATTGGTAGGAAAGTTAGGTAAAATCATTGAGATTTAGACTTGGATATTCTTGTAAAAGTAAATATTTGTATAAGATAGGAGGCTGCTGTGCATGATGTGACCCATGGGAATTCAGAATTTAGAGGCTACATGTAGTGCTTATTGCTTAATATCGAATGATTTGAAGTAAGTGCAGAAATAATATAAGCAAATACAGATGGAACATGATAGATAGGGTAGGCCCTCTTACACTAACCTTTATTCTTCAATGCTTATGGTTCACAGATGAAGATTTTTTGTGTTTCAGGGGATTGAATCACTGTATCAGCAAGATTGATCGACATTAGGTAGAATCATGAGCCTCAAACACATTGTGGTGGGAAAAAGTATGTTACAGCAATGACAGACGTGAAGGAGCTTAAGAAAATTAACAGCCTTCTCAAACTGAAAACACGAAGTTGGAACTTTAGTTCAATGAGACCCATCTTACTAAAGGGTCTTGTTGCATCCACTTTATGGGAAGTCCCGGTGATTATGTACCCATTTATGTCAGGCATCACAGGTCGTGATATATGACCCCCCAACTTTTTGGTTAAAGGAAAAGTAATCAATCATCTAACGCCAGCAGACACTCATTTCAAAATCTGAAAGGAACATTTATAGGATAGTACAATTTAAAGTAACAAAATCCTGGCTAGAATTTTATGCCCAATTTATGTTGTAAGAAATATGTTACATCGACCGTGATCCTACTGACAAACCAAAGTCATTGTATTCTATGAGGTTCAGATATAGGGAGGTTAATCTGTGCGTTCCTAAAATATTTCAAAAGATGAGGATAATTGAGACTTGAGACTAACCTGCTTGATACAGCACGTGACAGCAAGAACACCCCAAGACATATCGTAAAATTTGCAGCTTGCTAAAGTGAATCTTCATACCTGCACAATGTATTAATTAACACTGAAATCTATGTTGAAGCTAAATTTATATGACGAGATAACATTAAATTTTAGCCCTGCTTATCAAGACTCTGATGGTCAGACTCGGAACTAATAATGATATGCTTCCTGGGACAGCGAGTCAGCAACCCTCTTGCAATAATACTAAACAAAATTATAATTCAGGGAGAAACAGTAACAAAGAAGGGACAGTGGGTCGTGTACAAGAAACAGAAAGTGAAACAATACTAAGAATGCCTATAAAGATGGCATTATACATTGGAGCATTCGATTAGTACATTCTCAGCTGTAGAGACTGGACTATCCACTCGGTTGTAAGGTAGAATAAGCTGAAGTGCGCATGAAACTAAAATGCACCAGCCTTAAATGCTGCATACCATATGAATGATTTTGCCTGCTGTCGTGGGTGGTCTTGATCAAATGTACACAAATCCTTGCAGCATAATTTACTTCAGGGAATAATCAAAAGCAACCACGACTGATCCCTTGACACCAACCATAGTGTACCATCTTTTCGGTGACTTCTGTAACTATCGAAGGATTTCAAGTGAAATCAGATATACCCATTTTGGTAAACAGTGATACAAAACCAATGATACATGTCACTGATGCAGCTAACTTGATAAACACTGGATTTTCCGAGACTGAAAACATCTTTTGGTTGGAACATTTTGTCGAACATGTAGACAACGTTATTTTAAATCTCCAATGTTTTCACTATGGTGGTATAATAAAATGCTCTTTAGCTGAATAATCTAATTAGGAATGTTATGAAGAAATAATACTAAATATCTACTCGATGTTTGGTCATTTTTGCTTCATCCCTTTCTTCGCAGACGACAGGATAAAAGACCAGCAAGTAAAAAGGTTCGTCGATGGTTCAAGCATCGAATATCCTTTACACGAAGCCACGCTCAACTGTTTATATAAAATTATATGAAGAAGCAGGCACGAGGTCTGGACTTCGAGTCTCCCCAGTCCCCAGTAGGCCTGCACACGGTTCGGTGCGGTTACTAGTAAAACCGTTGAACAAACCGTACATACATCGGTTATCAGAATTAAAACCGTAACCGAACCGTCCACTTTTCGGTGCGGTTTTAAACCGACACAAGTCTATTCGGTTACGGTGCCGTTGTCATCGGTTAATACCGATGGGAAAATTATGAACAAGAAAAAGTACAAACAGTAGAACCATTAAAATGAAGTTGTTTTCTTACATTACATTCAAGTAATTTCCTTACACATTCAACAATTGAACCATTAAAATGAAGAAACAAATTTTTATCCAACAAACTCTGCAAATCAAATTAAGTGACCTAATTCCACTGCTTCCATCCTCAAAAAATCAGAACTAGTTAATTGATCACGATTCCCCTAAACAGATCCACCATATCATACTATCTCTGAAAACTCTATCTTTTACTCCCATCAACATAACCATACATTCTTTCTCTCTTCATATAATAACAGATCCAATTTCCTGTAATAAAAGAATACAAACATAACATGATACTTCAAAAAAACAAAAAAAAAACAAAAAGAAATTTAGATCCAATTATTTATCAAAAATTAAGCAAAAACAATAACCAAAATCCAAACTCAAAACAGAGATATATCATGCCTATCTTTAAAGAACTTCCGTGATTTAATCTAAATCCTTCAAACATAAGTGATTAATCATAAATCATTCATACATATTATTTGTTGTTCTTGTGATGGTGGGTTGTTCTTCATGAATCGGTGATAGAGGCGGTGAATGGTGGTTGTCACTGCTGGAGTGGAGAAGAGAGGAAAAGAAAAGTTTGATTGTTTCTGAATTAGGGTTAGGTTTTATTGTATTTGGGGAATGTATGGATGGTCGTGATATAATTAGATCAACGGTTGTCATATATCGGTTTTTCGGTTCGGTTAGGGTGCGGTTATAGGTGGAACCGTAGGCCGAACCGAAGATCTAACGGTTATAAAAACTAAAACCGTGATCGACTGTTGGATTATCGGTTCGGTGCGGTTACGGTTCGGTTGTTGCGGTTATCGGTTCGGTCTGCGATTACGGTTCGGTTCTGTGCAGGCCTGGTCCCCAGTCACGTTTACTGGTTGTGCCCTCTTTATTTTTCCTCTATTGGGTAATGGACCTCTGGACTGGCTTTTGAGGTTAGGCAGAAATCTAATTATTCAAAGTCTAAGTCTTATGGGGTGCTAATCTAGCAACTAGATTTCCAATCCACGTCAGCTAGCACAACCACCTAAGTCTTATGGGAGTGCTAATATAGCCTGCTAGTCGCTGAACAAAAATAGCGCCAAGCGCTGAACCATTCAGCGTTTCTACTTTTATTTGAACTAATCGGCGCTTGACCGATCAACTTGGTCAAAGCGCTGAACCATTCATCGCCAGATAAATCAAAGTAAACTAACAGAAGCTCGATCTTCTTCCTTTTTCCCCATTTTATTTCATCCTCACCCAAAGCTTCCGAAAATGCATGTAGTAGAGAAAGAGTTCCAGAGATTTTCTTCTCAAATCGCACTGTTGGGTTTGGACATCAACATGATTGGAATCATTTGAGATTGGTTTGGAGAGAATCCGTCCACGAAATCGATTTAGGTAAGATTTTGAAATTTTAGGTTTTTTTTTTTTTTCCGATGGTCATGATTTTTTTATGAAATTGATATGTTTAGATGATTAGTATTTGGTATTTAGACGATTTAGATGATATGTTTAGTATTGTATGATTTAATTTGAATTTTTGTGATGAAATTTATTTTTGGGGATTAATTTGATTATTTGTGATGAAGATATGAATGATAATTTGTATGATTCGTTTACATGATTATGATGAAAATGATACTTGTAATATTTTTGATTAAGCTAAATTTGTATTCAATTTACATGATTATGATGAAAATGATAAAATGTGGTTGATTCTTTTTTTTCCTTTGTTATTGATTGTAATATGAATATGAAAGAACATTTAGATGCTTTGGATATAATATCAAAGCCAAAGGAAGATAGGCATGTATCTAATAATTTGGTGATAGTCGCACTATAAACTTTAAAGGCGGTTTTAATGAGGTTGAAACGTTATACCAAACTGTAGTGAAAGATAATCCGATAGCACGACGAAATCTTTTGTGATAATTGTGGGTTTTCTTCTGTCTTTGAGTTTAATTTTGCCAATGCGGATAGAGGTTTAGTTGAAGCCATAGTTGAGAGATGGTGGAAAAAAAACCAAGAGCTTCCATTTTAGAGAATTTGAGCTTGGCATCCTTCTTGTAGATTGGTATATGTTAACGGGAATTCCCATTGGTGACCCTACACATGAAGTAGTTATGCCGGCATTGGGCGAGCTAACATATGTTTGTTTGGATGATTTGTATTTTCAAGATTTCAAAGGATTTGATAATTGGAAGAGTTAGAAAAATACAATATCCCTGTCTATCTTGAGAAGCTATATTAAAAGAAGAGAAAAAACCAACAATGTTGAATGTGCAGAGGTATTGACAAGAGCATTCTTTCTTTGGTGTTTTGGCCATTTTCCTCTTGCGGGTTCTAGTGGTAGAGTAGATAAACGTTGGGTTCTATTGGATAATTTGGATAAAGTCGGGGAATATGATTGGGGTACGCGGTATAGCTTCCTTAGGTAAAACCTATAAATTTCTTGATGAATGGTCATCAAATGGGGGGGCTTTATCTGGTATGGTTATGGTACTTGAGTATTGGTACTATTATTACTTCCGAAACATGCAACCCTTGCTTTATTAGACACCGGGAGGAGAACACCATAATGTTTTCCCAAAGATTAGTCTCTTCAAGAAGACTAACACTAAATCAAGAAAGAGATGCCAAAAAGGAGGCCAAAAGGATACGAAGAAACACTCAGTGTCCAATGCAAGAGCACAAATTGACACTAGAACCAGTACATTATGTATTTGGCAACCATGGCTAGAGAGTGTGTATTCTGAGGGAGACCATTATGAATATGCACTACGATTATCAGAGTGAGAGTTGTGTTTTTTGACCTAGAAAAAACTACAAAAGAGTTAGTTGTTATTTGGTGAGAGATTCCAGAGGCGGATATAGCAGGTGAGATTGTAGTTCTAGGAAATCCTCCAGATTTGGATAAAGTTGCGGACAGAGAGATTGTAGGTGTATGCATAGAACACTATTTGGCAGTCAATGAGGATCAATATAACAGGTGATGGAAGAAGAAAAGTGTTGGACCTTATCTCACTTTGAGTCATATCATTCGCGAGAATGTCGATGAGATAGCATTGGGTAGCACAAACTATTCCTGGACATATTTTACCTAGTCATCTTCCTTCTAACCCGATGTCACAGACCTATACTTATGGCACACACAATGAGCCCCTATCACATTTGCCGGAGATAGATTTCACTTTGCCATTCATCAATGTAGCTGGCGTTGAAGAGCAGGTAGAAGTTCCAAGGCAACCTTGTCCGTATAACTTTTCTGCGATGGGTTTGACATTGGTAAGTTCATTTACATTTGTTTTCATTTTCATTTTAAGTTTCTTGAATACTCCACTAAACCTACCTACTTTATGCTTGTAGGATCAGTGCTTTAGTTTTATGTCACAACAATATGAATTCTACAATGGAGCTCATCAAGTAGTACCGAGGAAGTCAAGGCGCATTTATTCCTCAAGTTCATGTTACTCATTTGGCAGGTCTTCTTCTTCAATACCATCTGCTTGTTCCTCAAAACCAATTAATCAAGAAGATCTCACATTGGGTGGTTCATTTAATCAATGGCATTCAACTCAAGGATGTTACCTTCCTAGGTGTGTCGATGGATCAACTACATCACATAATCAACAACAACCTCACCAAAGCAATGAATTTACTGGAGTGCGTTGTTAGATACCGATCCTAACATTGTTTATGATACTCAATACACCCAATCAACCCGTCGCTACTTTGAGTGAATGAAAATACTTGTAGTGTTTTATGAAAACATCTGGATTGTTATTTCTTTTTTATGGAGTGTTTATGAAAACATATGGATTGTTATTTCTTTTTTATGGAGTGTTTATGAAAACATATGGATTGTTATTTCTTTTTTTTTATGGAGTGTTTTAAGTACTATTTTCTCTTTATTATGGAGTGTTATATGAAGCGCTTTTTTTAATGGATTGTCTTAATTTTGTTATATTAGGTACATTATTCAAGGAGATTTGAGAATAATTTTGTTCGGTCTTCCAGATGATGAAGATGATATTGCGAGTAATGTTCTAAGCAGTGGCTACGCTTTTGGAGTCACATAGGAGGAAAGGACTACATCAACCCATCCCAAATGAACTCAAAAACTGTCAGAAGGTGCACAGAAACCGTGTAAATGCCGATGCAAGGATGATGCATCAATACTTCAACTTCAGGTGTACATATGGGCCAAAGAAGTTCAAAGGTCGGTTTGCTTTGCCTCGTCCCCTTTGAGAATTTTTAGAGCAAGTTTGTGATTATGACCATGATTTTCGTCAAAAACCAATGCTTGCGGTATTCCTGGCCGTTATCCATATATGAAAATGATTGTCGTGATGAAACATTTTTCCAAAGGTATTGCACTGCATTCTCTAGATGATTACACACAAATAGCAAAGATGCACTATCTACTTTTATGCTAAGAAGTTTATGGATGCAATTATTTGGATCTATAATGGTCGATACATGCGTCACCCTACCGCTCAAGATACCGAGAGGATTTTGCAGAGAATGAAGCTCGTGGGTTTCTGGGATGCTTGGTAGTGTGGATTGTTTTCATTGGGCTTGGAGAGCATGTCCTATGGATCGGGCGGGGGGGATCCTACACGGGCTATAAGTCAATTGCAAATTTTAAAATGTTGAAACAAACAACCGTTGGAACAAATTGTCAAACTTTTCAAAATTCAAAATTTGAAAACATACTTGTCTGGTGGTGTAACAGGAGTGTGAGAAAACAAAGAATAAAACAATATAAAATTTAATTCTTGAACTACTTGGTGGCGTAAAAAGTAAAAAAAAAAAGTGAAGTCTTTGAATGATATAGCGCTCTTAGGGTGGCGTGTTTCCAATCAGCGCTAGCACTTGGCGATGTATCATTCGGCGTAGATACTTGGAATATTCTTCTTTGGTCTTTGTTTCGTTCGCGAAAAGGTGGTTTTCTCGGTAGCTGAATTATTCGGCGAAACTATCTATTGCTAGTTCACATGCTAGCAACTTGTAGGAGAGATAACTAGAGTTAAATTTTAGGACACACTTTTTTTGAATTGCAACACTTAAGCACTAATATAATTTGTTTGAGGGTGAAAACGGTTTTTCTTGATTTCGGCAATTTTGGGTGTGTGGGTGAGAAATGAATTTAAACCCTAAATAATGTGCGCAAGGGGGGTACTTTAGATTCGAGAGATCAACTGTACAAATCCGACCTAAACCAAGATGGTCGTTCCGGACTTGCTTGACCACAAAGTGATGGATAAGGGTTTGTTTGGGGGAGGGAAGCGAAGAAAGTGTTGAGACCAAAATAGTTGATTCTGGAAGAGTAGTTGTTTTACGACTTGTATCGGAAAATGGGAAGCTAACGAGATGGAGAGCTAGCAAATGTTTTACGAGTGTTGTATGTTTTCGACTCGAACCTGTCCTTCGGTGGAAATAGGTAATGCATATTTATACAAGTCGAAGTGAAACGTACTCTGGTCTCATTAAGAAATGGAAAACGAGTGAGTAAATGGTAGGAGGTGGTAACCGGTAACGCCTGGAATTGATGTTCCATAAATGAAAGCGTTTCACTATTACTACCTGTATTTACTAACCGCATCATCCTTATGACACTTTCTTATAACGGGCGTAGTGTACGCCGCACGCCGTAAAACCGCCAAACTAATACCCAATGAGCATCCCCAGTTTGTGACATGCGTTGATGTCTCGAGTGTTTTCGTGGAAAACATGTAGAACGTTGTTGTTGTCTGGCAAGTTGAGCTTGGGAGACTTGCCTCGGTGGTGACCTTCGATGGTCGAGATTTTGTATCTTAAGAGGAAAGATAGCCATTGAGCAACCCTTCGCTTGGTAGCTAGCGTCATGAAAGCATGACCGGCACGTATTTAACGTGGTTAGGCGTGGCCAAGCTAGGATTTTGGCGTTGGTCCAAAGGTGGCCATGCGTTAGCTTGCAACCTTGGGACGGCTGTGGATCTGCATCTCGAGATAGGAGGGTGGCTGTTGATTGTTGAAACCCTTTGTTTGGAAGCCAGCGACATGGTTTAGGGCCGGCATGGCTTGGCATAGTTTATACATGGCCAAAATTAGGGTTTTAGTATAAACCGTGATGTTTGGCCTTGGGAGGAAGTTGCCATCGTTAGGTGGCAAACTTGAACGGTTGTTTCGCATCTTAGATGGAAGGGCAGCCGTTCATTATTGCAACCCTTCGTTTGGTAGCCAACGACATGAAAGCATGGACGACATGGCTTTATCGTGGAGTGGAGCCACTGGCAGTGTGTGGCTTGGAAGTGAAGCGCTTGCGGCTTTGTCTAAATTAGGGTTTGGTATGTTGAAACCCTAATTAGCGCCCTTTACTAGAATCGGTGTAGAATTCTCATACGGACTCGGATTCTGATGGTCTGCCCCTCCATTCTGTACGGAAAAGAATTTCCTATCTCTCTAAGAGGGAATATTTAGGTTTTGAGATCGTTTCGGGAGATGAAAACAGCCCGAAAGTAAAACTCAGGAAGAATTCTAAGGTTACCATGCGTTGTTTGGCAACCTTGGACGGCTAGGATTCGTATCTAGGATGGAAGGGTGGCTGTTGATCATCGCACGCCTTCGTTTAGGTAGCCGCATAGGGAAGGCCGGCATGGTGGGACGCGGCAAGGTGGTTGGCATGCCATTGGCACATGTGGCATGGCATGCCTTGGCGCGGTTTGGCGTGGCCAAAACTAGGATTTTGGGCCAAAGGTTACCATGCGTTGTTTGGTGACCTTGGACGTCTAGGATTCATATCTAGGATGGAAGGGTGGCCGTTGATCATCGCACGCCTTCGTTTTGGTAGCCACATAGGGAATGCCGGCATGGTGGGACGCGGCTAGGTGGTTGGCATGCCATTGGCACATGTGGCATGGCATGCCTTAGCGCGGTTTGGCGTGGCCAAAACTAGGGTTTTGGGCCAAAGGTTACCATGCGTTGTTTGGCGACCTTGGACGGCTAGGATTTGCATCTAGGATGGAAGGGTGGACGTTTATCGTCGCACGCCTTCGTTTTGGTAGCCGTACAGGGAAGGCCGACATGGTGCGGCCAAGGGTTTGACACGGACGTCTTGGCATGGCGGGGCCAAGGCAAGGTGTGGTTGGCTTGGCATGGTGGGGCCAAGGGTTTTTCATGGCATTGGCGCGTGGTGCGTCTAGCATGGTTGGGGCCAAGGCAAGGTTGACGTGGCTGGCATGGTTTGCCATTGGCACAGTGGTGCGGCTGGCATGGTTGGGGCCAAGGCAAGGTTGGCGTGGCTGGCATGGTTTGCCATTGGCACAGTGGTGCGGCTGGCATGGTTGGTATGCCTTGGCGTGGAGATGTGGCTGGTATGGTTTTCCATTGGCACAGTGGTGCGGCTAGCATGGTTGGCATGCCTTGGCGCGGAGATGTGGCTGGCATGGTTTGCCATTGGCACAGTGGTGCGGCTAGCATGGTTGGCATGCATTGGCGCGGAGATGTGGCTGGCATGGTTTGCCATTGGCACAGTGGTGTGGCTAGCATGGTTGGCATGCCTTGGCGCGGAGGTGTGGCTGGCACGGCAGGCCATTGGCACATGTGGTGTGGGAATTAGGGTTTGGACTATCGAAACCCTAATTAGTATTAAAAAAAAGGTACCCTGGTAATTTTCTCGCAGACATATTAAAGGGTTCAATAAATGCGCTTCGTGGAGACATTATTACTCAAGTTGCCGTGACGTCCACTGCCTCGACTAGGGTTTTACGATTTTAACTCTAAGCTAAAAACCACTATCAACACTAGCACCTTCAATTTAGCCCATAAGACTTAGCCTAAGGCCAGTTCCTATGGGCATGGAAAACTCTCAAGTTTGTCATTTTTGCACCACTATGGAGCTGGCAAACTGGAAAATTTGCTACTTAGGCAGGCCAGCTCAAGTTTCTACCAAGCGTTTGAGTCTCGACCGTTTGATCCAGAGTACACGATCTGGTGTTCTGTACACCGTTAGCGGTTTTTGTAAGACCGGTCGGTCTAGTCTACACCGTTACGTATAATCTGATCCAACGACCATAAATCTCCCCCTATAAATATCAAATTCCTCTTCCATTTTAACTCACACCTTCTCTTCTCTACTCTTCACATTTGTTAATCTAAAAATATTTTCATCATCCAACTCTTTCATTCACTCGTATTGTGTAATTATTTAATATGTATCAATCTAATACTCAATCTAATAAACATAAGAAGATTAGGGGTGCAAAATTTACCGTAGTAACCGAAGATGAAAGCATTTGCAGAAACTATGTGTTCTTTACACAAGGTAGTATCGATGGTGCCCAACAACAATCTACCAAGTTGTGGGATAACATATTTGCTAAATTTAGTGAAGAGACTATGAACATCAATGATCGTGATGCAAATGGATTGTCCGTTAAGCCGTTATAATCAACGCCCAAGTTGCCTTGTATGTTGCTGCTATAATGCAAGCTGCTCGTGCTCGAGTGAGCGGTCTTGTCGATGTTGATGTCGAACAAAAGTGTCGATTGGCACCACAAACATGGGAATAATTTTGCTTATGGCGAAGGTGTTTTGGATACTTTGATAGAGCATCAGAAGATCGTCGAAAGACAAAGAGTTGTTGACTGGCAGTTCTTGACTAGGGAGATGAAAAAACATCGACAAACTCAAGAGATTTTTTTTTCCAGACTGACAAGAATAAGATTCTAAATGCTAACACCTCAACAATGAATACCAGAAAATTGGTGGTATGGGAGATGGAGATGGACAGGTTAGCAGAGGAGTTGGAAGAAAAACGAAACAAGAGAAATTTGGAAAAACAATTTGGAGTTCAAGCTGAAGATGAGGATGATGAAGACCATGATGAAGTAGTGCCACTTAATAAATTAATGTATCGGCTTTTAATTTTAATGAAGCTGTAGTAGTATGGTTATGGTGAATAAAATGGTTCTAGTTTTTTTTATTACATTAAAACTTAAACTTGAAAACATCCATGAAAACTAAACTTAAGACTAGAACTAAATTGTTCTAGTTTTTTCATTACATTAAAAGTTAAACTTGACAACATCCATGAAAACTAAACATAAGACTAGAACTTCGCTAAGCCTAAAACTAAACTTAAGCCTAACATCCCATACGAGTTATTAAAAAAATACTTAAGAATTTGGTAATGTGCTTCGTTTTCAAAAAAAATTCCTTTCCATCTGCGTCATTCGTCTCGAGTTCGTATTCCCAATTCAGCATTGGTGTCACCTCTAAGACGATATCGAGTGACAATCCTTATCATAGCTATAAAATACACAAGATATTTTTTTGATAGTCATGAATCGGCAAAACAAAGCAGTACGATCCCGGTTATGAGGATTACCTGTCTCTGTGCAGATGGCATCATGAATTTTACCCAAATAACTCATACTAGGTAAACCGTTCATCCGTCGTTGTTCACCTCTCTTCGGATAGTATATTACATAGTTTCTACAAAGAGATAAATCTTCATCTTCAGTAAATCTAGGATCATCCATAAATTACCCGAAAGTAGAGAAGTTTTTGTAAAAAAGTGAAGGTGTGATTTTGAAGTGGAAGTTTTTAAGTGGCGGTGTGATTTTGAAATGGATGAAGTGAAGGTATATTTATAAAGATTGTTGGAGATTGAGTCTAGACCGCTAGCGATTAAGTCTAGACCACTACTTTTAATGACCGTTAAAAAATTAAACTTAAATGACTTCAAAACAAAACTATGAAACAACAAATGAAACTTAAACAATTAAACAACTTCAAACCAAAACTATGAAATAACAAATGAAACTTAAACAACTAAACTTGACAACACTGCTCAATTCGTCCTCCATCTCTTTCAAACTCAGCCCACATATTCCCTCTGAGATCTTCCCTTAACATGTTATACAGAGTTCTGTTCTCAATATGACTAGTCATTTGCGCATAGTTCCTTGCAGGTAATCCTCTTGATGGTAGAATATCATGCCTTAAGTCTTCATCTTGATGGTTAGTCCAATTCTTATTACGACGAGTTTCCTGAATTACCATGTTATGCATAATGATGCAAGTCAGCATAGTCTTACGCATTTCACGAGCACTTAGAGCACGATAAGGTACACAAATGATGGCGAACTTTCGCTTCAGAATTCCAAAGACCGTTACACATCCTTTCTTAGTTCCATTTGTCTACTATTGAAATACGAGTATGAACGACCCATTTCACCGGCAGATGGCTGAAGGCAACATTGAACTAAAGTTGACCATTTTGGATAAATTTCATCTGCAAGATAATAACCATGAGTGTAGTGATTCCCGATGATAGTGAAATTTAGCTGAGGACAAATTCCATACTTTAAATATTCAAACAAATGCGATTGTGTAAAACATTTATATCGTTCTGAGATCCCGGGAGACCAAAAAAAGTGTGTCATATCCAACAATCATAAGAAGCATCAGCCTCAAGGATAACCGTTGGTTTTGCTAATGAACCTTATACTGACCGACCCAAAATGTAGGGCATCCGGTCCATACCCAATGCATGCAGTCAAGACTACCCAGCATTTCGCGAAATCCCCTTTCCTGATTTTGCTTTAATATTTCTCTAACATCCGCGTCAGTTGGTTTTCGTAAATAGGTTTGACCAAACTGATTAATCATTGTTTAAAACTATGAAAGATACTTGTATGCGGTTGTTTTGTCTATACAAAGGTACTCATCATTAGAAAACTGGAGGTATGCCATATCCTAGAATCCTTAAGGCCGAAGTAACCTTTTGTTCAGGGCTATGAACTCTAATATTCAGTGCATCATACTGATAATTAAATTGAGGTTCTACCTGACAAAGCTCACCAATAATATTTAACACCAAATGTCGGGGCATGCGGAATCGGCCTTGGAAATTTTCATCAGAGAACACACAGTCGGGAAGAAAATAATCGTGCATCAGCTTCTCATGCCATTCATCCCGACCCCGGTACGTATATCTTCTTGTGAACACTTCTCTTGGCTCTGGATCTTTAGGTATTTGCCCCGATGAATATAGCTGCAGAAAATTGTTGGTTAGTTCTTTATCTTCATCTGACTCATCATCAATTTATTGAATCGCCTGAACGAATATTCGTTTTTGTTCTTCAAATCGATCCATATGAACACGCACTTCTTCGTCGAAGAATCCATTGAGTTGAAAATAAAAATTAAACAGGGGATTAAAGGTACAAAAGAGTAAGATGATAGATTTAATGAGAAAATGAGGTGTGATTAAATTGAAATGAATGGGGTGAATTTATAGTGAGACGTGGGGGGAAATAGTCGTTACTTCACTATTTAATAAGCGACAATTACAAGACCAACCAGTTTTCTGAAGATCGCTAGCGGTCGAGTCTACACACCACTAGCGGTCTAGTCACAACCGTTCGGTGGAGACTCGATCGCTTACCTTTTTCCCATAGTGGCGCGCGGCCACTGGCATGGAAAATGTGGGAATTAGCCAACCCCCATCGGAATAGGCCTAATGCATTCAAATATGAGTTTTTTTTTTTTTTTTTTTTTTTTGATACGCGAAAAGCCGGACCTAAGCCCCTACCCAAACCCGGCTAGTTGGACTTGCCCCATTGCGGACTCAACACCGCCAAACCGACTATACAACTAATCTATTACAAACATTTACGACGGAATTGAACCCTGTCTTCCTCCATCTGGAGTTGATGGGATACCACTGAGCTATGCTCTTGGACACATTCTAATATGAGTTTTATACGCAATTTCCAAGGCTAACCACTATGGAAGGCAGTGACGGATGTGGGGGTGGCTAAGGTAGGCTACAGCACCCCCAAAGTTTGGAAAATCTTGCTTAGGCAAGCCTAATTGTCCAAAAATTATTGATTAGCCCAGGTTAAATTTTCTATTTAGCCCATTATTTCGCCCATTAGTACGACATATTCACGTGATTTCTTATGATTTGATTAATTATTTTAAAGTTTGTCATTTTATGTTTAGGTTAGTACTTAGAAATTAGAGTCAACAATGGAACTTACCCCCTCCACCACAACCTGATCAATTTAGGTCATGTTGTTTCCAAATATTTACCCAAATTTGGCCCATGTATAAACTAAAAATTAGCCCAATATCAAAATATATGTTAACATGATGTTTTTTTCCCATCTCATTTTTTTTATTTTTGCAAACAATAACAAAAAATTGATGTTTAAATGTCCTGATGCTCATGATCTGATTTGAAAACCATACAAATATATAGAAATATAGTAATAATTTAAAATTTTGGGCGGCCTTGGCCCCTGCAATTTCATATAATAATACTAATTTTAATATAAACATTGTTAGCGCAATTAAAAATTTATTAAGTAGCGTGTAGCGTATTTCTCATTGTAAAAATTTTCAGTATTTAGACTAGTACAATCGGTGGTGTACGAAAGAAAAAATAGCCCACCCGTGCACAAAATCCTCGGATCCGTCGCCGATGGAAGGTTTGACTTGACTGCCGCGTCGATTGAATCAGCTACTATCCACTATGGAGATTCAATTATCGTGCCCAACCGTTAGCCGCGTTGTGCCCATTCATTTGATGCAAATTGATGAGCCGTTAGATTTGAACTCATAAAGTTAAATCTGATGGCTCATGATTAATGCGCCTAGTGGTTGGACGCAAATAAATGAGCTGTTAGATTTTAACTGATTAAATTAAATTTGATGGCTAATATTTGATGCGTGATTTTTCCATGCGCCCAATGGTTTGGCGCAACAAACTTTGGTTAAACTTTTCTCCCTAGTAAATTCATTAACACCAAGTTGAATCATGGGAAGAGGACACGGTTTTTATATTCTGAATATTCATACACCATAGTGGTTAGCCTAATAATAATAATTATTAAGTAGATAAAAGTAACAACATGTACTTTTATTAATTAATAATTTATATTCCTTTCGTTTCAAAATAATAGGCTTGTTTCATGTGTAATTACTACAAAAATATTTATGCTTATTTCATTTATCAAACTTAAACTTAGGTAGTTGCTGAAAGAATTAATAATTTCCACGGTGAAATTAATAAAAATATTTATTTTGATTACGTGAAGATTATCATTTATTTAGAGACATTTTTACATGACCCGTGGGTATGGTAATTAACAATTGCTGGAGGAGAAGGCATGTGTATATTTCCCTGACATTATTCCTTATCAACCATGACGAACTTTGAAACTACGTCTGTCGTAGCTACCGTGCTGGAGCAGTTCACATGACCTTGGACCGCAGCCAGAGGATTGGCTGACCTGCTATCCAAACCAACCTTTAAGATTGTAAATAAATACCTAATGATGACCAATAATGGCCACGCCAAATTGCCATCTCAAAAACGATAATAAATCTACAGGCAACGAGATTTGAGAACATTTAAATTTGTGGAGGATTCTTTCAGAGTTCATGCATGACTTATTTTGTTGCAATCTTGTTTGCTCGTGTCGCCTATTTAAGACATATCCCTCGTGAGTTAATGCATTAATTATAATATACGATTTGTTTTTATTGCAGTATACGCATGTATCCGTATGAATGAAATATCATGGTTGGGTATTCATATTTTTACATCTATAAATTGAGGTCTAAAATTGTAGCTATAGCACCCCAATCCAACAATGGATGCCGATGAGAGCATTTTGGAGGGAAATGAAGAGCATGGTGATGGTTCATTTGCTGAAATACTGATTCAATATTAATACTTGGGAATAGGTTGTATGGGAAAAGAAAACATTAGGCAAATGAGTTTTGAACTTCGCTTCCCACCTTCACGAGGCATTTATACTTGCACGCTCAATCTTTTCACTGCAAGCAATTGGCCTTTCCAGATTTCTTTGCCCGCTCGTTATCTGGTCTATTCTTATTATTAACATATTATTCATCGACTATCTCCGCAGTCTTCCTTGAACCATTTTTTTGTGCTACCTTTGCCATACTATTGTAACAACAAGAGATGAGTTAATCCTTGGATTAGTTAGCATACTCTGAGGTGAGGTAATGGAAATGCACATAAATAATTATCTATGCATTCCATTACCTCAGAGTATTGATAAACAATCCAAGGATTAACTCAGCTCAGTCAGAGTGTTTTCTCTTTTGTGTGCATAGTATTGTTTTATTTATGTACATGAACTAATTAATTATTTTTCTTTTCTCATTTGTAACTAATATGAAATTATCATAAATATGACAGATGAAAAACAGAGGAAATCGAAAGGATCACTGGAGTTACTCCAAATTACTACGATGGTTCCTCCGCATCATCATGTTGCAACGACTTTCGAATTTTAGGCATCCGAAATAGTGAACCTTGTGTCTCCAGACTCCCTCAACTGTATGTTCTCTGATCGATCTTATAACTAGTCATAAAAACCCAAGGTGACCAAACTTGTGGTACAAAAACCCATTTCAAATGTTGGGATCCATAAAAACTCCATCTTAAATAAAATTGATACAAAACCCCAAATTTTTAAAATTGATACAAAAACCCCAAATTTCAAAATTGGTTTCATCGAATTCTATGATGTTTCAACAAATTTTATGATGATCGAATTCTTGGGTTTTTGTGTTACTTTTGTTTTTAGGGGTTTTTTGTGTTACTTTTGTTTTGATGGATTTTTTGTGGATGGATAGTGACACATTTGAAGTTATAACTCGCGGACCGTTTATTTTAACTGAATTTTATTTAACCATTCTAATTTAAATATTCCGTTAATAAATCATAATGTCATTTGGTTTTGATTAACTACTTTAATTTCGGCGGTCAAAGATTATTGATCTAACTGCAAATTGAAAAGGAATATTGGCTTCAAAAGTAATTGATGTAGATGAAGAAGCTCATCCATCAGTTAATCCAAGTACTCCAGTAGCATTTTTTTTGTGTTTGTATTTTTTTTAATCGGTCAAGAATCTGATGCTGACCAGTTTCAATCAAATACTTTAGATTGATTGAAACTTCGCTCATGAAATGTTGTGATCAAGTAGCATTTCATAAGAGAAGTTTCAATCAATCTAGTAACTTTGATTTGAGCAATGTATTCGTCCTAATTATTTGACCACCACAACCAGCACCAACCGTATCAACAGCTCCATTCATAGTCGTCCTAGGTTATAAATGTGATCTAATGTTTTTAAAATTAAATCATAAGAATCAATGAATATTTGTAAAAGTATTGAAACAAGAAGAAGAGGGTGTATTGATATTCGATCTTAGTGGTAGAATTTACGGAAAATGGGTCATTTGTCCAAAAAAATTTAAAACACGGTTCAAATGGACGAGTAAAAAAATTTATGGGTGAAATGGACACAAAAAAAATAGCAAGGATGAAACTGGATTCATCCTGGCTTAAACTTAAAAAATAGCGAGGATGAAACTGGATGCATCCCTGTAAATTAAAAATAAGAAAAGGTATTTGAAAATGGGCGGGATGAAACCTGGTTACATCCTCGCCTATTTTTAAATTTTTGTCCATTTAAACAAGATCAAAATCTAACTGTCCTTTTCACCCGAGAAAATTTTAATTTTGGTCTTTTTAACCAATTTTGTGTAGAATTTATCGCGGTGGAAATGACTTCGATGATAGTATCGTATGTCTTAGTACGTATCAATGAATTCAGTAAAATGTACACAATGTTGTTCTAGATACTTTAACCAACTTGGACCAAGAGCAGGGCACTGTGGAAGATGTTGACGAGTGGATTAAGAAATGAATGTGAAAAGATTAAAATGACTCTTTATCATGGAGTTCATGCACTTGCAGCATTCAAAGTCGATTTCTTTGACAATGCCAACAATTTGGCTTATACTATAACTTCGGAAAAATTTGAAGATATAACAGTATGAACTGTATTTTTCACGGAAAATATAATTAATTTAGGCTTAGACAGAGATTAGGTGTAGTCTTTTCAAAGCACTGGCACACAATGATATGCAGCGCATAAGTGCACGAATTCATGTAATAATGCAGAATACGGGTCATTCCACTAATAATGACAATCCTATGAATAGTTTAGGTCGTTCATGTTATCTTATCGAAAATGATATATGGCGCCCATCTTAGTGCACCCAATGCACCCGGCATTAAGTGGCAAGTGACATGTCCATACAACAAACTAAAAAGTGAAAAGTCTGTTTGACTTTTAATTCAAGCTTGGTAAAGGGGCGGCACATAATGGTAGAGGGGCGGCAAGTGTGATAGCAATGTCCCTCTTATTGGTTAGGGTTGTTCTATAGGGGGTGTAGATTGACTAGATTACCCTTTTCACCTTAAATTAACCAAAATTAAATCAAATTTTTTTAAAACCTAATGAATCAGAAAAAATCAAATCAGTTTTTTTTTTTTTTCATCTTCTTCTTCATCTTCTCTTCTCCTCCATCAACCCTAACCTCCATTAAAAACCGAAAATTTCATCGTCTTCGATTAATCGGCGATTTGAAAAATGTTTGGAAAAACCCGTTAGGGTTTAGTTTATCGTGTTGGATTTAAGTTAATTTTGTATCAAAAATTAGGATTTTGTATGAAAATTGAAATTGAAATTTCTGGGTTTATGTGAGTTACGGTTGGTAATAACTCAATTACGAACCGTAATCGAGATTTGAAGAACATACGGTTGGTAATAGTTCAATTACCAACCGTGTGTTCTTATATCTCGAGAATTTTCTTCGATTATGGTTGGTACCTATTTTAGTTTACCAACCAGAATCGCAGTTACGGTTTGTTACTCAAACAACCATACCAACCGTAAATGTTCCCGTGTCTTAAGAATTTATCAAATAATGATTTACGGTTCAAAAGTTAAGTTGACACACCAACCGTAGGGTAGTTACGGTTGGTATCGAGCATTTAGTTACCAACCGAATCGGTTTTACGATTGGATCTTCCCCAAATTTAACCGATTCGGTTGGTATTCGATAACTTACGAATCAGTAACTAAGAGTTACGGTTAGTAACACGCAAAATTGCAACCGTAAGTTCTTCGAAAATTCAAAAGTTTTGATTTTGTTATGTACTTTAGATAATTTTGAGCGAGAAAAAGCTAATGGGAACTAATTTAGAAGTATACGGGTCACTTTGGAATCACTCATTTTGGTTGAGTGAATCAAAATCTAGGGTTTCACAAATATCACATAAGTTTTCTTTTTCTTCTCCTCTAAATTTTTTTTTTTTTTTTTTATAACTCTAAAAATCGATGTTAGAGTTATAATAATTGAAAATTAATTATCAACACTAATCTTGATTATCAACACTAATCTTGATTATTAACAATAAGGGCTAATTAGTCATTTCCAGGATTTTATTGATAAGGGGCACTTGAATTTACTTCTAATGACCTTTTTTTGTCTTATTAGGTTGCCGCCCCTCTACCGATTCCTACCGCCCCTTTACCAAGATTGTTTTAATTCTAGTTTCTGGACCGTGGATCGGAATTGACGGCTTAGGTTTGACGCAATTTTTTTTGGGGTGATCAGACTAGTTCACTTTCACGGAAAAGGAAAAAACGAAGAGGAACATTAGGGAAGATGAGAAAATGAAAAGCTAGGGTTTTCTGATTCGACCTGACGATGGGAATCTATGGTTTTGTTTGTCTACATCTTTTGCTGAATTATCAAGGATCACAGGTATTAAGGTATATCTCGAAAGTTATAACCATGCAAGTGTAGGTCGTTCGACAATGACGACCAGTTCTTCATCTTCTGCCTCTCCCTCATTGGACTCCTGTAAACACTAGTTGTTGGTAGGCTATCCTCGTTACAAAATCCAACGAAATTTTGTAACTCCACTATCCATCTCTCTTAAAGTAAAAGCTTGTTCATTTGATCGCAGGCAAGGCAAATTCAAGTGAACTAATTCATTTCAATTACCTACCTCTAGATTATATAAACATTAACAAGAATCAATTAGGAAAAGAAAAACAAACTCAGAGATGAAATATAAACATTTTCTTTTTATCTATGTATACTAATCCAAGTGAATCCATGGGTTAACCTCACCAAATTTATCAAAATTGACAGAAAATTTTCGTGAAAGAACGACTTTACTGTTTGCGATATGTTTTCGGAAGTATATCTAATCCAATCCGTCGATTCCGATCAACTCTACAAAAACAAGCATAAAAAAGTCAAACAGATTTTTACACTGTTCGGCTGATGTAGTGACGTGTCATTTGCCACCTAACATTGGGTGCATATGGGTGCATTTTCTTTTTTTTGAAAGAATATGGGTGCATTAGATTGGGTACCATATCATTTTTGTTATCCTATTACATTTCATATATCATGTTTCGTATAACGTTGTTTCGGTGTAGGTTGTGCTGGTTTTACTGCAGAATAGGATAGAAAATAAAAGGAAAAAAAACCTACTCCCATCCATTTCTCGAAAGTGTTACTTTTACTTTTGACTATTTTTAAAGCTAAAATAAAAAAGTGAAAGTAACACTTTTCCAAAAACGAAAGTAGTAAAATATGAACGCGAAATTGGGGGATATAAAAAGGAATCGGGGGATATTGATTACTTCTCCCAACCTATGGTGTGTGTTAAGGGGTGATTTTTTGGTATGAAAATACTAAAATACCCTTTGGTTAATTAAAAAATATTATGAAAAGACCATTATACCCTTTCTCCTAAAACATTAAAATCTAAAACCAAATCTTTTATCCCCATTTACACAAATCAGTTCCGGCACTGTCCTAGGGTTAGGTTCTGAAAAAGAAAAAAAATTCATCGTTCTTCATCCGTTCTTCGTCGATTAATCGTCGATTAACCTACCCGAATCATAAACAATGCTTCCACGAAAGAAACCAAATTCCCAATCGAACTCAACATCATCGATTGCTCAACAAAAACAAGCGTAAAGAATTTCTAAGATTGCTTAAGAGCAAGAAGAAGACGAAGCAACGTTCTCCTCGACAATCAACTACTCAGAAATATGGCTTTTGTGAGAAGGTAAGTGATTTTAAACTACTTTGTAGGTGTTTAAATCGATCTATAGCAATGGGTTTAGGTTAGAATCGCGAACCCTAACTCAAACAGTTGAGTTTCAGAGAGTACCGACACTGAAATTTTTATGAATACAGTGCCAGTTTTGTGTTCCCGGCATTCAATCTAGGATGAATACGAATTTTTCCTAGGTTTTTTTAGGGCAGTGTTTGATAATAATTTGTGTATGCCGGTAGTGGACTTAAAACATACAGAGAGTTTATGAATTTGTCACCAAGATCGACATAGATTTTTTGTTTCATTACATGCCGGTTTTGGGTACCGGCATTCTTTTTTTAATAATTCGAGCATGCCGGTAGTGGACTTAAAACATACAGGAAAACTGTCAATAATACCGGCATAGATTTTAGGTTGCATTTGTATGCCGGTACTTGGTACCGGCACTGTCGATAGTCAATGTTTACTGCCGGAACATTGTACCGGCGTGGTTTATTTTAAGGTAGTCAATGCCGGTACTAAACTGAAGGTGAGTTGTCTTATATTCATTGCTTTCCGTGTGCTTACGATATAGGTCAAAAGCAAAGGAAGCTAACAAAAGAAAAAATAAAGATTTTGTAACTAAGAGAAGAATGAAGGACGGTCTTGATACTTCTCGGTCTCTGCCTCCTCGAGGGAAAGATGAAGCTCGTACGATACGTTTGGGGGCTGGTACAAGAGGGATAATTTGGGAGAGTGGTAGTGACCGTAGTGGACTTGCGAACCGTGAGCACGATGATCAAGATGAATAAGATGAAGAGGAAAGTCAATTAGCAAGCCAAAGCGAAGTTGGTGGCCCAAGTCAACAACCAACACAAGGCAATGGCAAGAAGGGCAACATCAAAGTGAAAGTTGAAGGTTCCCACCTTCCTCATATTAATGACATGATACCTGATCTTGAACGTGGTAGAATTTGGGGCGAAGCTCCAGAACCAAAAACACTATTTGGATACAAGCACTCGTGGGCTCGTACTATCTATCAAACCTATGTAAGCATTTGTTATCTTGTACATATGTATTGTTGTGTATTTATGTAAAATCTCTTAATTGTATTGTCTCTCCTAATTGTAGGATCATAAGAAGGTCTGTGCGTGTTTTCGAAACCAAGCCGCGGATGGTTGGGATTTGTCCGAGGAATGTGAAGAGGTCCAAACAATAGTAAAGGATTCGGTCTATATGCTTTGGTTGAAAATTATGTGAAGCCCGATTCTCTATGTCAATTGCTTCGTTGAAAGGTATCATGGTGAAACCGATACCATGCACTTCCCATTTGGGGAGATGACCTTCATCCCCGAAGATGCTCGAGAACATTCTAGGCTTGAATGTTATCGGCAAATCAATTGCATAAGGAGTTGAGTCTCTAGACCTAGAATGGTCGACGTTGCACCTGGCCCGACTAACAAGTTGTTTGGTTGGGATTACAAAACTTTTGTGGAGAGATTTTATGAATCCACGTCCGGTAAGACAAAGACAATCAAGTTGACGCCGCTTAAGAAGAATTTTGAAAACAAAAAAAAAAGTTTGGAGGATGGATGAGACCCTAAACAAATTCGTTATATCTTCATTGCTTACTGTTATACATCTTGGGCACTAGGGTATTCCCTGACACCAATGACAACAGGGTTAATGCGAACTACCTTCAGTACTTGGATCCGTTGGAAGATGTCTATAATTATTCTTGGGGCACCGCGGTAATGGCACATTTGATGATGGAGATGAGAAGGGCCTCTAAGGCTAAAACCAACCAATTTGTCGGGAATTTCACTCTACCGCAGTAAATTTGTTCTTAAACTTATGTTATTATGTATATTGTTCATATGTACTCTTATCGTAAACTTAGAAACAAAACTTATTGCTTCACATTGGAATAGGTGTGGTCTTATGAACACTTCCCAACCTTTTTCAAGGTCTACCCCTCCTTGAAGATCATAGACCTTCCATAACCCGATACGCCTATAGCTAAGAGATACGAGTTCAACAATACTCCAAAGCCCAGTAACATAGGTCGACTGATCGATATGAGATTGGCTTTGGACGCAATGAGTACCAAAGATGTTGTGTTCGACCCTTACAAGGAGGCTAGAGGAAACCGCCAAGTTTTGAGGTTTGGTAACGTTGCATTTTACCATGGGCCGGTGTTCCACCCAAAAGGATACGTTATGGCTAATCTTACACGTGTGATGCGTCAACTTGGATATAAGCAATTAGCACATTTCCAGACGGCCTCTTTTCAATGTTTTGATCTCGACCTTTCTCGGTGCTATTCAACTCCAAATCGGTTGCATGTAGAGTATGTTCCAAAACCGGACCCAACAGATTGGAGGGTAGGGAACCACGTCGTTTGGTAGATATTAGTCAGTTGGAGAAGTTGGAGATTGCTGAAAACGGTGATGAAGTTGATGCCGACTACATGGAAGATTACCTGCAATGGTCACATACTTATGTCGTCCGCCGGATGACGTCCAAGTTCCTCCCCAGAAAAACCCTCCCGTTCCAACTCCCGCACAGGAACCACCTACGATGACCCAACTTAATAAGACCGTTGGATTGCTTGTAAGTATTGTTAATTGCTTCGTCGTTTAATATACACATAATCTTATATGTATACTAATTATGTTTTTGATATATTAAACTAGCGGCGTCGGCTTGGAAAGTTAAAGAAGATGTTGGGTTGCAAGTACCAGGAAGGAGAGGTGCTATCCCTTGAAGAAATGAAGGAATTCGAGGAAAAGCTTGATAGAATTTAAAAACCGACCTAGTGCAAAAGCTTTGTTCGGGGAAACTAAGAACAAACCGGCCCAAAAGAAGCAAAAGACCCAGTGATTAACTCTTTAGTTGTGTTTCTTTTTTTGTATGGTGGTTGTCACGTCTTGAACAATTCCGAACTTGTTTTCGTTTGTACCTCGTGGTTAACTCTTTAGTAGTTTGGTTTGCTTTTGTTTTAGGATATCTGGATTAAGAACATTTGATAGCAGAATCCAGTTGTTTGGTTTATGTTGAACATGTTTTGATTTCTAGTGATTCGTTTATGTTGAACATGTTTATCCTTGTAAGATTTATTTGCGACAATTACCGGAATAGATAAGTTTAGGTTAACAGTGCCGGTTTAGGTACCGTCACTGTTTAATATTTATACATCAATGCCGGTCCTAGGTACCGACAATGAATTTTTTTATAAAACCATACCGGAACAAGAAGATTAAAAATTCCATGTTCATGTATAGATATTCGAAGTTACCGGCACAATAGTATTTTCTAACATCTATGCCGGTTTTATGATATTTTCAAAATTTCATAGTTGTCAGAAAACCGGCATTGTAAGCTTGATTTCTTCCATGCCGGTACTCTGCTAGTTTTGAATAAAAATCCATTTCGAATGCTCTTTTATTTTATTCCTAAGTAATATATTACATTGGATTTGAAACTTTTAACTAAAACATGCTAAAAAACATGGCATGGATTACATTTGGTTAAAGATAATCTATTTCCATCCCTTTTCAACAATTGCGGAACCTTTGAGCCTTTCCCGAACCTCTTCGAAAACATCGTCCGGGAGGGGGGTGTCAAGGATCAGCTTCATTGGTTTTTCTTCTCTTTCAACATATTCCTTTCGCTTCATATAACACCCATCACACCCAGCGATTGGCTTGCATTGACCCTTGTGGTTTTCTCTTGACTCTGCTAGTTCAACGGCTTTGTCAAACCATTGAAACTCATCGCACTTTGGGTGATTCAAACACCTTAGAAACATTCTTCCATTTTCAAAGCATCATCGGTTTTTGCAATCCAAAACCGGCGTGTCCCTTCACTGCTTCTACACTTTGAATAAATAAAAGGACAGTCCATGGCTAGACGAGAAGGTGACTTGCAAATTTAACACTTGCAATGATGACTCTGTAAGAGAATATTATATTAGTCGTGCGTCATAGTAATGAAGATTATATTGTTAGTAAATCTACTTCATTTGCAAATAGAGGAATATGATGAATCCCCCATCCTTTGTGAAGCTTTAACCGTGCTTGCTTTCTTGAGAGAATGATTTTTGTTATTTGGTTGCTGATTTGTGTAGATTTTTCCAAAGGAATGGGGGTATTATATAGAGATAAATCTCTAACGGTCTTATTTTTCAAAAAACTAGCCGTTTTTTTTTTTAATTTAACAACTACCGGCATAGTCGGTATTATAGATTGAATGCCGGTTCCCTTTAGGCGTTTCAAAGTGTTTTGAAACCATGCGGTATTGGTTGCATATTTGGCCCAATCTCGTAAAAAAATTCCCTAGTACCGGC
The DNA here is from genome assembly GCA_023531295.1 of Papaver armeniacum. Classification (NCBI taxonomy): domain Eukaryota; kingdom Viridiplantae; phylum Streptophyta; class Magnoliopsida; order Ranunculales; family Papaveraceae; genus Papaver; species Papaver armeniacum. The sequence continues at coordinate 355,210 of JAJJWW010002205.1, forward strand.
ATTGTAATCTTATGATAAACCGTGCTGGAAGCATATGCCAAGCATCCTATTTCACGGTTACTACAATGACGGTTGTGGCGATTTTCAAAAAAACTAGTCGTTGACGTTTCTCTATATAAAGAGAGCTAATTGTTGGACCCAAAAGCCAAAAACTCGTGTTCTTATATATCTCCTTGAGCCTCTTAACTTTGAAACCCTAAACCCTAGAATAATCATCAATAAATAGCTTAGTATAGTACCTAATCCAACATACAACAAATGGCATCGTTCGACTCGGAGGAAGATTTAGCAATCACCCAAGCATGGTACGCTGAAACTCGTCCTTCAACTATAGATAACGAAGACGCGGATTCCATGTGGTTGAAGATTTTTAACAAATTTATTCACGATTATGGTAACCCGAAAGGAAGAACTGCTCAACAAATTGAGCAACGACATGACATCATCCTAAATGCGGTGGTTGAGTATCTAAAAATGAAACACCGGATCGAGCACGCTACCCACAATAGATTGTCCCCTCAACAACTCGTAAGTATCTTTATGATTAGTTGGACACAATCTACTCTTTTTCAAATTTTATGTAACAAACAAAGTTTGTATGTTGTTTTTGTAGCATGAAGCCGTGAAAACGGCGTTACTTACAAGAAAAGGGAGAACCATTCATGTTTGAAGCCAACGTGAACCATATTGTAACCAAAGTCACGGAGTACCACCAGTTGGGTGAATCGGAAACGGATTCTTCTTAAGAAGATTGATAGTTTAGTGTTATTTGCTTAGGTCTTTATGGTATCCAGTTAGGTATTTCGTAAGGTTTTGTGGGCACATCTTTATGTAAGCCCTCACGAGACTATAACTCGACCACTTGGGCCACAAAGTGGTTTAAAGGCTTGATGCACGTGCTAAGTGCATTCGTTATTCCGTCGAAAAGGATTACGTTCGAAATAAATTATAGTTACGGCTTAGTATGTAAACATATTTCAATTGCCTAATGGTTCCGGCGTGCATTGTAGTATATTAATCTATGCCGATTGTACTAAGTTCATTTAAGGCATGTAGGTTAAGCTTTATACCAATGCCGGATCTTTCAAAATAGAGTGCAATAATCCCAACGACTATACACAAAATTTTTTAAACCATAAACCGGCTTTATAGCGCCGGCGTTGATTGTAGGTCATGATGTGACTCAATAATGTTGTAGAAAGTGGTAGTAAGGTTGTCGCGTTCACTCGGACTTGACGAGATTGATTTTAAGAATTAATAAAAGAAAATAAAAGAAAAATATATACAAATATTGTCACAAGATGAAGAGATGGGCTGGGACTCAGGATTCGGCCAAACTCATAACAAAAGGTTCAAATATTAATTCTTTTAACAATTGTCGCTCAACAAATAAAAACATGGACTCTTATTTTTTTGCCAAGGTAGATTCTCAAAATATTAGTTATAAATCGTAAGCATGGGACATCAAACATTTAAGCAAGCATGACCCATCTAATAAAATAATAACTAATTTAATCAAATCATAATTCAATTTTTAATTAGTGCAAAAGTCATAAAAAGAATTAATTAAAATTACCCATGTATGAAATTTGTCTTCCTCCGTCGTAGTTTGAGAGATAAATGGGGTCTAGCTCATCATGTTGGAAACACGCTCATTGCCAAAAGTCGATTTCATTGCTCAAAAATGGTTTACAAATGATGAACAAAGGAGAAATGATGAAAACCGGGTTTGCAACAGATTATAGTTGTTGCAAACAACATTATTATTGCTCAAAAATGGTTTACAAAAAGGATTGTCGGGTTTGATTAATTTTAAGTATGCCTTCGTATTACGAACCACGCCTATGTGTCGTTGTCTTTGTAGAAGAACGACAGTTCACGTGCGTTGATGTTCTTCGTGTTCTTCAAGAAAGCGAAATGGTAGTTCCCTGTAACTAGATTTTCTCGACTCTGTGTTGTGCTAAACTTCTCCCAATCTCTCCGTCCCTCTTAAGTGAAACCCCCAGAGCCTATTTATACTCATCATGGCTAAGAAAATCCTCGCCATTACTCCAAATAATCTTCATAACTCTCCTAAAGAAAAAAATATTCTTAGAATATTTTCTTTCCCTAATAAATCTTCCTTATTTGTTTTCGTGTTTAAACACTCCAAACATGCATCTCAACATCCAAGAAGTGGTTACACGTGTCTTTGTAGGCACACTTCAAACACTGTGTTACATACTCAAATGACTCGTGAAGATAACCGAAACCCGTGTTGCTGTTCACTTCAATCTTAATTCTTAACCAATTTCGATCAATTCCAACAACCATTCCACGCCTGTTATCCGTAATAGAGTCTCCCCCAACAATCTGAGCCATTGAGTCTCTCCAAAAGCCTTCAAAACTCGAACGAAAAATCTGCAGGTGAAAACTAAGTTTTCCCGCCAATAAATTATTTCAAACGGAGAAGATGGTTTCCCATTAACAACAGCTTGGGTGCGAATATCACTTGGGTACCCCTTAGCGATTAGGTTACCCCTTATCCAACAGTGAGAGTCCGGATAACACGTGTCCTCCGGGGCGCCTTTTAACACTTTTTCGAGCCGAATTTTCCAAAAATGTTTATTCCCCAAAAATACCTACACACACATAAAACACCATAATAAGTACAAAATCGAGTGCCAACAATATATAGTATTGAGATCAAATTAGACACAAAAAATGTGTCTATCAAATACCCCAAACTTATTATTTGCTAGTCCTCGAGCAAATTTATTCTAGAAAATAAAAATCATTTGAACCCCTAGGTGGCCCTAGTGGCGAAGTGTTGTCTCCTGAGGGTTTACCAGAGGTGTACCCACAAAACCTTTACTCCAGGACCCTAGCTATCTACGCGAGAACCTTTGGAAGGCACTAAAGAATCTCCTTGGTTGGCATACTTATTGACTACAGGAGGAAGTACCTTGATGCAAAATTCCAATTGCTGTACACGAGTTTGCACTCAAGGATACTAAAATTCATATAAAGTGACAGAGCTCTACTCAGATAGTTTCTGGACATCATAAACCGGAGTCAACCAATCACATGGAAAGATTAAGAAGATGGATGTAGAGAAAAACATAGATGTTGACTAAGGTGAACCTATCCTAATGGACTGAGATACTGGTTTGGACTAATATCAACACACTGGCATATACAAGGGGACCAGTGATCGATAATCCTAACTCTAGGTCAACTCAGCTGGCATATACAAGGGTACCAGTTATCGACTTTATTGTATTTATTCCGGTTGGTCTAGTGGTCTGGTCTTTTTTTTTTTTTTTTTTTTTTTTTTTATCTCAGTCACTCTATTTCACCCTAGCAATGGTAAAAAGAAAAATAAAAAGAAGTGAACAGGATTCTTTCGATGTTTCCATCACGAGGATATGGCGAAACTATCATGTTTTCTTTTCTAACACCTGAGCTTTGTGCTTTTATGAATAGACTCTTTAGACGTTTCCATCTAATCAGATTGGTTCCTCAACTCCTACAACCAAAATGCTTCCATCCACTTAGATTGGTTAGTGCCATCCTTAATAAACATAAATTTCTAGGCTCGGAGTTTATTTATTGCAACTAAAAAGTTTCTCCCATACCCCCAAACTTAAATCTAACATTGTCCTCAATGTTCTAAAGATGAAATTAAGAACATGAACAAGGAGAAATCTGTTACCATTGAAGTAAAAGAGATAGGAAAGATATTACCGTGTTGCAAGAGCATGGGTTACCTCCCAAGAAGTGCTAAGTTTAAAGTCTTCACCCGGACATTGGAAAGGAATTAGTCACCTCATAGAATCATAAAGTAATAGCCGGAATAATTGTGGATCCCCAGAACCAAATAGTATCACAAGTAAAAGGAATCTGCAACATCCCAAGAAAATTAGCAAATAAAACACACCCTTGTCTAGTTTTTTGTTTAAGACAACTACATCTAGTTGTGGTTCGAGTTCGGAGTTCTATAACTGGATCTAGATAACATATTTTCATGGGTTGCATTTCCTCAAAAGTAGAATCCGAATGTTTAGGTTCTAGAGTCTGGAAAAACTCAAATAAAAGCTTAGAAGCACATAATAATAACCTAAATAATTGCGGATCCTCGAAGTCAATCAGTTTTGACTTATACAGCTAACCACAATAAGATTGGTGGTCTTCCTTAAGCAAATGTGTCGACCCTAATATCCTAAAGTAATTAGGTTTAGTCTCAAAACTTAATAATTGACACATATCGAAAACTTATACGTTCCCACAATTGGAATGAAGGTTTTGGTGGGAAAACAAAGTCAATCGTGGTATCATAGCCTGGGTTAACCACATCAACCAGAGGATGGGTTTCTAACAATGAACTTCTTTATCGACACAACTAGGTTCAGGAAAAAGTGTATGAAGATAGTCTTGTAAAATGGTTGAGGCATGGATGTCCAGTCCTAAGTGAGGGGACTTTCTGAGAGTTAAAGGTAAGGCACCAGGAGAGTGATAATCACCCCCAAACTTAGAGTTTTCAGTGTCTCTAAAAAGACTAGTCACAACTTCCCTAATTTCAAGGTCATCTGATTCCTGAAAATGGTCAATTGATTCTTCTAAGTCAGGTACATCCTCACTCATCTCCATGAGTTCATTTTGTTTTTCTAAGTCTATTGTTTCTAAATCGCTAGACTCAAAATATACTCGTTCCTCTAAACCATCAAATTGGATTATCCAACGTAATCAAAAGGAAATACTACATCGTCTAAAAACGGGGTATCTCTAGTCAAATCCTCATCATTTTGAATAGGTGAATAATTATTAAAATTATTGGGATTTGAACTAGAAATATTATCATCATTAAGCTCAATTGGAGTAACAAATTCCTGATCACTATGCCTACTGATTTCAAATTCTTCATTAACACTATCCTCATCATAATCATAACATGAAAATGGTTGAACCTCATCTAAATTAGTGTTACCAAATCTAACCTCATCATCTTGATTATAAATATCCTCATTTTCATGGGTATTATTGTAAACACTGTATTGGAAATTAAGATTATTTCGAGCAAGTTTTTCGACAATCCTATTTGTACTTTCATTAAATTGCTTAAGAGTCTATTCTAAAGACATCCTAGTTGGACTTGCTCTAGGGACTCATCTGGAATATTTAAGGTTTCCTTCACAAATAAGGAATGACTCTTGAAAGCCTCTTCTAGAGAAATAGATGAATTGTTTTGCTCATAAGACCGATGCACGTGTGGATAGTAATTGGGCTCACCATGGTATGACCCATAACCTTCAAAAGGTTGGCGTTCCCAACCACTATTCACACTATGGTCATAAAAAGAGTGATGTCCATATTGTTCGGTTGGATATTCATATTCATTGTGATGGCTATTATAATACCGGTTTGACATCCTAACTGCAAGGGAATTCTACACAAACACAAACAAGGCTGACTCGACCACAAACAAACCTACGATTTCTAGCAAACAAAAAGCATGATGGCTCCACTTAGATTGTTTTCTAGACCAGCTTCTAATCCTTCGAAAGGGAATTCATTACAACTGAGCAAACCCCTCTCGGAATCAATCCGAGTTTAAGTAAGTTGAATAGAGGCGAGGGAAGCTGCGTGGAGCTTTGATACCCTGTGGCCTCACCGCATTACAAGGCGGCGCGATAGCCACGCATTCAACTCACGAAACCATCATGAATTTCGAAGTATGCTCAAAAGAGTAACCAATATTTTTCGAACGACTTTCCTATTAAGCTCGTTACCCTATAGGTCTCGTTCTAGTCAAAATTTTAGGCTTAGGTTCGTGTTTGGTTTCGTTTTCCTAAGGCGGGCAAGAAGAGAACGGTGATGAAATCCGAAATCTTATCTTGTATGGCCAGTCCTTGCCCTTTACTAGGAAATTAAAGCAAATGGATTCGGTTCCTCGACATATATTCACACAAAATCATCCAAGAAACCCGCCGGACGGGGATTCGCGGGTGTTTAGAATTCTTACCTCCGTTCCGGACGGGGATGAACCGTTGAAGTCGACTCGGGCCACGACTCCTATGTCGTGTACGAACCCGAGGGGCCGAGGTGATGTCGTAATCACCGTCCTTCCTGTGCGGTTTATATTTAAATTACCCTTCCTTAGGGTTTAAAATTAATAATGTCCGATAGTCCAAAAGTAAAGTCCAAAAATTAAAAGGTCCAAAAATAAAAATACAAATTACAAAAATAATTACCTAATTACAGTTTCTAAAAAAAATAAAAATAATAATTACACTATATACAAAATTTTCTTCTTCACTCCGTTCGGATCTCTCTTTTCTTTCTTATTTTGGCTTTGCTTTTCTTTTCAGCACTTTCTCTTTTTCTTTCGCTCCACTCCAAATCTGAAAGCAAATAGAAATACCAAAACGCGTAAAAAAGAACAAAAATAATAAAAATAAAAATAAAAACCTAAAAACAAAACTATACACAAGTCCGCGTCGGCGGCGCCAAAAATTGATGTGACTCAATAATGTTGTAGAAAGCGGTAGTAAGGTTGTCGTTCACTCGGAATTGATGAGATTGATTTTAAGAATTAATAAAAGAAAATAAAAGAAAAATATATACAAATATTGTCACAAGATGAAGAGATGTTTGAGACTCGGGATTCGGCCAAACTCATAACAAAAGGTTCAAATATTAATTCTTTTAACAATTATCGCTCAACAAATAAAAACATGGACTCTTATTTTTTTGCCAAGGTAGATTCTTAAAATATTAGTTATAAATTGTAAGCATGGGACATCAAACATTTAAGCAAGCATGACCCATCTAATAAAATAATAACTAATTTAATCAAATCATAATTCAATTTTTAATTAGTGAAAAAGTCATAAAAAGAATTAATTAAAATTACCTATGTATGAAATTTGTCTTCCTCCGTCGTCCCAAAGTAATGGGGTCTAGCTCATCATGTTGGAAACACGCTCAAAAGTCGATTTCATTGATCAAAAATGGTTTACAAATGATGAACAAAGGAGAAATGATGAAAACGGGTTTGCAACAGTTATAGTTGTTGCAAAACATGTTACAAAGGATTGTCCTGATTAATTTTAAGTATGCCTTCGTATTACGACCCACGCCTATGTGTCGTTGTCCTTTGTATAAGAACGACAGTTCCTCGTGCGTTGATGTTCTTCGTGTTCTTCAAAGCGAAATGAAATGGTAGTTCCCCTTAACTAGATTTTCTCGACTACGTATTTATGCTAAACTCGCTCCCAATCTCTCCGTCCCTCTTAAGTGAAACCCCCAGAGCCTATTTATACTCATCATGGCTAAGAAAATCCTCGCCATTACTCCAAATAATCTTCATAACTCGGCAGTAAAGAAAAATATTCTAAGAATATTTTCTTTCCCTAATAAATCTTCTGAAGCTGTTCTCTCGTGTTTAAACACTCCAAACATGCTCAGTCAACATCCAAGAAGTGGTTACACGTGTTGTAGGCATACGCAAACCTGTGTTACATACTCAAATGACTCGGGAAGATAACCGAAACCCGTGTTGCTCTGTTCACTTCAATCTTAATGCTTAACCAATTTCGATCAATTCCAACAACCATTCCACGCCTGTTATCCGTAATAGAGTCTCCCCCAACAATCTGAGCCATTGAGTCTCTCCAAAAGCCTTCAAAACTCGAACGAAAAATATGCAGGTGAAAACTAAGTTTTCCCGCCAATATCAGATTTCAAACGGAGAAGATGGTTGCCCCTTAACAACAGCTTGGGTGCGAATATCACTTGGGCACCCCTTAGCGATTAGGTTACCCCTTATCCAACAGTGAGAGTCCGGATAACACGTGTCCTCCAGGGTGCCTTTTAACACTTTTTCGAGCCGAATTTTCCAAAAATGTTTATTCCCCAAAAATACCTACACACACATAAAACACCATAATAAGTACAAAATCGAGTGCCAACAATATATAGTATTGAGATCAAATTAGACACAAAAATGTGTCTATCAGTCCATGACAATTAGGCACTAAATAGCCGTTGTTCAATCATCTATATAATGCAATGCATTTACCCATTGCATTTGATACCTCCAATGGCAAATCCATCAGCAACTACCAATTTCATCATTGCCATGAAAAAAGACAAACTTAGGAAAAACAAACTATCCACTCCGATGGGAAATCAATTATCATCCACCACCAACTCAAATCCATCAACAAAAACCGATTTCATCATTGCCATGGAAAAATAAAAACTCAAGAAGAACAAACTACCCACTCCGTTGGGAAATCAATTATCAACCACCAACTCAGTTTCCCTTATACTAGAAAAACTAAAAAGGAAGGGAGAAACCACCAAGTCAATTGACGCAATGGAAGAAGAGATACTTAAGAGGAAAAGAGAAGAAGAAGAGGAAGTAAAGCTTGAACATTATCGCAAAGAAGCTAAAGAAATCCTTAAACGTCAAAAACAATCTAAGATAGAAGCGGATGTCGAGGAAGAAACCGAGTGGATTAAAAATTACTACATAGTATCGGATTTCCAGGAAGATCACCGCCCTTCGAATCTTTTTTGGGGTCTTGTATGGAATGGTCCTTACATGAATAACTACTTGGAAGGTAAGAAATGCCGAATTGATTACGGTGATCTCTATGTACAAAATCGAACAATTGCACTCATAAAGTTATGTCGCAAATACAACGAGTTTCTTGCAAGATACAGAGGGAATAGGTTTCAAGCTCAGGACGCATAAACCAAGTGGTGAAAAGATCCTTTTAGGCATTTCGAAGCTGCTTTACTTATTGAATCTCGTTCCAAGAAATGATGTTAGTTGCAATTGGCTTGAGATAACTTTCATTTTATGTGTAACGTTGTTTATGTTTATTTCCTTAAGAAATGATGTTAGTTGCAATTAGTTTGGGTTAATGTTTTTAAGTTTATTTCCTTAAGATTATGTGGTTAATGTTATTTATTTCATCAATTTCTTTCCCCTACTGGCATTGACAAATACACCAAATACTATACCGTTACCTGTGCCGCCGTTGAATTGTGATCACCAAATACTTATTGTCAGAATACCGGCATTGAATTGTTCCATTTTTCCATGTCGGCATTCTGACGGTTATAAACACAAGTTATGTGGCAGTTACAAACTCATTCATTCCACTTATTTGTGATTTACAAACTATTTTATCCCACTTATTTGACGGTTACAAAATCCTTAATACCAGTTTATGCATCGGTCACAAACTTCTTCATTATATTTAAGTGACGGTTATATAAAGGAAATCATTCAATCTCCATTTTTATTCAATCTCCCTTTTTGTTTCATCTTCTATATCAAAGACAATGGGTCGTCGCAAACCTTGTGAAAAACCCATACCCAATCCGAAGAATCCGTTGATGAAGGTGGTAAATCGAAATCAAAAGCGCAAGAAGTGCTGCTGAAGAGTCCGATGGTGAGGCGAGAATAACAAATTTGCTTAGGTAAGTGATGTATATGTTGAAATGAATTTTTTAATTTTAGGGTTTATCCCATAGTAGAAAACACAAAGTGAAATTATGTTGTTTAGTCTTTCTACTACACTAAAAGTATTTTTTAAAATTCCAATTTGAAGCTCAGTTGCATGTTTGATTCGCGGTAGAATACAATTTGAAAATCATGCCAGATTATATGTCTTGAAACCTGATTTTATTGCATGCGTTTACCGGCATACATATTTAATTGAATACCATCCGGTTCCCTTCCGGCTTTGTATATTTCATCAATATTATGCCGTTTTCATTAGCCTATTTTGTTAAAATCTCTGTACTAAAATCCCACAGTACCGGCATTTTAAAATTTCTATATAACAATGCCGGTTCTCAAATGCCTGGCGAGTGTCTATATGTTAACTTACTATGCGGTTTTTGTTGCAAAAAATGTTCATTCTCTCGTCTAAAATTCAAAGACAACCGGCATGGTATTTTAATTGATTAGAATGCGGCTTTGTCTTGGCACGAGATGTTAAGTTCGATTTCTATGCCGGTTGTCATTATATAACTCAGTTTACATATTGGAATATAGGTCTAGAGCAGCAGAAAAGAACAAAGGAAAAGGCAAAGTTGTTTTAGAAGCAAAAAGTAAGTCTTCTCGACGTAGCCGTCCTGATCCGGCTACTGCTAAGGTCACAATTCGGGATCAACCTATAAGCTACCCAACCAGCGCCATGATGATGATGATGAGTGGGAAACATATCATGTACCCGAAGGAGCAGGTGGCTCATCCTCACAAGCAGGTGGCTTAGGACAGACCGATGTCGGAGTTGAAGCCCCTAATGATAATGAAAAGGCACCCCCATCCCACCTTCCTGATAAAAATGGCATGATTCCAGACCGCGATGATGGCAAACATTGGGGTGAACCGATAAACCCGCAACTCTTATTTGCCTACAAACACTCTTGGGCTTGTTGGATCTATCAAACTTATGTAAGACGTTTGCATCTTGTTATTATATTATTTATCTGTGATCAAGTGAATTTAATTTACTTTGGTGTGTTTTTATAGGACCACAAGAACGTATTCCGTGTTCGCCGCCATCAACAATCGGATGTATAGCCTTTGAAGCTTGAGTGTGACGCTGTTAAAGCAGTAGTCATCTGGGTTGTATCCCGCGATAAAAAATTATGTGGCCACTGATACTATCACGGCGAACTACTTTTTGGAGAGGTTTTTTGGTGAAACTGATACCATGCATTTTCCTTTTGGCGAGATGACCATCATCCCTAAAGATGTCCAAAGGATAATAGGTCTTGAGGTTCTTGGGAAAGCCGTTAAGGTAGGAGATGACTCTAAGGACCTGGAATGGGACAAGATCTATGAGCTGACTAAAAAGTTGTTTGGATGGGATAAGGAAACCACTTTGGCAAATATGTACAAGACAAGGAGTTCCCAGAAAAAGACTATCACATTCGTCAAACTCGTTGAATTGTTTGGGAACACGAAGAACAAGGAATTGAATCCCGAACAAGTCCAGCAAACTGCCGCGACTTATATGTTGTTCATCTTGGGCTCAGCTATATACCATGACGCCAATGGTAATAGGGTGCATATGAACAACCTATGATACTTGGATCCGTTGGAAAAGGTTCATGAGTATTCATGGGGCCTTGCTTTCTTGACACATTTTTGGCGAAATGCGTCGAGAATCTAAGGCGAACGCCCGTCAATTTAATGGGAATTTCAACGTACTTCAGGTATAGTCAACTAATTATTTTTTGATTGTTGTCATTAAATTTGTTAGTTTCCAAATATTTATTTTCATATACATTTCATTGGAATAATCTTTCATTGGCGTAGTTGTGGGCTTATGAACACTTCACAAAATTGTTCATAAGGTATAAAGGATTGAAGATTTTCACTAAATATCAAGAGAATAGGCCTCTAGGTCGAAATACTACTTCGACAATACCCCAAGGCCCAATAACAAAAAAACGGTTATTAGCAATGAGATTGGCTTTGGACTCGGTGGATGTCCAAGATGTTGTGTTTGATCCATATAGGAATGCCAGAGGAGTTCACTTGCAAAGGCGTGATAATGTTTCATTTTACAACGGACCTTTATTTCATCCAAAAGGATTTGTTATGCACAACCCTCGTCGTGTAATGCGGGTCGAGCTCCTCTTCACGGATACATCTTTGAAATTCTCTCATGACATTCATTCTCATTCTGATAACCATATTGGCATGGTGTCACCCAAAACCTCTTGCACATTAACCTGAAAGTGTCAAAGGACTTTCCTAATTGTTCAGTCACAACATGATATCCACAATTTCCATCTACGTCGACATTATCCGTATATGAAATATACTCGCGAATAACCTCAGGAAGTTGGTTTATGTAAGATTGTATCTTGGTATGATAACTTCTAATTTTTCTACCTATTCTGGGATCCTTATACATCTTCATATTACCCTTTTGTAACAATAATATATCCAAACCATCCTCTGCAATCTCTACACTTGCAATGTCTTCGATATGTGATGGGAGTCCGTACTTCCCTGGCCTACCCCTTCCCCTTCGAACTAAAACTAAATCAACTTTGCTATCACTTTGGTTTGTCACCACCTTTGCCTCGTCACCTTGTTGTTCTTTGTCACTTGATGATGATACCTTGGGCGGCCTACCCATTTTCCTTGGAACCTCCGCTATATCGACTATGGGTATCGGAAAGACCTTGTTGTTGTTTGTCACTTGATGATGATACCTTTGGCGGCCTACCCTTTTCCTTGGAATAGATCGACCATGGGTTGGCTTCGGAAAGCTCATCTTGTTGTTCTTTGTCACTTGATGATGATAACTTTGGCGGAATACCCCTTTTCCTTGGAACCTCCACTAGATCGACTATGGGTATGGCTTCGAAAGCTCACCTTGTTGTTCTTTGTCACTTGATGTTGATACCTTTGGCGGCCTACCCCTCTTCTTTGGAACCTCCGATGAGTTGGCTTTTGGTGTGGATACGGATTCCTTTGTTTGTTGTTGACTTATTGGTTCATTCCTCGGCCTACCTCTTTTTTGGCACCTGCACTTCCACGAACATTTGTTCTGAAATCTCACATGCAGTTAGATCTCGTTTCTTACTTGCCGCGAGTTCTTCTTCACGTTGAGTCATTTCTTTTAATTCTACCCTTTGTTTTTCCTTTTTGTTTTAGTTTGTGGTCTACCTATTGGATCTCCCTTTCTTGGCTCTTCGCTTTGTGCGATCCATGGACTAGTAATTAGCCTTAGTTGGCTTAACAAGACTTGTCGGCTTACCGAGGTGCCACGTGAGTAAGCTTCGAAGAATTCCTTTGCTTCGTTCGTATCCCATGAAAGATTGCCGGGATCTCCGAATGGGGGTGGTCTAAAGATAGTTGCTTCCAAAACGGATCAATAACCTCAATAGGTATCACTTCTTCATACTTCACAAGCATATGACGACACGGAAACCCCAATGAAGACATGTCGGGAAAATACACACATCACCCGGTTTTCCGTAATTTTTCCCATATTCCATTTGTCTCATCATATGTTTTATTGCCCAATGAGAGACGTTGAATTCTATTCCTTGGAGAAACTTACCATAACAAAGAAATTGAGTCATCCTTTCCATCGAGCTTTTCTCAAAAGCATCCTTGATCCTATTGATATCTTGCTTAAAGTATTGCTCCGTTGCCTCGGTGACCGTAACCACATTGCCTTGACCGGAATGGATGAGATCTTTAAATCTCCCATGAGCGGCCTCCGCTACACTAGTTGCTTCACTCTTGAAGTGTTTATACCGATTTGTCCATGCACGCACAAATTTTTCCTTGAACTTATCCAACCATTGAGTCCGAGCAATACCCAGACGATGAGTCGGATAAACTTCGTTCCAATCGGCAATAAACTTCTCTAATCTCTTTTCGTACATAACCTCGGTATGAGACCAATAAATTTCTCCCAATCTCTTAGAAATTCCAACCACTTTTTATGATTTTACGTATATTCTTTGTCCACTCGCTCCTTTATCTTGCCTCTCTCATCTTCTTCTTCTTCGGGGGATAGTTTGTTCTTTCGAACATCTTCCTCTAGTTGTACCATCATTATCTTCTTAATATCCGCCTTTGCGGGTTCAAACAAGGCATGGCAAGTTTTTATGATATTTTGACGTATATGATATGTACATAGGAAATTTTGTGCGTTAGGAAGACTTCGGATATTGCTTTCATTAATGCGTCATCGTTATCGGTTACGATGACCCTTGGAAGTTGATTTTCCCGGAAGAACAATTTCAATTGTCGTAATGCCCAATGATAATTATAGTCCCTCTCGTTTTCCATTAAGCACCAAGCCAATGTGAATGTTACCTTGTCCGAGGTTTGCCCCACGATGTTGAACAACGACATATTGTATTTGTTTGTCTTGTAGGTGAAATCCATCAAAAGAAAACCACAACATGTATTTGCCAATTGTGAAAGCAAAGGATGCGAAATGAATATTTGAAGGGGCTTCTCGTCCGGCCCTCTTTTAATGATACGCGTGTAGTTGTGATCCCAATCTATCTTCTAAAATTCTTGCATAACGCTCCTCCCTTCCCATTCCACCCTTCTAATAGTTGCTTTTGCGGCATAAATTGTACGTAGAGAAGACATGTTAGTCTCATCCTTTTCCTTGAAGCCTCTGAGAATTTGTCTCAGTTTGATAAGTGCTTTGGTCAATCTCTTTACATCCTTGAACTCGTCAGGTTTTAGCTTCGCAACTAAGGAGTGACCAACAAAATCTTTCGATCCCGGTGGTTATGACAGCCACACAAAACCTCACAATCCCAATTATACAAGCTTAAACGGGCAATTATTCTTCCTCGTACGAGTCTTGTATACCCTATTAGTCTTCTTTGGATATACATAATCCTTTCTCTTGTGGCTATTCTTCTCCTTGTATTTCCCACTTCTCTCGCAAGCCATCTCGAAACTCCTTTCGAACCTTTGGTATTCCTCACCAACACACACATGTTCTTAAGAGCCGTCTCTTTAGCCCAAGCGATTGCTTCCTTTCGATCTGTTATTCCCTACATAAGAAACATTTCGCATTCATTAGAAGGTTCATTACTAGCAATCCATTAGTAAAGTTCAAGATACTAGGTGAAAAGTATTCTTTGGTCACATACTGGGAGGGATTTTATAGTATTCGACGTATCCCGATAAAGCGGCTTTGCATTTGTTGGATCAATATATGTCACCACCTAAAGATCGAATGAAAATTAGTTCCAAACACAATTACAACACTATGCCGGAAACCCGTACCGGCATGCTCCACCATTGTTCCGACATAGTCTAAGTTAACCAAAACGGAAGACCAAACTTGAAACCTATTAGGCATAAATGTTTCATTAGAAAACAACACCGGAAGCACGAGTTCCGGAATTCTCGTAATCGATTGTCCCAAGCCGGTACACGATTCCGGCATTGAATATATTTGATGTTGAATGCGGAATTTAGCTTTGGAAAACATTTATTTCGCATGTTTTTTTTGTAGGTGCCGGCATATAAAGTTGTGAACCGAACAACGCCGTTTTTAATACCGGCATTATCGATATTGATGGTACCACGCCCGGTACCGGTTCAGCGTTGATATTTATTAAGTGTCAATGCCGGTTTTAGGTTTGGGATGGTAATGTTTCTGTATGTTTTTCATGCGAGACAGGCATGGTAACCTATCAAATGAACCATGTCGGTTGAATATTCCGTAGTATATTCCTTGGTAGGTAAAAAGGTTAAAATGTGTATTGGCATAGTTGTTTAGAAGAATTCTATGCCGGATCAATATTCAGAATGGGGGATATCGGTCTACTGGCATGGGCGTAGTATGAATACCATGCCGGTACCCTTACTACCGACATGGTCGTAGTTCGCATACCATGCCTGGTAACTTGACTACCGGCATGGAATTCATACAACCACCATGCCGGAACCGAGGTTTTTCAGTTGAAAAAATGGCGGGTTTAAAGAAAAAATTCGATTTTCGACATCTTAGCAAACTTTACTGTGTGTTGGGGATGCTAGTATGTTGTGCAAGTTTACTTTCTTGTGTTTGTTCTTCATGAAACTCTCCATACTCGTCAAAATCATCATTCAAGGGTGTTGGCTCAACAAAGAGTTGCAATTGAGAGTTTTTGTCGTTAGCTGAAGATTCAAGATATGCTCCTTGTTGTAGTTGAGCTAAAGATTCAGCAGCAACAATTCTCTCTTCACAATCATCCTCCATTTTTCCCAAAAAAATTTCTCTCTCAAAATATTTTTCCCTCCTTCTACTCTCACCTCACTCACCCAAATTCAAATAAAACACACACTAATCATTTATAAAAAAATCTTATGATTTCACTAATTATTATTAATCACTAATCCTGATTAGTGAGGAGTAGATTAGGTATTACGTAAAATACTTAGATAAGAGGTGACCCCGAATTGATATCGGATCCACTTTTTGTCCTTTTCTTATATCCCCAATTCTTTTTTTATCCCCAATTTCGCGTTCTAAAATATTAGATTAAGTTGTAAGAAGATATGAAACTTGCAAAGATACGAAATAATAATAAAAACGAAATTAGCATAAGAAACTTCAACTAGCGAGTAAACGACTAGAGGGCCGGAAAAGAAGAAGAAGAGAAGCAAAAAGGCTTCAAAAGTAAAATTTTGTGCAATGGGGCTGTTAAATACGTAGTATAATTTAACAGAAAACGGGTCGCATTTCTTGACATGCCGATGGCCATAACACTATGGCATTTCACTTGAGACTGAAAGGTGCCTTACTATACACAATCACGGATGCTTATAAAGGCCTTAAGAGCGGGTAATTTACAAGCAACTCCGTTTCTGTCAGCCTGTCATTTTCACTTTGAGGAGTCCACAACACCTCAACGGCCTGCATGCAAATAACCAGTCGACATATTTAATTTGAGAAATGCCACTATATAAAAACACAAAACAAAGAAGAATATTATGTTCCACTCTCATTTTACGATACCAAAATTTTGCTAGCAGGGATGGAACCAAGTTTCTCCAATGCCTCCATTAAATTTGCCATGCTTGTGATGTCATGTAGTTGGTGTACTCCCTCAGCAGCCACCAGGATGGTTATCTAAAAATTGAAATATTTAGATTTGTAAACTTTAAACCTTAATTAATAAGAAGAGATAAATAAAAAGAAAGTGAACTGAAACTGCGAGTCAAGATCTGTACCACTATGTACTCGTTGCTGAACCCATTAGCTCTCTTCCTACTGATGCTTTGCCTCTTGATTTTGTCCACATTGACCAGTGTCTCTTCGTCAAATTTCGCACGCTCTTTCATGGAAAGCTCATCGAATCGTTTCTCCCCATCCTCTTTATCTGGCTTAACGTCCACCTATAAAGCACCGTTCAAATCATATAGGTGAATATTTCCAGAAAAGTGTGACGAAATAACTCAAGAAGCCTAGATCTCGACATTGGTTTACTATCTCACAAATATTACAAGTGATCAACCAGCTGATGCATAAATGGTAAAAGCTTCAAGTTTACAGTAAAAAGGATTTAGTTAATCGTGCATCTTGGGAAAGAACCGTTTGGAGAGAGGATTCAGCTTACATATGAGTAACCAGAGATACAGTAATCAGGATGCCGAAGCACAGCTAATGCGGATTCTGCAATCAGAAGGGAAGGACAAAAAATGCATAAGCAAAAATATATCGAAAACAATTGCCCGACATACCAAATTATCGATTTTTTGCATAGTTCAATCAAATAAAGTAACATTTTTTGATTCGGTCTCCTAGAAGGTCTTTCTGAAGAGCTTTGCATGAAAGTGACCACTCCATTGTGTACATAAATGCATGCACAAACTAGAGCAGACTATGTACATGATAAACTCAGTATCATATAGAAACCGTAAATAAGAAAAAATCATATTGGATTGGAGCTTCACCTTGCAAAATATAACTCAAACCCGAACGAGTCGATGCATCTGCAAGTTGAGCAATCTTATCAAGATCCTTTTGAAGTGACCTTGCCGAACCCAACAATCCAACCTATTTAAGAAGACCATCAATACAAGAACACCACTCACTCGTCAAGGTATAACTATTTATCTATAAGATAGTAAATGCAAGACTCAATTATTACCTGAAGCATGGTTACAGTGGTTTTTTCACTTTCTCTTGCCTTTCTAACACGTTCGAACGTCTGGTATTTATCATCCACAGGGAAGGGATAACTTTGCGTTGTCTTTCTTGACTCACGATGACGAGACCGGAACTTATCAACCCAAAATAAGGGAACACCTATAATCACTGGACCAACGTTGAATCCATCACCAGCGCCGCCCCCAAACCCCAAGAGGAAACAGAAAATTCGCATAAATAAGTAACACCAGTACTGTACTGTACATTCTTTTCGTAAAAATGAAATTATCTAGAAGTGAATTTGCTTACTTGTTAGAAGTGTAGCCCATGCGTCAACAGACGAACATGTTGTGCGTGATGTTGTATAGCTATATGGAGTAGACGTACAAGATGAATAGCTCGGTGTCGAAGAACTCCAAGAGGAAGAACTGTATGATGAATAACTTGGTTGAGAAGAAGACGTTGAAGTGGAAGTAGATGAAGAAAATGCTCGGCCACCCATTCTACCGCCAGAAGCAGCCAGAGCTGAATGTGGATCATATGTCAGCAATAAACCTAGTATAACAGCAGCAATCGCAGACACTTGTATTGAGCTTTTTACGGTTCTTAAAATTACTTGAATAATATCATCATCGTCAACGGAATACCCTTCTGTTTCTTTGTCTTTCTTTTCTTCGAACACTTTGCAGGTGACTGATTTAAAGAAACAGTTAACCCTGACATCAGACCTCGTGATCAAGAATCTTGTGTTCTTTCGGATCGGTTGAAAATGAATTCGTGTTGTAGGGAAAGCCTTTCGTAATGGATACAAATTTGAAGAATATTTATATTGTCTTGATCCCAGTGAAAATGCGGGCTGTATTAGAAATGAAGCCGTTGCCATAGGTGATGAACAATTGATTCTGATAGATAGCAAATGAAATTTGGATTAGGGTTCCAAATCATTTGGTTACAAGTAAACTACGTACGTTTATAAACCCTAAAAAATAAAACTAAGACGAGAAAATATTTAGAGTTGAGATGACAGTATCAAAAGTCTATCATACCAACACCCGCTAAGTCCACCAAAAGGCGGATCGGACAGTAGGACTATTAGCCAAAATGCGGGTTATGTTGGATCCGGTGGATCGCGAATTACATATGAAATAGCCCAAATCGCCTTTCTAGGTCACAGAATTGTCGCAAACATATAAATTCTCTTTGCTTTCCGGTCTCTTCTAAGTTGTACCCTCCCGTCGAGAGAAGAGAAGAGACGAGATGAGTCTGAGACAAATAAATTCGGAGTTCTCTTGGGTATGTCAGTGTTATTACGATTCCTGCAAGTTATTTTACTTAACGGAATTCTTGAATTTTTTTTCTTTTTCTTTTCTTTTCTTTTTGGAAGTTACTGCGCAGTTTTTGTACCAAGGATTAAATATATTTCTGCACTCTTTTATTTCTGTTTCGGACGCAGATTTTGCCGCATCTCCTTTCAACGGAGCCAAGTGAATCCTCGGAGCGAATTGAAAATTTTGTTCCCCACTCGAGTACATTATCTCCCACGCTTGCGAAATCTCGTGAGGTCAATGAGTCGGAGGAGGAGGAGGCGCGTATGATGAATCAGGCAAGACTTGCGTACTGGTTAAGGAGATTTACTGCCAAGAGATGTGTGGATCAGCCTAGTACAGCACATAGTTCTGACGAACAGTCTTGGACAAGAGGTATACCAACGGGAATGATGAATGATGATATTCCGGTGGAGCTGGTGATGCATGAAGCGCACTGGGTTGTGACGCTAACTAACGTCAGAATCATTCCCAGGGTAGGAGATACAGGCCTTGGTACCCTTGAGGCGCATCTAAACGGGTTCAGATACTCAACCTTGGGTTTGCATGTGGATTTCATGCATAAAAATGTGGAAGGTTATTTCTTCCGACTTGGGCACGGGTGTCCGCCTCTCTTGCAATTCCGTTTACAGCACCCCATCAAGGTGGGGAATAAAGTGACAAAGGATATCCAATTCTGTTTGGTCCCAACCCCTCTGGGAAAGGTGAGGTTTGATAAGGATCCAGGTAACGTTAACAGCTGCCGTGACGAAGATTTAAAAAACTTCGTCCACAAAGTTCAAGAAACTCAGTTTGCTTGCGGGAGTAGGCTCCCTTTTAGCAGTGTAGATTTTCAGGCTCTTGAGGAGTTTGAATTTTATGGGGATTTTCCCAAGGGTACATCAGCCACCTTTGCGCTGACAAATTCTGCCATAGTTGTGCTTAAAGAAACACCTTTCTTTGTAGTCCCACTACGCGAGATCGAGATTGTTAACCTGGCACGCCTTGGAACTGAAACAATTGATATGACAGTCGTATTTCAAGACTACGAGCGCGATGTGCTTGAAATCCACTCGATTCCCTTGAAATTTCTCCCTGGCATAAAACATCGTCTGAGCGATTCTTTCGTGAAGTACTATGTTAACAGTTTGAGCCCAAACTGGAGTAACTTAGTGAGAGAGATCGCAGAGTTCCCGAAGAAGTTCGTTGCTAAAGGTGGATGGGATGCCTTCGAGGATAGTCTTACTTTGGCCTACTATCCACTTGCAGAATCATATCCAGAGATCCCAACAGTCGTTGAAATGTGGTGAAGAACTAGAAAATTATTATCTTTTATGCTCTAGTTCTTTAGTTTTAATATATTGTTGCTATTGTAAATGATAGATTTTCAAAGGGGGAGTCCTTCCTGAATGTGCACTAATTAGAATGTTATGAGAAGTAATTGAGGTCATGAGGATATGTTTTCAATCTGTCATTCTGCGCAATCATGCATTCACCATCGTTAATTATATTCTCTGTGGATGATCTGGCAACAACCTAGTTCTTTACTTGTTTTCTTTTTTCCATTTTTATTATAGAGTACAGGAGTATTTCACAATTGAAGCCTCATATTCGTCGATAATAGCAAATTAGTTGTCTAAATAACTGGAAAAGAAAAATAAGAAGCAAAAAAGGATAAAGTTCAGAGCACCCAATATAAAGAGCTTGCTAGCTTGTGCATCAGCATCTCCTAGAGTACAAGAAGTAGATAACTAAAAATAACTAAACTCCGCACGAAACAGATAATGTTCATGCGCACCTGGCTTTGAAAATTCGGAAGTAGTACAAGTATCGTTGTGGCAATTGATCCACACAACCTTAGTGTCACATAACATCATAACGGTATCATTCGACCACATTCCTACAGGCCATGGATGATAACGACTACTTTGAAAGATCCGTCTAACATCTCTGCGAAACTTCCTCTTCCAAATAGGTTTGGTGGTAGAATAACCCTCAAGTATCCAAATTTCCATCCACTCTTTTGTAGTATAAAGAACCCCGAGTTTCCCGTCGCAGTAGATTGCAGTGCAAAGTGCTTCCTGGATATAGTTTTCCATCTCCTGCGTAACTTTGACAATCGCCCACTTCTCCTGATCCACATAGTATACAAATATTTCACCCAAATTAGTTAACCAATGAAATCCCCCATTAAGAAAAATTCCGTTTCTTTTTCGTAACATAGTGCCCTCAATATTAAACTTAATGTATGCCAATCTCTTCCAAGCCCAGGTGGTCGAATCAAACACCTCACAATGATGTCCAAATCCCGTATTTGTATAGGATAAACGAAGCATCTTGAATTGCAGCTTTGGGTACGACTGTGTAACTGCTACACCCGTGTGAAGAGCGGTAAGACGAGTTTTTGGGTTGGGCATCTTTCTCCATTCTCTTGTTGCGGGTTTACAAATGTAGTAAGTTGGAATCCTGATAGTGTTGGATTTAGTGATACAACATAGTAATGAACTATAATTAGATGAACTTTCGATGACAATGTTGGGTGATTCTGGTAAGAAATCGAGAGAAGGATAAGTAATATGAGATGACTTGTGCTCAATATGATGAGCCACACTGGGAATGAAAGACATAGAGTGCTCATTGTCGTTCCTGTCCGACTGAACAAAATAACCTGAAGCAATACTTGGCGTTTTTTGTGAATGTTTCTGTTGAAACTGAGCATCGCAGATGATAAGTTTCTGCCAATCTTTGCAAACCCATCGACATCGACGGAGCAGAGTGTCCAACTCTACTCTAGTTAAAATCTCATAAACTGCATCAGACGACAAATTCTGCATCTCCCGTGCAACTTGACATTTGTCTTCATCTCTATTCACAATGCCCTTGCATATCCCCATAGTTCTTAAACAATCCATTGCTAATGAAAACAAGAACGACATATAAACAAAACAAGAAAAAGAAATGTCAATTTGAGTATCTTCTACGTACACAAAAGATGTTTAAAGCTTTTAATTTTCGGTAACCCAAAAAAACTGTGTAGAACTATGCTCCTAACGCTTATGACCTCCCACTTCTCTTCTCTCACAGCCACAGAATGCCGACTCATGTATTTATAGATGTAAACTATCTGACTTCGACTTGAACTTGGAAATAGAAAGGATGAAAGATTCCTTTCATAGAAATTCATTAGTTTTCATAGTTCGGGTCTAACTTCCTCTCCTTTTTTCCACTTTTTTGAGTAGGAAATTCACGTTTTGTTTCCTTTCCAGGGAAATCGTACAATACATGGGGAATGGGGAATGGGAACAATATTTTTTATGTGGTCTAAGATTCCATATTAAAAGTGGTTACCGGGATTAGAAGGGTACTGTTACCTCTACTAATTTTGGTAACCTTTACCAATCATGTAAGATTCCTCCTCCTCGAAGAATATAATTTTGAGAACGGTCGCGCTAGGCGCATCGCTACTTACTCGCTGCTTTCACGCACGCTGAGTTGGTGTGGTGATGTGGCATGGTGATATAGATTATACTGATTCCACGTATCAGAGAGAGAAAAAAAAAAAATTCTTCTTTCTGCAGGAACCCTATGCGATTGATTCTCACATTTCCGTATTCTTATCGGTTTCATTTCTCATATTCTACTAACTTAAATCCTTTCAAGACTAGGGTTTGATCAATTTTCAAGTCTAAACATTAATCGAAAAATTGGTTGAAAATTATATCAAAACTGAGACGAAAGATCAAGTAAACGTTCTTCATCTTATTGATGATTGTTTTGAAGATAATCGTCTCATCTCCATTCCCTGTAATCATCGTCAAAATCCTCGCTAATCATCAAATCGATCGATTAATCAAACCATGAAAGCTTGTTCTTTGAAGATCTGTGGATTTTGACTGGTCAATTGAAAGGGGGAACTTGTTGGATCTGTTGAATTCTAAAATATAAAGTTTGATTTTGCCAATTTGAATGGTTTTTTATTGTTGTATGTGGTGATAATTGAATTAAAAGATGTTTGGTGCAGAAGCTTTCATGGTCTTTTCTTTTTCAAGTGATTGATGCAATATATGAGAGCTCATCAGTGATTCCTAAAACATTTCTTACACCTCCAACTAATTTCCTTCTCTCTGAAACAACATGAGCTCAAAGCTGATTAACCATAATAATGGAATTATAAATTAGTGAAAGAACCCTAGTTTGTTTTATGAGATATTGGTAATATTGTTTCTGCTCATTAATGATTTGGTTTCGTTGAGAAAAAGAAAAAAGAGGTTGAAGAAACTAAATCTAAGAAGAACATGAAGAAAGAGCAAGGATGATTAACGATAAGTTCTGTTTGGTGTCTCTTTTACTGCTAATTGCTAACGTGTAAGAAAAATTCATCCCAAACTAGCCACGTCAACTTGCCACATGAGAACGCGTGAAAGTGGCGATCAACAAGAGCGTGGTATCTAGCATTTTCGTTTTGAGAATGAGATTCCCGATGGTATTAACTAGTGCTAGTTTTTTTTATTTTTTAAAATAACTTGTGCTGGTTATTTCCGGTGAAGGGTATGTTTTAAGTTATATAATAATATATTTCAAGGGGGATTTTGAGAGGTATTTAAATAATATTCTTTTATACTTCAGCTAAAGTCCAAAGTCATACTATATTATTGAAAGTAAGAACATGATGAACAGCGTGTAATGGCTGAAAAAATCATTTGTATAAGCTCCGTTATGCTTTTCAATCAGATTGGACAGCTTATTCAGTTTGGAAAAATTCAAATTTATCTCTAACAGCTGTGCCACCAGTTGGATGGGCCTTCAAACCATTGTCATAAACTACAAAAGTGGGTCACTCTTTCACAAGTTCCATCCAGCGGTGTCTTAAACAACAGATAAGCTACAACGTTTGGGGTATTTTGATCCTCTTTTGAAATATTACAACCTATCTTTTACGAATCCCCACTGCTTTTTGTAGATCAAATGTTAAACATGATAGCCAACTCTTTAGATTCTCTCTGTTTTCTGTAGTTCAAATGCAATCTCTTCTCTGTCAGCAGCCATTGCAATGCTGGTTAATCTGGAACTCAGAAGAACTCAACATTGGGTTATCTCTTCAAGGGCAAGTCCACTGAATTCCTGTTAAGGAAGATAGCTTTCAAATGGGATAGCAAGATTGATCATTTTACATGGTGTTGAGCCTGTTGGCTGTTACAGATAAAGCAAGAAAGTTTAAGCAGGTTTGCATCTCTACCTATTATCAAAAGCAAGATGTATAACTACTATGTTTTAAGGCCTGTAATAAGATAATTGAGTTACAACTTCCTTTAGTTCCTTTACCCAAATTCTAACGTATATCATCTTTGACAATAAATGGGAAACCCTAACCCTGAAACATTTCTTCTAAAACAGAAAGCGAACCCTAAAAGATCTCCCATGAAATTGAATGGTTACTAGTTACTTAACGTTTTCACATAAACAACAAAACTAATTACAATTATTCAGAGCCCGATAATTCATTAACCAAAAGCTACAAATTGAATTCTATCATGAGTGCCGATCTTTTGGAATAAAGTCTGTCTACTATTAACAAGTGTGCTACATGACATTTACTGCCAACGGTTACGTTTGAATGTGCTCCTTGATACCGACATATGCTAGCTCGCTGTAACTGTGCATCATGATCCTAGGATGAGAAATCCTAAAGTTATACACACATATTTAGTAGTGTATGTATTGTGAGTAATGTGTTTCCACTGCTTAGTACTAGTTGTTGGGCAATCAAATGTTCATGTCCAATAGTGTTGCTCCTCATGCTGCAAAAAGATAAAATATACTTTCAAGCCCGGAGAAAGTCATGTGGTGTTAAAAAAATAGTGAAACACTAGGCATTCAGTTACGAGTCAACCTACGTGACGGAACTATGTTAGGACTAGGGAGGACGGTGATGGAGCTGTGTACAACCTAGAGTTTGTGAAATTGAACTAATAGGCTTAATTAAAATACTAAGTTTAGGTTTTTCAACCAATTGCCCTCCAAATTTTTATAAAATTAAACTAATAGTCAGTAGTCACACAATTTTCCTCCAAAACTTTGTAAAAATTACACTAATAGCTTACAACATATGTCAAAAACACAGTTTTACATCCAAGTCATGTATTCCAAACTATAGTACATCTACGATATTTGAAATGTCTGTGATAGATATTCACAGAACCACGAACAAATTTCTATCAGATGTTACTCAAATTACATAATAACTCAAAACTAATTACTCAAATTTCACATAACCTAACGTAATTTAGGTTTTGTATGCATAAAAGATACACTAATTACATAATAACTCAAAAACTAACGTAATTTAGGTTTTGTATGCATAAAAAATACACTAATTTCAACTATACCATTCAATAAACACTAGAGATGAAATAAGTTCAGCATAACAGAGATTTATGCTTAATGCTTTAGAAGAAAAAAAAAAAAAAAAACGAGATTTAAACTAATCCTATGCCAAACAGGAGTCTAAAATCCTATGTGTCACTAAAAAAACAAAAATTCACCCTTTGTTGGAGATGACAGAAGGTAGATTTATTTAATTTTAGTGACACATAGGATTTTAGACTCTGTTTGGCATAAATCCATATCCAATAGTACGATCCTACAAACTAGGAGGGACCAATTACTAAATATGAAGGTGTTCAAGAAAGTGTTATCTACAAGCTCCACTCCACGTCATATGTTTCACTATTTTTTCAAAAAAAATAAAAAAATTCTATGGTTGTAGATGGTTTTTAGATATGAGGTCTTATATTTACTCTATCTATAGACCACATAAATTAAATGACTAAATAAAAAAGCCACATAGGATTTTTTGCACTTACGTTGGAGATGCACTTTTAGAGCACGTGAAAATATTATTTTCGAATCAATTTTGTGCACATGCTTTTAACGAGTGTCTACAAAACAAAACAATTTTATTGATTGATATAAAATTAAGTTTGAGTTTACCCCTAAATGAAATAGTGATTTAGCTTTGGGAAAAATATCCTTAGGTCCTTTTTTAGGTGGTCCCAAGACAGTTTAGTCATTTGGGAAAACACCTTTACTGTTTGGTCCATAATTATTTAAAAATATTAAATGGATAAAAGTACCATTCCGTGTTAGTTTCTACTTATTTTTTTGTAACAGTTCATTTGTCAAACAGGCCGCGAGTTATAACCCCAAAGGTGTCACTATCCATGCACAAAAACTCCACCAAAACAAATTGTTCACAAAAACTCCATTTAACATAAACTGTTGTTGATGGTGGTTTTTAAACAAAGGGTAAAATCGTAAAACCCCAAATAACCTAATGTCACCAGTTACACATTTATTAGAACATTTAATGCGTGTAGTCAGTAATTAATAGGGGGTATTTTTTTTGAATTAGGGTTACAACGAACAAAACCCTAATTCACCTCGTACAATGGCAAATCATGCCGACCACACCTAGCCCGAGCTAGCGCATCTCTATGCCAATGGCAAATCATGCCGCCATACCAAACGCGCCGAAGCATGCCAACCATGCTAGCCGCACCTCCGTGCCAATGGCAAATCATGCCGACCACACCTAGCCCGAGCTAGACTCATCTCTATGCCAATGGAAAACCATGCCAGCCATACCAAACGCGTCGAAGCATGCCAACCATGCTAGCCGCACCTCCGTGCCAATGGCAAATCATGCCACCACACCTAGCCCGAGCTAGCCGCATCTCTATGCCAATGGCAAATCATGACCATACCAAACGCCGAAGCATGCCAACCATGCTAGCCGCACCTCCATGCCAATGGCAAATCATGCCAGCCACACCTAGCCCGAGCTAGACTCATCTCTATGCCAATGGCAAACCATGCCGACCATACCAAACGCAAGCATGCCAACCATGCTAGCCGCACCTCCGTGCCAATGGCAAATCATGCCGACCACACCTAGCCCAGGAGCTAGCCGCGATCTCTATGCCAATGGCAAATCATGCCGACCATACCAAACGCACCTTAGAAGCATGCCAACCATGCTAGTCGCACCTCGTGCCAATGGCAAATCATGCCGGCTACACCTAGCCCGAGCTAGACGCATCTCTATGCCAATGGCAAGCCATGCCAGCCATACCAAACGCGCCGAAGCATGCCAACCATGCTAGCGCACCTCGTGCCAATGGCAAATCATTCGACCACACCTAGACCAAGCTAGCCGCATCTCTATGCCAATGGCAAACCATGCCGGCCATACCAAACGCACGGAAGCATGCCAACCATGCTAGCCGCACCTCCGTGCCAATGGCAAATCATGCCGACCACACTTAACCCGAGCTAGCCGCGCCATGCCAAACACACTCGCCTTGGCCCTAGCTACACCGGGTCACGCCACGCCAAGCCAAACACCCTTACCTTGGCCCTAGTCACGCCACGCCAAGCCAAACACCCTTACCTTGGCCCTAGTCACGCCACGCCAAGCCAAACACCCTTACCTTGGCCCTAGCCGCGCCATGCCAAAGTAGCGCCCGCACCTAGGCTTGCAAACCATGCAACCTAGGCCAAATTGGCCACGCGTGCCATTGGCACATGCCAACATGCGTCATTGGTAGCTTTTTCCTACCAATGCCACGGCCCAAACGGCCACGCATGCCATTAGCACATGCCAACATGCATCACGGTAGCTTTTCCTACCAAGGCCATGGCCCTATGACCCACGCGTGCCATTGGCACATGCCAACACGCTCCATTTGGTAGCTTTTCCTACTAAGGCCACGGCCCTAACGACCACACATGCCATTGGCACATGCCAACACGCTCGTCGATAGCTTTTCCCTACCAAGGCCACGGCCCTAATGGCCACGCATGCCATTGGCACATGCCAACACGCTCGGTGATAGCTTTTCCTACCAAGGCCACGGCCTCTAACCCACGCATGCCATTGGCACATGCAAACACGCTGCTGGTAGCCTTCATCACCTAGCCGTGCCCCTAATGCACGCCGGTAGCCTAACTTGCAAGCCGTGCAACTTAGGCCAACTTGGCCGCACGCGCCATTGGCACATGCCAAAACCCACGCTGGTAGCCTAACTCGCAAACCATGCAACCTACCACCAAGGCATTCCGCACATGCCATTGGCACATGCCACACACGCCACTGTGAGCTCTGGCATTGCCACTTACACTCAACGTACAACCTACCACCAAGGCATTCCGCATGCCATTGGCACATGCCACACACGTCACCAGCTGACTCGGCATTGCCACTTACACTCAACGTACAACCTACCATCAAGGCATTACGCACATGCCATTGGCACATGCCCACACACGCCACTAGTGACTCACGGCATTGTCACTTGCGCTCGAAGTACAACCCGCAACAAGGGCATTCCGCACATGCCAATGGCACATGCCACACGCGCCACTAGCGGCGCCACTTGCACTCAAGGTGCAACCAACACTCGAGATATCAACACAAACCGGGGATGCTTTCTAGGGTTTTGGTTTGGCGGTCTGACATGCAGCGTACACTACGCTCACATTAAGAAAGCGTGAATAGGAATAAAGAGGTCAAATAAAGAGGAATAATGGTGAAAACGTTTTCACCCATTAACACCATGTGGTTACCACCTCCTCCCATTATTTCACCCTTTACTCTCTTCCTTCATGAGGCCAGGGTGCGTTTCAATCTCGACTTGTATAAATAGGTCTTACCTATTTCCACCGAGACAACAAGTCTCGGTCGGGAGAAAAATACTACACTCTTTAAAAGGCAACTTTGCAAGCTCTCCAAAAAGCTTTCATCTCTTGCAAGCTTACGAAGCTTCCACTTTCGATACAAGTCGAGACACTACTCTCCCGCACTATTATCTGGTCTCAACACCTTTCTTTGCTTCCCTCCCCAAATCAACCCTTCTCCTCCACTTTGTGACCAAGTGTCCGGAACGGCCATTTCTTGGTTTAGGCCGGACTTGTACAGATTGATCTCTCGAATCTATAAAGTGCTCACGTGCAAAGCACATTTGTTTCGGGTTTGAACCATTTCTCACTCACCTACCGAATTTACCGAAATCGGCATAAGCGATTTTTACCCATAAACAATTGGCGACCACGGCGGGAGGATTGATCTATCGGTTACAATACCAACTCCGACTCCGATTTCGTTTCCGAACGTCAAATCCCAACATGGTGGAACTCGGAGTCGGAGCGGTGCCGAGAACACCAACACGGAATGCATCCCCGATGTTAGCGTCTCTCCCGATAACGTTGTTGCATCACCGGTACGACAACAAGCAACATCGAATGCACTCCCTCAAGTGTAACACCGCCAATCACCGGGGCCAGAGTCAAGCCTCCTCTAGTGTCTCTGCACAACCCTCTAATCACGGCAACGAAAATATTTCTTCGGGTGTCGCGCCACCATCACCGGGGCTAGAGCTGCCGCTACGACCCCAAATGCTTCGTCTAGCATGGCGCCTCCGACCACGACCAAGGTCCCAACCACCCCGCCGACGGGGACGAGAAACCGGAGGGACCATAGAAAGTCGTCCTTACGTCACCATCGCTGATTTGATGGAACGACAAGAGATGCTCGCGAGAGCCCGGGACGGATATGGTTTCAACGCAGAAGGAAGTACTCATCTTTCTCAAGACCCTAACAGAATGACTACCACGTGAGTCGCGCCCTCCGAGCCATTTAGGAACGTCTCTAAAAACCCCCGACGCCTTGACACCTCGGCGGAACACGCCTCTACGGATGAGGAAACTCGCGCTAGAATCACGTCGGAAAGAAATCAGCCGCCCAACTTCATCACGAGAGAGGATTTGGAGCAACTTCTCGCAACCGAATCAAGAACGATGAATTGGACGTGCATCATCACCAACCCCCTACCCATCCGTAATGCAGAATCCCTCTCCTAAGGGGGTACTCTTATCCTCAATTTACCATGTACGATGGTACGGGAATGCACATGAGCATGTCTCCCGTTTCTGGAATCCCTAGGTGAACATGAATATAATCACGTTCTTCGTTTAAGGGAATTCTCAAAATCACTTTCTTTGGAAGGCGTACACATGGTATAACAAACATCCCACCAACAGCATTCCCAATTGGAATAGCATGGTCACCTGCGTTTTACAAGAAATACTTCTTCTTGTCTCGAACAAGTTACTTTCTCGGACCTCGGAAGAATGTACCAGTGGGATAACGAACATCCGAATGATTTCGTCAAAAGTTTCGTGGTTCAAGCACTTTCATTGTCACGACCCAAACGTAACCGAACAACAACTGGTGAACGCATGCATCAATGGTATGGTTCCAATTTACCGCGCCCTGCTAGAAAACTTGCGTTTCCAAACGTTCTCCGAACTCCATGAAGCCGCCAGACGATCTGCAACAACAAGCACCAGCATTCCTGGAAAGAGCTAGGCCAACTCGAACCATAAGACGCGCGTGAAACCCGCGGGAGTCGACGCCTCATCAACAAACAATTTAATGCCGGCTCATCCTCCGTGAACATAGTAAACGAAAGGGGAAAAAGGAAAGCCCCAACTACGAATCACCAGCCAAAACGTGAAGCGCTGGCACAACGGGAACCCCCGTCACGGAAGACCGTCACTAAAACTCCTATGCAAACATCATGAGACCGAAGGAAATACCCTTGATTTCCGTTTCCCATCGAAGAGGTGATTGACCTCCTAGAAGCTCGGGGTTCAAGATGATGTCATCGATTGCCACCTCCCAGGACGTCCACCAACCGAGGCCGAGATGGCGAACCCCAAATCTTGCCATTACCACAAGGTTCGTTTACCACCCGACTAGCGATTGCAACAGGACTAAAGCATATTTTCAAAGAAAGGATAGACGCGGAGAACTCCAACTAGGAGACGAAAGAGTGCATCGAGACCCACTCCCAATAAGAAGCTGCGGGTCCTCCGGGGACTCTGTGCACGAGACTGTACAATCCATGATGCAACATGTGTGCAAAATTCTCTATCTTTCCAAGGTGCAGCGCCAAGATATTTTCGCAGCTCTCAATCGCGTTGTATCCAGCAAACGACTTTTTCTTCCCTCGGAAATCACGCCGGGGCCCAAGCTTCCCAAACGGGCGGAACCAAAAAGGAGAACTGGGACCGCTGGCCACGTCCGTTTAAGAGGTAACGAATTTGACGACACGCTCATCGACACGGCCTCCTACAACAACATCATTACTTTCTAGATACTGAAGGCAGCAGGATTTACAAAACAAGACGCTACCTATTCCCCATCCGTGATTAAGGACTTGAGAGGAGAAGCTTTGAACACGCATGGCTACATCAACTTAGAGATCGAGATGGGAGACGCTATAACACATAGCAAATTCCATATTGTCAAAGAACTAGATCACGACATGATATTGGGACGTTTATGGGTGCTCGACAACAAAGCGAAATTGGATGTGCGCCCGCCGCCAACGACCACGCCCGAAGGAAATTCCAACAAATCATCCCACTGGTTATCGCATCAACAAACTACTGAAGAAACCCAGACATCCGGAGAAGACCCGTTGGCGCTAGCTCATGGTTTTCAAATGCAAGTAAGTCTGACCAAGCAACCTTTTCTGCAACCAGTCTTTCCTTCCCCCTTTCCGTCATGGAGACTCGGCGCGATTACTGGCACAAACGCTATCAAGAAATGTGAATGGGGGGCTGGACCATTTGAACACTTTGCAAGAAGATTGGAAACTTCTATTGAAGCCAACGAAGCCAAGACTCAAACGGTTGCACGACGTCTGAACCCGTTTTCAATTGGAGATGTAGTGGTTAAAGAAAGCTCGTTTCAAGTTGGGAAGATGACAGTAAAAATGGATTTGCCCAAGTAAAGGAGAAAACGAGTCAGTCTGTTGCGGATACCCTTTTGGGAGGATATTACAAGCTCATCAATGCAGACACACCTGAAGGCGTGATAATTCACTCGCGATGGCTCAAGGAATCCAATCCATAAAAAAAAAAAGCTGTACTTTCCATTTACTCCCCTTTTCAGTATTTCCTTTAACAATTCCTCTTAGTAGTTGTACTTCTCCAAGATGAATACACCGTTTGTATTTATCCCTGGGGATTCTCTTCCCGTCAAAAACAAAAAAAAAAAAAAAAATCATCTCTTTCCAAGCAAATTCTCCAGATATCATAGAAATACATCAGATAAACCCAGAAAACCACTGCAGAGCCATCATACCACAACCTCTTTCAAAATATATATGAAGCAAAATGTTCTTGATGAAGAAGAAGGAAAAGATGAGTTTACCAAAAAAAAAAAAAAAAAAAAGAGGCATCGGGAACTAGCAGCTAATAGAAATAACAAAAGGGAGGAACTAGCCCTCGAATGATGGAGCACAAGTCCCCTCGGGTAAAGCTATCTTCAAACACTTCCCCCAGCAATCCTTCGGGCAACAAAGGTTCCATTCAACGGTTTTAGCAGCAGCAACCTCAACATCCCATCCGAAGCGAGCCACAGAAGAAGAAGAAGTTTCCTCCCCGACGACCATTCCAGCATACGCCGCCATGACCCCTCCAGTATTACCAACAGCACCTTTGGCATCAACTTCAAAGGCTATTTCGTTTCCATCATATGCTCCTTCAAAGGTTTTTCTCATTGACATTTCGAAGAAAGTTCTTCGATTCATCTGCATCACAATCAAGAATCATGGCGCGCTCCTCCACGCTCACTGAACCCAAGAGAGTCCGAGCATGTACACATTCTTCGTGGGGGTAGATGGAAGAGAGGTCCTTAATAATTTCACTAGCTTCATGGAGAAAGGACTCAATCCCAACCAATGCCTCCTCAAGAGAAGAAGATTGATCTCCGCTAATTCTGAAGTCCTTTTCCAAAAAGTTAAAGGCACGGCCATCCCTGGAAGGTCCCATCATACACTGCAAAGAATGGGGAAAATGATCAAGTTCCATCCTATCTATACACATGTAAAAAGAGGATAACGTGAACATAGGAGAAAAAGAAAACATACCGATATGATTTTCTTAGCTCGAATAACCCTAGTCGGGGTACTTTCGCAAGAGTCAGATCTCGCGCCTTCACTTGGAGAATCTCACTGTTTAAAGGATGATTCGTCTCTAGGCAAAGAAAAAAGAAACCAACAAGAAAAACCCCTTTCAAACAAGGGAGATGATGCACTTGCGTTGGTGTTGATGGTGGTTTTTAAACAAGGGGTAAAATCGTAAAACCCCATGACCTATTGTTACCCGCAACGCATTAACTAAGAGCATTTAACCAGGGTGTAAACAATTAAGAGGGGTATTTTTTTCAAAATACCAGATTAGGGTTTCAACACAGAACCCTAATTCCAAAACCAAGCCGCATACTGCGCACCATGGCAACAATGCCAAACCAAGCCGCACCCTGCGCACCATGGCAACAATGCCAAACCAAGCCGCATAACGCACCATGGCAACAATGCCAAACCAAGCCGCACCACTGCGCACCATGGCAACAATGCCAAACCAAGCCGCACCATGGCAACAATGCCAAACCAAGCCGCATCTCGCGCACCATGGCAACAATGCCAAACCAAGCCGCACCACTGCGCGCACCATGGCAACAATGCCAAACCAAGCCGCATCTGCGCACCATGGCAACAATGCCAAACCAAGCCGCATCTTTGCGCACCATGGCAACAATGCCAAACCAAAAGCCGCACCCTGCGCACCATGGCAACAATTCCAAACCAAGCCGTACCACCTAGCACCATGGCAACAAGGCCATATTTCCAAAGCCGCTATGCCTTTGGCCCACGCCAAATATAGCGCCCTAGGCTTGCAAGACTTGCAACTAGGTCAACATGGCCAGACGTGCCATTGGCACATGCCAACACGTATCGCAGCCATATTTCCAAGACGCTATGCCTTTGGCCCACGCCAAATATAGCGCCCTAGGCTTGCAAGACTTGCAACTAGGTCAACATGGCCGTACGTGCCATTGGCACATGCCAACACGTATCGCAGCCATATTTCCAAGCCGCTATGCCATTGGCCGCAAAATATAGCGCCCTAGGCTTGCAAGACTTGCAACTAGGTCAACATGGCCGTACATGTCATTGGCACATGCCAAACACACACGCTGGTAGCCTAACTTGCAAACCGTGCAACCTACCAACAAGGCATTCCGCACATGCCATTGGCACATGCCAAACACACACGCTGGTAGCCTAACTTGTAAACCGTAGAACCTACCAACAAGGCATTCCGCACATGCCATTGGCACATGCCAAACACACACCGGGTAGCCTAACTTGCAAACCGTGCAACCTACCACTAAGGCATTTCGCACATGCCGTTGGCACATGCCACACACGCCACTAGCAGCTATGGCATTACCACTTACGCTCGAGGTGCAACTCGCAACGAAGGCATTCCGCACATGCCATTGGCACATGCCACATGCGTCCCTAGCAGCACCACTTGCACGCTAGATGCAACCAAGACTCGAGACATCAACACAAGGCGGGGATGCTTTCTAGGGTTTTGGTTTGGCGGTCACAAAGATGCGCGTACACTACGCTCACATTAAGAAAGCGTGAAAAGGAATAAAGCGGTCAAATAAAAGAGGAAATAATGGTGAAAACGTTTTCACCCATTAACACCATGCGGTTACCACCTCCTCCCATTATTTCACCCTTTACTCTCTTCCTTCATGAGGTCAGTACGTTTCAAATCTCGACTTGTATAAATAGGTCTTACCTATTTCCACCGGACAACAAGTCTCGGTCGGAGAAAATACTACACTCTCGGAAAGGCAACTTTGCAAGCTCTCCCAAAAGCTTTCATCTCTTGCAAGCTTCCCAAGCTTTTACTTTACGATACAAGTCGAGATACTACTCTCCCTGCATTATTCGGGTCTCAACACCTTTCTTGGCTTCCTCCCCAAATCAACCCTTCTCCTCCACTTTGTGACCGAAGCAAGTCCGGAACGGCCATTTCTTGGTTTAGGTAGGACTTGTATAGATTGATCTCTCGAATCTATGAAGTGCTCACAAAGCACATTTGTTTAGGGTTTGAATCTGTTTCTCACTCACCTACCGAATTTACCGAAATCGGCAGAAACGATTTTCACCCATAAACAGTTGGGTATGAATACGGAGCCTTAAAAAGGAAAGGAAGCAATGAGGGACATAACGCTTCCAGATTTTTTGGCATGGACGATGCCCTGATTGAAGCCGCGCGTGAAGGAAGGCAAAATAAGGAAACTTTGCTATCTGTAGAAACACCTACTCCCTCCTTGTTCACACCGATCCTATCAAGTCACGCCAGCTAGCACGCTCAGCTTCCCCAAGTTGCGCCGGTCCCACCAGCCAGCACGCTCAGTTTCCCAATTCGCAACCACTTCCCAATGCCGCCCAAGTTGCACCGGCCCCACCAATCACGCCAACTTCCCAATGACCGCTCAAGTCCCGACAAAGCAAGCACGCACAGCTTCCCCACCTTGCGCTTGGGTCCCACCGGCCTAGCACGCTCGATTTTCTAAACTCGTGCCAACTTCTCAATGCCGCCCAGCTGCCCGTCTCTCACAATGATAACTTCCCAATTGCGCCAGCCTCCCGATTTGTGCAAAATTGCCAGAGGCAAGGATTCCAAATCCTATTGATAAAAAGTTCAGACAAACCTCCTCAATTCTCTTTACGATTTACTGCAGATAGTTTGTCACCATCTTATGCTTACCTCGTAACAAAGCTCCTGCTCCGAGCTAAGCAGGGGACTTAATGTTGATGGTGGTTTTTAAACAAAGGGTAAAATCGTAAAACCCCAACCTAATGTCACCAGTGACACATTTATTAGAACATTTAATGCGTGTAGTCGAAATTAATAGGGGTATTTTTTCAAATTAGGGTTGCAACGAACAAAACCCTAATTCACCTCCGTGCCAATGGCAAATCATGCCAGACCACACCTAGCCCGAGCTAGCCGCATCTCTATGCCAATGGCAAATCATGCCACCATACCAAACGCTACCAAACATGCCAACCATGCTAGCCGCACCTCCGTGCCAATGGCAAATCATGCCACCACACCTAGCCCGAGCTAGACTCATCTCTATGCCAATGGCAAACCATGCCAGACCATACCAAACGCGTCAAGCATGCCAACCATGCTAGCCGCACCTCCGTGCCAATGGCAAATCATGCCAGCCACACCTAGCCGAAGCTAGCCGCATCTCTATGCCAATGGCAAATCATGCCAGCCACACTTAACCCGAGCTAGCCGCGCCATGCCAAACACACTCGCCTTAGCCCTAGCTACACTGGTCACGCCACGCCAAGCCAAACACCCTTACCTTGGCCCTAGTCACGCCACGCCAACCCAAACACCCTTACCTTGGCCCTAGTCACGCCACGCCAAGCCAAACACCCTTACCTTGGCCCTAGCCGCGCCATGCCAAAGTAGCGCCCGCACATAGGCTTGCAAACCATGCAACCTAGGCCAAATTGGCCACGCGTGCCATTGGCACATGCCAACATGCGTCACGGTAGCTTTTCCTACCAAGGCCACGGCCCAAACGGCCACGCATGCCATTAGCACATGCCAACATGCGTCATGGTAGCTTTTCCTACCAAGGCCACGGCCCTAACTGGCCACGCGTGCCATTGGCACATGCCAACACGCTCATTGGTAGCTTTTCCTAACAAGGCCACGGCCCTAACGGCCACGCATGCCATTGTCACATGCCAACACGCTCGGCGATAGATTTTCCTACCAAGGCCACGGCCCTAATGGCCACGCATGCCATTGGCACATGGCAACACGCTCGCTGGTAGCTTTTCCTACCAAGGCCACGGCCCTAACGGCCACGCATGCCATTGGCACATGCCAACACGCTCATTGGTAGCTTTTCC
This sequence comes from Papaver armeniacum, assembly GCA_023531295.1. Taxonomy (NCBI): domain Eukaryota; kingdom Viridiplantae; phylum Streptophyta; class Magnoliopsida; order Ranunculales; family Papaveraceae; genus Papaver; species Papaver armeniacum. Next base: position 392,035 of record JAJJWW010002205.1, read on the forward strand.
TACCAAGGCCACGGCCCTAATGCCACGCATGCCATTGGCACATGCCAACATGCTCGCTGGTAGCTTTTCCTACCAAGGCCACGGCCCTAATGGCCACGCATGCCATTGGCACATGCCAACACGCTCATCGGGTAGCTTTTCCTACCAAGGCCACGGCCTAATGGCCACGCATGCCATTGGCACATGCCAACACGCTCGTTGGTAGCTTTTCCTACCAAGGCCACGCATGCCATTGGCACATGCCTACACGCTCGGCGGTAGCTTTTCCTACCAAGGCCACGGCCCTAACGCCCACGCATGCTATTGGCACATGCCAACACGCCATTGGTAGCTTTTCCTACCAAGGCCACGTCCCTAATGGCCACGCATGCCATTGGCACATGCCAACACGCTCGCCGGGTAGCTTTTCCTACCAAGGCCACGGCCCTAACGGCCACGCATGCCATTGGCACATGCCAACACGCTCGGCGGGTAGCCTTCATCACCTAGCCGTGCCCCCTAATGCACGCCGGTAGCCTAACTTGCAAGCCGTGCAACTTAGGCCAACTTGGCCGCACGCTTCTATTGGCACATGCCAAAACCCATCCGGTAGCCTAACTCGCAAACCATGCAACCTACCACCAAGGCATTCCGCACATGCCATTGGCACATGCCACACACGCCACCAGCAGCTCTGGCATTGCCACTTACACTCAACGTACAACCTACCACCAAGGCATTCCGCACATGCCATTGGCACATGCCACACATGCCACTAGCAGCTCTGGCATTGTCACTTGCGCTCGAAGTACAACCCGCAACAAGGGCATTCCGCACATGCCACACGCGCCACTAGCAGCGCCACTTGCACTCAAGGTGCAACCAACACTCGAGATATCAACACAACCTGGGGGATGCTTTCTAGGGTTTTGGTTTGGCGGTCACAAGATGCGGCGTACACTACGCTCACATTAAGAAAGCGTGAATAGGAATAAAGCGGTCAAATAAAAGAGGAAATAATGGTGAAAACATTTTCACCCATTAACACCATGCGGTTACCACCTCCTCCCATTATTTCACCCTTTACTCTCTTCCTTCATGAAGCCGAGTGCGTTTCAATCTCGACTTGTATAAATAGGTCTTACCTATTTCCACCAGGCAACAAGTCTCGGTCAGGAGAAGAATACTACACTCTCAGAAAAGGAAACTTTGCAAGCTCTCCAAAAAGCTTTCATCTCTTGCAAGCTTACGAAGCTTCCACTTTATGATACAAGTCGAGACACTACTCTCCCGCATTATTCTGGTCTCAACACCTTTCTTTGCTTCCCTCCCCAAATCAACCCTTCTCCTCCACTTTGTGACCGAAGCAAGTCTGGAACGGCCATTTCTTGGTTTAGGACGGACTTGTACGCATTGATCTCTCGAATCTATAAAGTGCTCACGTGCGGCACATTTGTTTAGGGTTTGAACCCGTTTCTCACTCACCTACCGAATTTACCGAAATCGAAACGATTTTTACCCATAAACAACTGTGTATATTACCCTTCTACTATTTTAATCACCCAAAAAAAACAAAAATCAACCCCACCTTTAAATTTCATTATATTATCACCACCAACAACAACCCACCACCAAAGAATACCACCACCGCGCAACCACCACCGAAACAATAAGATAAAACCTACCACCACCGTCAACCTGCACCGCCCCCATCACCGCCACAACCATCATCACCACAACCACCACTACCATTACCTCCTCAATTAAGACTAGTTTCTACCATAAACAAAGTCGAAGACTTTAATAAACAAATCGTATCACACGTAAAAGTCTACGGTAATAGATAAATCCGTCTCCCACGAACATACCTACGAGTTTTGTTCCGTCTTTTGATAAATCAAGGCAAATAGGAACCAATCGATAACCCAGACTTATATTCCCGAATAAAAGCCTAGTATTATCGATCACCTCACAATAATCTTAGTCGACGCGGCGAAAAGGTATTGCGGAATCACAAACGATGAGATGAAGATATTTGTGACTTCTTTTTATCTTGCCTTTCGGAGATAGAAATCTCAAGCCAATTATTACAATTGTACTCGTACGATAAAAAACAGCAAGATCAGATCACACAACTACGAGAAAGTAGTATCGGTCTGGCTTCACAATCCCAATGAAGTCTTTAAGTCCTTAACTTTGGTTTAGAGAAGAAAAACCAAGGTTAAAGGAGAATCGACTCTAGCTTATACAACTAGTATCACACGTAAGGTGTGGGGATTAGGTTTCCAAGTTGCTAGAGTTCTCCCTTATATAGTCTTTCAAATCGGGGTTTGCAATCAATGTTAGCTTGGTAACAAAGCATTCAATATTCACCGTTAGATGAAAACTCGATTAGATTCAAGCTAATATTTCTCAACCGTTAGATCGAAAACTTAGCTTGTTATACGCACCTGAAATGCACATTTCTAGGCTTGTGTAACCGTACCCAAACATGTACATTTGTTGGTTCAACAATAGCTAACCAAAAGGTTAGCCATATGAATTTCATATCAACCATATTATTCTTCACCATAACTAGTCCAAATGACTCAAATGAACTAGTCAGAGAGTTGTTTAATTGCTTAGATCTGTATGTAACTACACAATACACAATCGAAGCAAAACGATTTGATTCACTCGAATCGGTTCATGAAATTTATAGCCACGGTTTGCAAAAGCATTCCTTAGTTTATTAAACATGAGTTCAAGAACAATCGTTTTTAGATATAACCAACTCAAGTTCGCGGACTGGGTTCGCGGACTGGGTTCGCAGACTTAAGTTCACGGAAGGAGTTCACAAACTCCAGCAGAAATTCTCGGGTCGAGAACTTCCGCCAGTTCGCGGACTTGGCTCACGCCACTATTCCGGTTCTCTTTATCAACAAAGTTCGCAAACTTTGGTTCAAGGAATAAGGACTTATACATATATGTGTTTCCACAACAATGCTTATATCCTACCATGGTTATGTAATCTAAACTATCATTTCAATCATTGACACATTCTCAGAGGACGTTATATAGTTGTTATTCACAAACTATTTTTCGTCAGGTCAATTTTCAAAGTGATTGAAACATAACATGACTTTCGTCACTTAGGTAAGGATGAATTCGGCTAAAGCGAAAGCTTACCAACACATATTTAGAGAAATACATAGGCGAGATAAACAAACTCGAAATACCAAATGTGTATAATCTTAGTCTATATAACAAAACGACTTTTGTCTCAAGATAGGAGATAAATAGACTTTTGAGTGATAGATAAGTTCTAGTCTCCACATACCTTTTAGTCGATGAAGTTGCACCGGTTCCTTGAGTAGTCCTTCGTCTTGTATGATGATTGCCATGGAGTTCTTGAGCTCAACTACACTTTTTATCCTAGTCCGAGACCTTAGCTATAGTAGACTAAAAATCAAGACTTATAGTTTTGATCACTAACATTGACAAACATCTTGAGATAGCAACACATGCGAGTTCGACCGAGCAATGCTCTAACACGTTGTACGGAAGGAGTAATTAACTTATAGCAATTACTACGTAAATCTTTATCTTTTTTTTTTTTTGAAGGAAAAAGGCGATCCTCTCATTTTCATTCATACGAGTGTTTCAACGAATATATCCATAACTGAAGGAGGTTACAGATCTTACATCCGTCGGATGTCTTTGTATGGGATGAGACTGGGATGGTCAGATGCAAGGTTTGTCTCTCAAAATTTTATCCAACCGTCCAAGGCTCAAAAACCCCTTCTGTTTTGTATTATAGATAGAAAGATTGTATACATCTTGTTAAGATACATCATTGAAAAACATAGTAAAATATATACTTTTTTTATCACAATAGTAAGTAAATTCTAATACAAACGTATTACATACATGAATTTCAAGGAAACTGATGACACTTGAGGGATGTCACTTGCATTAAAATTCTGCCATTTGGATTTGAAGAATTTGTCTTATTCATCATTATCTTCTTCGTTAAGATGGAATTGTCCCATATGGGAGTAATAAGCACAAAACACCATTATCACAATCAAATCCGTAGCAATTGATCTTCATGAGAATGTAGAATCACGTCATGTCGGAAGACATCGTCCTTGATGTACTTGAGATAATTGTAACAATCGTCTGAAATGCCTATAAGGTTATGAGAAATCTCTGATGAGTTTGAGAACATCATGAAAGCAATACTGAGTTGAAATATGAAACACCTAAAAGTTGCATTGAATAACGATATTTTATTTAAAATAACTACTGGATGAAATATTTACTTATTGTATCCAAATCCAAATCGATTGGAAGATCTGAATAATTCGGATAATATCCAACAGATTTGGAGTATAATTTTGGAGAACCAAAAATCCAAGAAGATTTATTTAAAGAGAATTATTTGGAAAAAAACGGTTATGGGAGGAGAAGAGTGAGAGAATTATACATAAATACTAAAAGAAAATTTTCATTTCTGAAACTTAAACTTAGGTACTTGTCGAAAGAGTTAATGATTTCCACTGTGAAATCAATAAAAATATTTATTTTGATTACATGAAGATTATCTTTTATTAAGAGACATTTACATGGCCTGGGTATGGTAATTAACAATAGCTGGCCGGAGTTGAAGGCACGCGTGTATTTCACTAACATTATTCCTCATCTACCATGACGAAACTTCAAAACTACGTCCGTCGTAGCTATATGTCGCTGGAGCAGTTCACAAGATCTTGGACAACAACCAAAGGATCGGTTGACCTACGATCCAAACCAACCTTTTAAGATGAAAAGATTGTAATTTAAGATTGCAAGTAAATACCGAATGATGGCCAATAATGGCCACGCTAAATTGCCAACTCCATATGGATGTTTTAGCTACATACAAAACGATGGTAAGTCTACATACAAAGAGATTTAAGAACTTTAAAATTTGTAGAGGATTCTTTCAGATTTCATGCACGACTTATTTTGTTGCAATCTTGTTTGCTCGTGTCCCCTATTTAAGACATACGAATGCATTAATTGTAATATAAGATTTGTTTTTATCGCAGTATGCGCATGCATCCGTATGAATGAAATATCATGGTTGGGTGTTCATTTTCACATCTATAAATTGAGGTCTACAATTGTAGCAATAGCACTCCATTCCAACAAACAATGGCTGCCGACGAGAATGTTTTGGAGGAAAATGAAGAGCATGGTGATGGTGCATTCGCTGAAATACTGATTCAATACTTGGGAATAGGTTGTATGGGAAATGAAAGCATAAGGCGTATAAGTAATGACCTCCGCTTACCACCTTCATGGCGCATATTCCAAGCAATACAGGCAACAAGAGGACAGTGGGCTCCTCATTGCCTGCATTCAAATCTATTCTTCCAGGAATCTCCTGCTACGACTCCCTGATTCGTCTTAGGGTCGTTTTTAGCCAGTATAGGTCCAAAATGGTCATTTGGGATAGTGACAAAGATCTTTCCACTACAAGCATTGGTCTTTCCAGATTTCTTAACCCGTTCTGTTGTATAAGTTTTATCTGGTCTACTCTGATTGTATATTCATCGACTATCTCCGCAGTCTTCCTTGAACCATTTTTTGTGCTACCTTTGCCATACGTATTGTAAAGACAAGAGCTGAGTCAATCCTTGGATTGTTAACCATTCTCTGAGGTAATGGAATGCAACACTTGGAACTCTTTTTTTACCCCTACTTTTGCCCACTTTTCAAAGCATTTTTATATATATATATATCTTTTGATCGGTGAAGAATTTGGTGGTGACAGTTTCAAACTCAGTTCACCAGTACCATCACTTTGCTACCGTACTATAGTGACGTCGCCAATCAAGTAGCATTTCATGGGAGAAGTTTAGATCAATCTAATAACTTTGGTTTGAGCAATGGGTTCGTCCTAATTATATGACCACAACAACCAGCAATGGATTCATCCTAATTATATGACCACCACAACCAGCACCAACCGTATCAACTGCTCCATTATAGTCGTCCGAGGTTAAAAATTATTTGTCAAAATTAAATCATCAGAATCAGTGAATTGTTATAAAAGTATTGAAACAGGAAGAAGAAAGTGTATTGATTGATATTCGATCTTAGCGTGGGAGAATTCATTGCGGTGGAAAAGACTTCGATGATGTTGTCCTAGTGCGGAATACACGAGTTGATTAGTAAACGAATATGAAAAGGTTAAAATGACTTTTTATCTTGGAGTTCATGCACTTGCAACAATCAAAGTCGATTTCTTTGACATCCACGGTCGAGACCGAGAGGTTCCTTACTATACACAGTTGCATCCGCCCTTAACAATCATGAATGCTTATAAAGGCCTTAAGAGCGGGTAATTTACAAGCAACTCAGTTTCCGTCAGCCTGTCATTTTCACTTTGAGGAGTCCACAACACCTCAACGGCCTGCATGCAAATAACCAGTCCACAATATTTGATTTGAGAAACGCCACTATAGAAAAACACAAAACAAAGAAGAATATTATGTTCCACTCTCATTTTACGATACCAAGATTTTGCTGGAAGGGATGGAACCAAGTTTCTGCAATGCGTCCATTAAATTTGCCATGCTTGTGATGGCATGTAGTTGGTGTACTCCCTCAGCAGCCACCATGATGGTTATCTGAAAAAAAAAAAAAATTTTATCGGCAAAAGTTAATATATAGAAAAGCCTACAAGAAGTAGGAAAGCAAGCCCAAGAGCTACAACAAGACACCACTACAATATAGAATAAATCTCTAGACAAAAAACCAACAAACCAAGCTAAACAACAGAAGCTTTTAAGAAATGAAATAGCTACCCCAGTTAACAATAACTGAATTAAGGCACACCCCCTTAAAAACATCATCATTGCGAGCCCAATTGTAAACTTGGATCTTCACATGTTTGATAACTTTCTTTACCCTTGCGTAACCTTCTTCAAAGACAATAGCATTCCTAGAATTCCACAGAGTCCAACAAATGGCTGCAGGAATCAAAGGCCAGAGCTTCTTACCAATAGGATGGATAAGTTTACACTTCCAACCTTTAATAATTGCATCAATACAATTCGGAAGCACCCAAAGAAGACCGACTCCCGAAATAAAGTAATTCCAAATTTGAGAAGAGAACTTACAATGGAACATAAGATGTGAGACCGATTCCCCTGCGGAACAACACATTAAACAACCATTTACTAGAAGCTTACCTCTCTTGTAAAGATAGTCCATGGTGGCTAAACGTTTATGAAAAACCAACCAAAGAAAGAAACCAATTTTATGTGGCCATCGTCTTGACCAGATTCTTAGGTTTAGAGAAGCACGATCATTTTCTTTCTCCAAATCAGCATAGCAGGATTTGACGGTAAATTTTCCCGACTTGTCAAGATCCCACTTAAAGGAATCAACCCCTGTACCGCTGTAACTGTTCTGAATGAGTGAGGTTAAAGAGCAAACTTCTTCAATTTGGACCTCAGTCAATCTTCTTTCTAAGCCCAAGTTCCAATCTCCCCCACCGTTTAAAGTAGCAGCACATCTCTTGACTGTCCAATTTTTTGTTGAAGCCAGAGCATAAAGATGAGGGAATTTAGTAGCTATGGTTGATCGCCTATCCAACGATCTTCCCAGAACAGCACCGACACCCCATCTCCCACCTTGATAGATAAATTAGACTTGAAAAGTTGAAGATGCTTATAGATGTTTTTCCAAACCCCACAACCATGCGCTTGTTTTGGGGCTTTAGTTTCCCTATCGAAGCCTGTAGATCCATATTTGGAAGCAATTCCTCTTCTCCACAAGGCTTGTTTTTCTTTATTGAAGCGCCACCACCACTTACAAATCAAGGCCTTATTCATAGTTCTCAATGATTTGATACCCAATCCCCCTTAGATAGAGGAGTTTGCACCTTTTCCCACTTTCTTGGGTGATGATTTTTAATGGTTATCCGAAAATTGAAAACCGAAATATACTCCATCCGTTCCACTTTAGATGATGTTTTTGAAATTTTCACGCATATTAAGAAATGAAGAGAGATGAAAAAAATTTCATTCATACCCTTAAGAAAAGTCTTCAAACATTAATTGCTATTAGTGCATTTGAAAATAAACTTATAATTCCAAGACAAAATGTTATGGTGTTATTGGAAGTTTTGTGAAAAAATATGAAACCTTCAAGTATTATGGAACAAAAAATTAACCCTAAAACGTCATCTAAAATGGAACGGAGGGAGTATAAAATTGTAAACTCAAACCTTAGTCAGAGATAAATATAAAGAAACTGAAACTACTAGTCAAAATCTGTACCACTATGTACTCGTTGCTCAACCCATTAGCTCTCTTCCCACATTGACCAGTGTCTCTTCATCAAATTTCGCACGCTCTTTCATAGAAAGCTCATGGAAGCGTTTCTCTCCATCCTCTTTATCTAGCTTCACTTCCACCTAAAAGGCACCGTTCAAACTATAGTTACATTACACGAGCACCAAGTAAGATAGATGAAAATTTTCAAATGGGTGTGAGGAAATAACTCAAGAGGCCTTTCAACATCTTTTTACTATCTCACAAATATTGCATGTGATCAAACCAGCTGACGCATTAACGGTAAAAACTAGCTTCAATTTTAGAATAAAACGGCTTTAATTAATCCTGCAGTTTGGGAAAGAACAATCTGGAGAGAATTCAACTTACGTATGAGTAACCAGAGATACAGTATCGTAACTGTCGTCCTTCCCTGTGCAGTTTATATTCAAAATAATCCTTCCTTAGGGTTTTAAAAATAAAGTCCAAAAGAAAGTCCCAAAAATAAAATCCGAAAAAAAAAAATAACAAAAAAAATGTACAAAAATATAACCCTAATTACAGTTTCTAAAAAAATAATAATAATAATAACACTTTTAAAAATATATTTCGGTAATTAAAAAAAATTACTTGTTAATACAAAATAATTACATAATTATCAAACAGAGCTTGTGGTTGGTAACCTAGCTACAAGCTGGGCCCCAACACCTCTTTGAATTGCAACACCTAATCTATAAAAAATAAAACTACCAAAGCCGCTACTTGCATCATTGCTCACCAAACAATTCCTTAAGCGCTTGAAAAAAACAAGAGTATCCTCGCCAAGTTCCCCTAAAGTAGAGAAAGCCAGAACACCCAACCCATAACCATGTGCTGCACACTTGTCCAAATATTTGACACGTTTCTGAAACGGCCCCAAAAATAGCCTTCCCAAGGGCAAATGAGCGAACCCCATCCCCAGTGAATGGAGAGACGCCTGTGACATCCATACAAACATCTTGCCCGTTTTCCCAGTTAAGAACAAGAATATCAGCAGGCTTAAGGTCTCTACCATCATCCGACCGAAGCCCCAAGGAAACCTCGCGCTTGCAGTACATTGGCTTTGTAACAAATGTCAAAGACAACATCGCGAACAACATCATGACGAAACTTGTACCCAATATCTTTAGCACAATGGAGCGCATGGTCACCAAAAATATCCATAGGTTTGCTACAACTTGGACATGAACTATTTTCAACGAACAAAGGGATACCAAGGCGATAACAAAGCACGGCTCTAAATTGTCTAGGCCCAAGGCATTGGTTAAGCCCACTAATAGGTACCGCTAAAAAAGATAGTCTTGAGCATGCTTGATACGGTTGCATTGCCATAAGATAGAATCTCTTTCAGACATAAGAAATTGGTCTGGGATTCGCTTCTTAACTGCGTCAAAGTAAACCACTGCCAAGGAATGCATAGAAGGGGGGGCAGAATCATCGACATAGTAAGTAGACGGTAATCCACATACCTGGGTGAAGGTCTGAAGAGCCAACTCGATAATTTTGAACCTTTATCCGTTGAGAATAAATTGCCAAGGATCACTTTCGCACCGAAGTAATCCCCGCTCGAGAAGCGGGATAACAATAAGCACGAGTGTCGGCCATGGTATAGATGCCAAGTCCACCATCTCTAATGGGTAAAGTAGCTAATCTCTTCAGTAAAGGACCAAACCGGCACCATCCCCGGTAATTAGGAGTCTCGGATCTTGAAATAACCGATCATCAAAGAGGTCGGTAGCGGGTTGAAGAGCAAGCGAGATTGGTAGTTCGCATTGCAAAGTAAAGTCCGGACACCCCGGTGCAACTCCGAAGTAAAAGCATCTCACTTTGAGGGTCCCTGAGTTTTTTGATCGCATCCATTAGTTGAACAGTTTTATGCACCCTGCTCAACAACATATCGCTAATGAAGCCCATATCTAAACTCACTGGACCACCCAAAAGTTTAACACCTTTAGAAGGTCTACCAATGTCTAAGGGAAAACCCCTCTACCGCACTTCTCGGATCGGGGAAGGCCAAAATAATTGATCTTCTTAATGTTGAGGTGCGGCCCCTACTTGGTCCTTCGGCTTCGATTATACGAAAAGCTTTAGCCACTTCCAAGGTATCACCAACAATTGTGCCATCATCAAGGTACCAGGCGTGCAAATCGAGTTTGCAACTAGAGGCAATAGTCTTCACTAAGGGGTGAAGTGTCAAAGCAAATAACAAGGGACCGAGGGGATCCCCTTGTTGCACACCAAGAGCTGAGGACAAGATATATTGGGCATAATAAAGCTTAGCCGGATGTAAGTAGCAAAATTCTACCCAGCGAGAAATACCTGGACAATGGATACGCACTTCCTTGATGAGTTGAGACCGGAAGCTCACCATGTTGAAAGCATTAGAAAAGTCAATTAGCAACATTGACATTGTAGCCGAATGGCCCTTCATCTCTAATAAGCGGTTTACGACATGTAAAATACCTTGCCCTCCTACTAGGGACACCAACTCCAAATTGGTAGTCACCTAAATAAGAAGTCATATCCTTCCCAATCGCAAAAGCGACTATCTTGGAAACTAATCTTCGCCAAATCTGTTCCCACCGCAATGGGCCTCGAGACCTCCTCCCGGCTTAAGTAACGGCGTCAACGGTGCGCTAGCAATGTATTCGCCAATTTACTAGGGCATTTTCCAGCCAACCAAAGGTTGAAAACCCCGAAATAGACAAAAGCAAATCATCCGCCATATAGGAAAGCTGCTCCACTAAAGGCATCGACTAAGTGTTGTGCGCGTAGACCATCACGTCCACATGAGGTACCTTTAGGGAAGCTTTTAATTGCTCCCAAAACAGCCTTAGAACTCACACAAATAGGGTCGGCAGTGATAGCATCTAAGGGAACCTCAGGAGGAGAGGCAGACGGGTGTTTGTCCAGTAGGTCAACATAAGTCTGCTCTTCAAAAGGGGCAACCACAGATGAAGATAAAACCCGAATCGCTGCTGCAAAATGCCCTGAGTTAATCTTCTTCTGACAAGCGTTGATGGTTGCTGCTTGCTGCTTCTCTTCAACCTTCTTCTCTTCATTTTTCTTAGACCCCCACCGAAGCGGCTGTTGAAGCAAATTCTTCACTAATGTGGAACATCCGTTGGACTCTTTCCAAACATCAAGAGCTTGGAGAACAGACCGCCGTCTGCGGTTTCTTACATTTGCCGGATTTCCTCTCGACCCGAACTCTTAGGTAGGTACAGAGACGGGGTACAAACGGGAGAAGTAAAAGACGAAGCCAACTCGATAAGGAAGAGGGACAAGCAAGAACACGGTCGAGGCATACCTTGAGGGTTCTCGAAAAAGCAAGCCGGCATTTTATGTGGGATGCAGTTAACAGTGGGGAAATTACGTTGAAGCACAATATTCAGTAGTTCAGTAGATAGAACCTCTGTGTCGTCACTGCCATCAACCTTTGTAGCACCCTCTGTATCAACATCTACCAATGCTACGACCTGCCCCTCGTCTGGCTTAATCAGACCGTGTATCAGAAAATCCGCACCATCTCCATTAAGAGGCCCTTGAATGAAATCATGCCAGGCTCCCTCTCGTCCTTTACATGATTTAGACCAAGAATGTACATAAAGACACTTGCTGCATAACCACATACGCAAGGTGAACAGAACAGTCTCCATTCCTTGGTACACAGACAAGTCATTCGCAAGCAGATTTCGAACCATACCTTTGCTGGCTTCTGAAGCAAGGTGTTTGTCATGAAAATGTTTCAAAAACGACCCCTTAACGTAGACTCTGCCATGAACCCCGTCGCTGCAACTATGAATGCTCTTGAATGGGCAATGGCAAACGTTGTCCGGAGCACCAGCTGCTGTTGAAGATAACTGTGAGGTTTGCAGTCTAGCTTGGGACGAAGATCGGGTAATCCTAGACATGATAACTGTGGAAACGAAAAATTATGCAAAACCCTAAAAGAAAACCCAGCGAAGAACCCTAAAAAAAAACTGAAAACAACAACCCAATCGGAGGAAAACAAAATTTTCATCCTAGACACGATTAGGTGTTATAATAACACTATATACAAAATTTTCATCTTCACTCCGTTCGGATTTCTATTTTCTTTCCTATTTTGGCTTTGCTTTTCTTTTCAGCACTTTCTCTTTTTCGTTCGCTCCACTCCAAATCTGAAAGCAAACAAAAATACCAAAACGCGTAAAAAGGAAAAAAAAAAAAAAAAAAAAAAAATCTAAAAACAAATCTATACACAAGTCCGCGTCGCGGCGCCAAAAATTGATCGAATTTATATAGTGGTAAATAGAGTTGTCGTTCACTCGGACTTGTTGAAATCTATTTTAGGATTTAATAAACTAAAATAAAAGAAAAATATATACAAAATATTGTCACAGGATGAAGAGAGGTGCTGGGACTCAGGATTCCGCCAAACTCATAACAAAAGGTTCAAATATTAATTCTTTTAACAATTATCGCTCAACAAACAACATGGACTCTTATTTTTGCCAAGGTAGATTCTCAAAATATTAGTTATAAATCGTAAGCATGGGACATCAAACATCTAAGCAAGCATGACCCATCTAATAAAATGATAACTAATTAATTCAAATCGTAATACTATTTTAATTAGTGAAAAAGTCATATAAAGAATTAATTAAAATTACCCATGTATGACATTCGGCTTCCTCCATCGTCCCAGTGGTGGGTTCTAGCTCTGCATGGTGAAAACACACTCAAAGGAATTTTTCATTGCTCAAAAAGGTGTTTGCAAGGAGAAAAGGTACAAAGCAGTGTGTTTGTAACAGATATAATTGTTACAAATCCAACGGGTACAGAGAAACACTAACAGACTGTTGCGAGTCCAAAATAATTATTACAGAAATTGTTACAAAGATAATGAATTTGAAAGTATAGGTAACGGTTTCTGCGACTGTTTATATGTGTTGTTCTGTGTTCTTCCTTTTCTTCTTCACTGCAGCAATGGTGATTGTCTGCAACTCGATTCTAAGCACTGTGTTCTTCTCCCAATCTCTCCATCCCCCTCTCTCTGACTTCAGGCCACTCCATTTATACTCACATGACCCTTATATCTCGAAGTAAAAGCAAATAATCTTCCAAAATCTTTTCACAGCCGAAGTATTAACTCGGGATATTTTCTTCTTTATTTAGCAGAGAGATACGTGATTTTCTTTTCTCTTACTTGTATGCTTATGTAAAATATACTCCCAACACATTCCGTGACAAGCTAAACTCATGCAGATATACGCCAATCTTTCCAACAATAGAAAAGCATACCCGATAAACAATATCTCCCCTGTTTTACGTGAAATCCACGTTTCAATCCTATTTTTGTGTTTCGAAGCAACTTACCATCCTCGTTTAATCGTAACAGGTAGTAGTAATCTGTTTGATCGGTCGAGTCTCTCTACAACCGATCCAAATCTTCTCAATGGACTACCGAGTATATTTCCCGACTTTTTTTGCTTCACATGAATATCCAGCCCAATTATTTCGAATAAATCGACCATATCATCCCTGTTTAACCTCAACAGGCCCACGACAACTAATTCCAGTGTTTGAATCTCACTAAATCTTGGTCAAATCTCGAACTTTAACCTAAACTGTGCTACAAATGGTTTCCCTTAAAAATCAAATTCAAATGATGAAGGAGGGTGGCCCTTAGCCAAGTATGAGGTGCCGATAGCAGGGAGGTACCCCTTATCAAATGGTTTCCCCTTATCCAATGTGGGAGTCCGTTTAGCAAATGCCCTCCGGGGGTGCCTTTAACAACTTTTCGAGCTGATTTTCCCAAAAATGTTTATTCCAAAAAAATACCTCCACACACATAAAAAACAATAATAAGTACAAAATCGAGGGCCAACAATATATAGTATTGAGATCAATTTAAACACAAAAATATGTCTATCAAATACCCCCAAACTTATTATTTGCTAGTGCTCGAGCAAATTTATTCTAGAAAATAAAACTAACTCACTAGGTGGCCCTAGTGACCGAGATAAAGTCTCGGGAGGGTTTACCAGAGGTGTACCCACAAAACCTTTACTCCAGACCCTAGCTATCTACGCAGAACCTTGGAAAGCACTAAAGAATCTCCTTGGTTGGCATACAATCATTGAGTATATGAGGAAGTACCCTGATACGAAATTCCAATTGCTGTACACGAGTTTGCACTCAAGCATACTAAAATTCATATAAAGTGACATAGCTCTTCTCATATAGTTCTGGACATCATAAACCGGAGTCAACCAATCACATGGAAAGATTAAGAAGATGGATGTAGAGAAAAACTTAGATGATGTTGACTAAGGTGAACCTATCCTAATGGACTGAGAAACTGGTCTGGACTAATATCAATACACTGGCATATACAAGGGAACCAGTGGTCGATAATCCTAACTCTAGGTCAACTCAGCTGGCATATATAAGGGTACCAATGGTCGACTTTATTGTATTTATTCCGGTTGGTCTGGTGGTATGGTCTCAATTTTTTTTTTTTTTTTTTGTATCTCAGCCATTCTATTTCACCCTAGTAATGGTAAAAAGAAAAAAAAAATGATCAGGATTCTTTCGATGTTTCCATCACGAGGATATGGCGAAACTACCATGTTTTCTTTTCTAACACCTGAGATCTTTGCTTTTATGAATAGACTCTTCTAGATGTTTCCATCTAATCAGATTGGTTCCTCAACTCCTACAACCAAGATGTTCCCATCCACTTATATTAGTTAGTGCCAACCTTAATAATCATAAATTTCTAGTCTCTGGAGTTGATACTGCAACTAAAAAGTTTCTCCCATACCCCCAAACTTAAATCTAACATTGTCCTCAATGTTCTAAAGATAAAATTAAAAGCATGAACAAGGAGAAACTGTTACTACTTGAAGCAAAAAGAGTTAAGAAAAGATGTTACCGTGTTGCATGAGCATGGGTTACCTCCCAAGAAGTGCTAAGTTTAAAGTCTTCACCAGGACATCGAAGGAATTAGTCACCTCATAGAATCATAAAGTAATAGCCAGGAATAAGCTGCGGATCATCCGGATCAAAAGTGCTAACCACAAGAAGAGGAAAGCGCAATAGACCAGGAAGATATCCAACACACCCTTATCTATTTTTTTGTTTAAGATAACTACATCTAGTTGTGGTTCGGGTTAAAGGATCTATAAAAGGGTCCGGATAAAAAGTTTTCATCTATTTGGATTTCCTTAAAGGCGGTATCTGAAGATCGAGTTCTAGAGTCCGTAATACTCAATTAAGAACTTAGAAGCACATAAAAATAACTTGAATAATCGGGGATCCTCTAAGTTAATCGAGACTTAACTCACACAGATTGACCACGGTAGTGGTCATTCTTAAGCAAATGTGTCGACCCTAATCTCCTAAAATAATTAGGTTTAGTCTCAAAACTTAATAATTGACACATCCGAAACTTATACGTTCCCACAATTGGAAGGAAGGTTTTTGGTGGGAAAACAAAGTCAATCATGGTATCATAGCACGGGTTAACCACATCAACCAGAGGATGGGTTTCTAACAACCGAACTTCTTTATGGACACAACTAGGTTCGGAAAAAGTGTATGAAGATAATCTTTTAGAATGGTTGAGGCACATATGTCAAGTCCAAAGTTAGGGACCTTTCTAAGAGTTAAAGCACATAGAGAATGATAATCACCCCCAAACTTAGAGTTTTCACTGTCTCTAAAAAGACTAGTCACAACTTCCCTAATTCTAGGTCATCATATTCCTGGAAATGGTCAATTTATTCTTCTAAGTCAGGCTCATCCTCACACATCTCTACGAGTTCACTTTCTTTGTCTAAGACTATTGTTACTAAATCGCTAGACTCAAAATAAACTCGTTCCTTTGAACCTTCGTTGGCTTCGTGAAAAGGAAATACTGCATCGTCTAAAACAAGGATATTTCTAGTCAAACCCTCGTCCTTTTGAATATGTGAATAATTATTAAAATTATTTGGATTTGTACTAGAATTAACATTATCATTATAAAGCTCGTTGGGAGTGACAACTTCCTCATCACTATGCCTACATATTTCAGATTCTTCATCAATATTATCCTCATCACAATCATCATTATAATAAAATGAAAATGATCGAACCTCGTCTAAACAAGTAGTGTTACCAATTCTAACCTCGTCATCCCGATTATAAAAATTGTCCTCATTTTCACGGGTGATATTGGAAAGAATGTATTGGCAATCAAGAGTAATTCGAGCAATTCTTTCTTCCATCTCTAACTCTAACCTACGTGTTGTCTCGGCAAAAATCACGTGTTGACTCGGTTAACTTACACATTGACTCAAGTATCTTACGTGCTTCATCTAGAGAAGAGGATTTATAGGAATTTTTTGCTCGTATGACCGGTATTCATGTGAATAGTAATTGGGCTCACCATGGTATGAGCCATAATCTTCAAAATATTGGCGTTCCCGACCACTATTCACACTACGGTCATAAAAAGAGTGATGTCCATATTGTTCGGATTGGATAATCATATTCATTTTGATGGCTATTATAATACCAGTTGGACATCCTAACTGCAAGGGAATTATACACAAGCACAAACAAGGTGACTCGAACCACAACAAACCTGCGATTTCTAGCAAACAAAAAGCATGATGGCTCCACTTAGATTGTTTTCTAGACCGACTTTTAATCCTTCGAAAGGGAATTCGTTACATCTGAGCAAACCCCTCTGGAATCAATCCGAGTTTAAGTAAGTTGAATAAAGGCGAGGGAAGATGCGTGGAGCTTTGATACCCAAGGCCTCATCGCATTACAAGGCGGCACAGTCATGCATTCAACTTACAGAAACCATCATGAACTTCGAAGTATGCTTAAAGAGTAACCAATATTTTTTGAATGACTTTCCTATCAAGCTCATTACCCTATCGGTCTCGTTCTAGTCGGGATTTTAAGCTTAGGTTCGCATTTGGTATCGTTTTCCTAAGGCGGGCAAGAAGAGAACGGTGATGAAATCCGAACCCTTATCTTGTATGGCCATGCCTTGTCCTTTAATAGGAAATTAAAGCAGCTGTTTTCAATACCTCAACATATATGCATACAAAATCATCCAGTAAACCCGTTGACAGGGGATTCACGGGTGTTTAGAATTCTTACCTCCTGTTCCAAACGGGGGATGAACCGTTGAAGTCGACTCGGGCCCGACTCCCGTGTCGGTGTACGAACAGAGGGGCCGAGACGATATCGTGAATCGTCGTACATTCCATGTGCAGTTTATATTCAAAATAACTCTTCCTTAGGGTTTTAAAAATAAAGTCCAAAAGAAAGTCCCAAAAATAAAGTCAAAAAAAAAAAATAACAAAAAAAAATGTCCAAAAATAAAAGATTACAAAAATATAACCCTAATTACAGTTTCTAAAAAAAAAATAATAAATAAATAATAATAACACTATATACGAAATTTTCGTCTTCACTCCGTTTGGATTTATATTTTCTTTCCTATTTTGGCTTTGCTTTTATTTTCAGCACTTTTTATTTTTCTTTCGCTCCACTCCAAATCTGAAAGCAAACAGAAATACCAAAACACGTAAAAAAGAACAAAAATAAAAAAAATAAAAATAAAAATAAAACCTAAAGACAAATCTATACACAAGTCCGCGTCGGCGGCGCCAAAAATTGATCGAATTTATATAGTGGTAAATAGAGTTGTCGTTCACTCGGACTTGTTGAAATCGATTTTAGGATTTAATAAACTAAAATAAAAGAAAAATATATACAAAATATTGTCACAGGATGAAGAGAGGTGTTGGGACTCAGGATTCCGCCAAACTCATAACAAAAGGTTCAAATATTAATTCTTTTAACAATTATCGCTCAACAAACAACATGGACTCTTATTTTTGCCAAGGTAGATTCTCAAAATATTAGTTATAAATCATAAGCATGGGACATCAAACATCTAAGCAAGCATGACCCATCTAATAAAATGATAACTAATTAATCCAAATCGTAATTATATACTATTTTAATTAGTGCAAAAGTCATATAAAGAATTAATTAAAATTACCCATGTATGAAATTCGGCTTCCTCCATCGTCCCAGCGGTGGGTTCTAGCTCGGTGAAAACACACTCAAAGGAATTTTTCATTGCTCAAAAAGGTGTTTGCAAGGAGAAAAGGTACAAAGCAGTGCGCTTGTAACAGATATAATTGTTACAAATCCAACTGTTACGGAGAAACACTAACAGATTTGCGAGTCCAAAATAATTATTCTGAGAAATTGTTACAAAGATAATGAATTTGAAAGTATAGGTAACGATTTCTGCGATTTGTTTATATGTGTTGTTACGTGTTCTTCCTTTTCTTCTTCAACTGCAAAGAATGGTGATTATCTGCAACTCGATTCTAAGCACTCTGTTCTTCTCCCAATCTCTCCATCCCCCTCTGTCTCACTTCAGGCCACTCCATTTATATTCACAGGACCCTTATATCTCTAAGTAAAAGCAAATAATCTTCCCAAATCTTTTCACAGCCGAAGTATTAACTCGGGATATTTTCTTCTTTATTTTACTTCGAGATACGTGATTTTCTTTCCTATTACTCGTATGCTTGTGTAAAATATACTCCCAACACGTTCCGTGACAAGCTAAACTCATGCAGATATACGCCAATCTTTCCAACAATAGAAAAGCATACCCGATAAACAATATCTCCCCTGTTTTACGTGAAATCCACGTTTCAATCCTTTTTTTGTGTTTCGAAGCAACTTACCATCCCTGTTTAATCGTAACAGGGTAGTAGTAATCTGTTTGACCTGGTCGAGTCTCTACAATCGATCCAAATCTTCTCAATAGAATACCGAGTATATTTCCGACTTTTTTTGCTTCACATGAATATCCCCCCAATTATTTCGAATAGATCGACCATATCATCCCTGTTTAACCTCAATAGGCCCACGACAACTAATTCCAATGTTTGAATTTCACTAAATCTCGGTCAAATCTCGAACTTTAACCTAAACTGTCTTGCAAATGGTTTCCGCCAAAATCGAAATTCAAATGATGAAGGAGGGTGGCCCTTAGCCAAGTATGAGGTCTTAGATAGAAGGGAGTTACCCCTTATCAAATGGTTTCCCCTTATCCAATGTGGGAGTCCGCTTAGAAAATGCCCTCGGGGGTGCCTTTAACAACTTTTCGAGCCGATTTTCCCAAAATATGTTTATTCCAAAAAAATACCTACACACACATAAAAGACAATAATAAGTACAAAATCGAGTGCCAACAATATATAGTATTTAGATCAATTTAGACACAAAAATGTGTCTATCACCATTCCCGTAATCGAAGCCAACAAATCCTCTGCACATCGGCTGCCGCACGACTCATAGCGTCGACCCAGGATGCGAGCACGCAAGCCATCACGACCACAAGAAGTTCCTCTGGGAAAACTCCTAATAGCACCACGGACAACCCTTGAAGTATTCCTCCGGAATGGAAGGAGGTGGAGCCGCATGATGCTTAGATTGTAATTCGGTCAAGATGTTCTCGCGGCGAGGAGCAACACCGTTTGAAGACAAAACACGAACGCCGCATGAGCATAATGTCCAAAACCGATCTTCTTAGGCAAGAACTTAGATTGGTCACCTCCGGGCTTCTTCTTACGGTCTTGTTTAGTGTTGTTGTTGGTCCGATAATTGAAGCAACTTGGAAATCAGCTTATAACATCCCCCCGGCTCTTTCCAAGCCAATAAGGCCTATTGAATGGCAATGACCCAAGTCTCTTACGGTTACATGACCTTTCATCAAGCGATCGTTGGGGCACGAAGCGTAACAATGTGCGGATGGGGAGAAGAAGTAAGAGGATCCAGTGAGTTAAGTCCATAGGTTTACTCAAAGATCTTGTCCAAACAAACCTTCAAGGTACGGGAAAATCTCAACTTACAACGATGTGGGATGCTAGAAACCGTGGAAAACTAGAGATGGAAAACAAGACAAAGAAAATCGGGGGTGAGAGAAAAAACCTCATCGAGACAACGCCTTGTCAACACAACTACCCCTCGAAGCAATGACAGAGCAACATAACTACGGGGACGTGATATCGGGAAGTAACAACAGGCTCGACCAACACAGGTGAGGCAGCAGGCTTGTCTATCCCGTGAAGAAGAAAGTCAGTAGAGATGCCATTAAAAGGACCTGCAATGGTGTCACAATGGACATCAAGGCCTTTGCGGGAGACCTCCAAGCGTGTAAGATCGTGCATCGGCTGCATAACCACATACGCATCTGCTATAACAGAATTTCCCAAGCGCTGAAAACCTCGACATCGGCAGTGATGATAGCTCTGCAACTGCCCTGTTATCCTTCGAGAAAAAATGTTTATCTTGCAAATGACGAAGGATATAACCCCTAGCATAGCCTCTTCCATTTACTCCATTCTGGCAACCATCTAATTTTTTGAATGGGAAGTTCACATAACCATTATGTGCAGTTGATTCATCAGGCGAGGAAGGCGTTGACTGAGGTGATGGAGGAGGTCTATTGGCAGGGCGACGAGCAGAACGTGTTGATGCAGTCACGGAGTGAGGCTAAACTTTACAACAACAAAAAAAAAAAAAAAAAAAAAAAAAAAGCCTAACAGAAAGGTAAACCCTAAGTCGAAAACAATGAGGGAAAAGCTGGGAAGGAATCGTGGAAAACAAATCGAAGGGAGAAAGAAAAAGAAAAGGAAAACAATCAAAAAAAAAAAAAAAAAAGATAACGATGAGACCAATCAGAGATAGATCCTTGGCTTTCAGTCGCCATAGCTCAACGCCGGAGCTCATCGTTGGAGGAAAGAGAAAAATTCAATTTAAGTAATAGAATTGTGTAAATCCTTTGCCATAAGGCCACACACAGATGTTCAGGATAGTTGCTAGTGTGATGAACATATATAGTTGTTTCTCTCACAGATTTTGCAACCTTATCTGCAACTTGATTGTCGTTGCGACTTACAAAAGTGAAATAACATGAACAAAAACTCAAACTCAATTGTTTAATTGTTTTTAGAATATTTCTGTTTTCTCATTGTACGAGAAAATTTTCTTCCACTATTGACTGAGTGACGAGCTTCACATCAGACTCAATGTGAACTTTATTAAACTGCAACTCTTTCGCCCATTGGAGAGTTTCTAAGACAGCCATGCATTCTGCAGCTTCAGGTCTTAGAATTCTATCTGAGTAGCTCCCTTTAATTCTTGCGCAGGTGCCTGCAAAATCACGGATAATGATACCCGTACCAACTTGGTTAGTATCATAATCAAATGATGCATCAATGTTTAGTTTAAGATAACCTTGAACAGGAGGTTTCCATCTAGAAAGTACTATTAAAACATCAGCAAGGGGGTATGCATGTGATGCAGGGCGGAAGCGTTGAATAATAATTAAAATCTAAAACTCATACATTTCTGAGATAACACTCAAGAAACACAATACTTTTCATTCATCAAAAACTGTTTAATAATAATACATAGAGCTCCTTATATAGATAACTCTACCTTAAATATTTCCAAAACTATCTAAATACCTATTACCTAAAATAAGAGATATTTCTAAACTAATAAATCCCTACATAAATAATTATATTACTAATATATTCTTCATAAATGAAAAAACTTAATTTATTATAATATTATTTTCTAAATAATAATAATAATAAAAAAGAATGATACCAATATATTTCCTTTCCTAAATACTCCACCATTCTCCCCTTCTCAAAAAAAAATTTGTCCTCGAATTTTTTGGTATAATTGCTCGCATGAATGATTCGTTGAGGAAACTTCATATAATCCTTTGGCAAATCCAAACTTTGCAAAGTTATTTTCGGACACAATAACTCTTGCACTTGACTAATCGTACAAACCGCTTCATGAAAATGATCAACGTATTTGGGACATACTAAAAACTTATCGTCGGGATAAACATCATAGACCGGGTGGTGAATTCCAATCCACAATAACTTGATATTTCTCAATTTCAGAAAAAGAAAAAATATCATCAAACCTTTGGATTTCAAGCTTTAACCCGGACTCCAACGAATCTCGCGGGTCATGTGCAACTCCTTGAAATCCTTTCTCCTTGTCGCCAAAGAGGTTTTTGTTTTCATCACCGGTCACTTCCTCCACTCGCTGTAGGCTAGGACCATGATGGGGCTCTTGCTGATGATGCATTTCAGCCATTTGGAGGGTGAGCGCCTTAACCTTCCGTTCTAGATCATCTATTATCGCTTGCTCTTTCTCATCGTTGAGAGCGGCTCTTCGAACAACACCATAATCTCTTCCTCGAAACATGATGCAGGAGCATTGTCTGTCTCGAACCAACCGATGCGGGCGGAAGCGTTGAATAATAATTAAAATCTAAAACTCATACATTTCTGAGATAACACTCAAGAAACACAATACTTTTCATTCATCAAAAACTGTTTAATAATAATACATAGAGCTCCTTATAGAGATAACTCTACCTTAAATATTTCCAAAACTATCTAAATACCTATTACCTAAAATAAGAGATATTTCTAAACTAATAAATCCCTACATAAATAATTATATTACTAATATATTCTTCATAAATGAAAAAAACTTAATTTATTATAATATTATTTTCTAAATAATAATAATAAATAAAAGAATGATACCAATATATTTCCTTTCCCTAAATACTCCACCAGCATGTCATTAGCACAAAAATGAGAGTGTAAGTGATAACAATTCTATGAGCAGTGTTAGCAGGGTTAAGAGATACTCTACGAAAGACTACACCACATCTGTCTTTCCATAAAATCCAGGACCCAATCATCAAAGTATAGAGCTTATCATTATGAGAATTGATGTTGTTTTGAGAGAACCATCCTTCTACCCATTCAGAGACTGTTGAGTAATTTGCTGTCATTACTTCAATACTGATGTTCAACAGACTTCCATATAGCTTTAGAGTGTCCACATTCAAACATTTTCTATAGATTCATCACCAGGACCACAAATAGCATACTTGATAGTCAATATCACTATTATAGAAGGCCAACTTGACTCTTGTAGAATGAATTTCATGAATACATTTCCAGGCAAATAGTTTAACTCGATGTGCCAAGTTACTTTGCCGTAGAGTTTTCCATACCTTATTTGATATAATTCTTCCATTAATTGGTGCAACACTTTTTGTTAGAAAACATATTATATGTGTTTTTAACAGAGAATTTCCCATCCTTAGGTGGCATCCAGATCATCACATCCTCTTAAGTGTTATCCAAAAGAATGTTTTGAATCTTTAGAGAAGTATTAGGATCAAAAAGCTGGCTGAGAAGATTAATATTCCAGGAATTGGTGTTGGGGATAATAAGTTCTTCAACATCTGAATAAAACCTGTGAAGACCATTAACAGTTGATGGAGAAATAGTGAGGTTCTGGGATCCATCATCAAGCCAGATTTTTATCTTTCTCCCATTGTTAACTTCCATGAAGTAGTTTTCTTGAACAATATTGAGTCCTTTAGTTATTACATTCCAGGTGTAGGAGAAGTTTTGAGCCTCTAGATTTTGATGTACTTGAAATACTTACTTTCCATAATTTGACACCAAAGAGAATCATGTTCATTGCAAAGTCTCCAAGCCAGTTTTGTCAGAAGAGCAAGATTTAATAGTTCTAAATCTCTAAAAGTCAGTCCTCCACATTCTTTGGAATTACAAACTTTTTGCAATCCTAGAGGGTTAGATCCTCTATTTGACTTGTGACCACGAGAAAATCTTCTTTGAATGGAAGTAAGTTTGTTGATGAGTTGAACAGGTAGATTGAAGGTCCCCATTTGATAAACAGTGCAATTAAGTACATATTTGATCATAGTAGCTCAGCTGCCCGACTTGTGTAAGGGAGGTTGAAGACCATGTTGAATATCTGTTCACAAGAGTTTCTTCTATGACTTTAAAGCTTCCTGTTTGGAATGACCTAAAATCAAAGGTAAGCCAAGATACCTTTCCTTAGATGACATTCTTTTAACTCCAAGAATTTGTGTGAGAGTGTCAGCTATACTAGGATCTGTATATTTGATGAAATGAACTGAAGATTAATCAAAGTTAATAACTTGTCCCGAATGAGAACTGAAATCATGGAGCGGTGAAGTAGATTGTTGTGAAGTGAGATTTTCTTGAGTAAATATCAAGGTCATCTGCAAAAAAGCAAATGATTAATGGTTGGAGATTTTGCAGCCACTTTAATACCTTTAATTGTGTTTTTTTGTTGAGCTATGATAAGATTCCTTGAGAGAAATTCCATTGCCAAAATGAATAGATAAGGAGAAAGAGGGTCACCTTGTATTATTCCTCTTGTAGGATGAAATTCTTCACATGGAGATCCATTGAGCATTACAGACAAAGAAGTAGTATCGATACATTGGTAAATGAGATCACAAAAATCTTCTTTGAAGCTAAATATGTAAGCACCTTCATAAAAAATTCCTATCAAAAGCTTTGGACATATCCAATTTTAAGGCCATCCATCCTGTCTGCCCTTTTTTTTTCTTCATTGAGTGTATTATTTCCTGTGCAATGACAGTATTATCACTGATGAGTCTTCCAGATACATATGTTGCTTGAAAATGAGAAATAATCTTGTCCATAAATGGCTTCATTCTGTTAACCAAAATCTTTGAGATTATCTTGTATGAAGTATTATAAAGACCAATTGGTCTATAGTCCGACAACTAGCTTTCTTCTTCTTGGGGATAAGAGAGATATAAGTTTTGTTGATCTGCTTGAGAATATGTTTAATCTGAAAAAACTTGGTGACCATGGAGCAAACATCTTCACCAACAACACTCCACTGACTTTTATAAAATCCTGCTTGGAAACCCTCAGGGCCTGGTGCACTCCAGTTTTCCATACTTTTCGAAGTGGCATGAATGTCTTGAGTAGAAGGAATACTGGTAAGAAAAAGATTATCTTCAGCTGTGTGATAACTGATGGCAGAGATATGTAAAGACTTTCATCTAGATGAGTGTTTGATGAAGTACTAATACTCTTGAAATGCCCAGTTAAGTGTTGAGATATTTCTTCTCTTGAATGTAACCAATTATTATTGTGGTCTTTGATGGAATCTATGTTGTTTCCGCTTTCTTCTGTTGACTTTAGAATGAAAGTACTTCTTGTTGAGATCCATATCTTTGATAAAATGATCCCTAGACTTTTGTTGATAGAACTTACTTTTTTCCGTGTGACATTGATTTAAGCGCTTGTTGATGATAAAAATCTTGTTATGTATTTCATCACTTGGCTGGCTGTTCTTGGAGTGAATTAAGATCAGATTGTAGAGTATCCACTTTTTGATTAATATTGCCAAAATGATGCCTGTTCTATATAGATAAATCTTTTCTACAAGGCTGAAGTTTCTTAACAAGTTGAAAACCATTTGGTGAGCCAAAGACATTAATATTCCAAGCATTTTTTATGATTTCAGCACAAGTATTATCATTCAGCCATGTAAAGAAAAACTTGAATGGCTTCCAACATGTAGCAGAAATAGAATCAGAAACTAGCATGATAGTGCAATGATCACTGCCTACTTGAGTAAGGTGAAACAACTTAGAGTTAGGAAACTTATATTCCAATCACTATTTCCTAGTGCCATGTCTATTCTAGTTCTTCTAGTGCCTATGCCTAAATTGTTGCTAGTCCAAGTGTATTCTTTACCTACAAAGCCAATGTCTTCAAGGCCACAATCTTGCACAATGCCATTAACCCATCCATCATGGAAGAGGATGCACTTGCTACTATCACCTAGAATATGAAAGTTTAAGTCACCCAAAAGAATCCAGGGTGCAGTGTTTACTAAACTTATTTGATGAATGAATTCCCATTGACTCTTTTTCTTAACATGATTATTATACCCATACATACAAGTGAGAAGAAACTCAGGTTTACTCATATCAAATTAAACAACTACATTGAAAATGTTCATGGTAGAATCTACTATATCACAAGTGAAACCATTTTTCCAAAGTAAAGCTATGCCCCTAGATAAACCGTCGGGTTCTATGTAAGAGTGATTTGGATATTGACATTGGTTTAGAAGTGGTTTGCATTTTGCATAATTAATCTTGGTTTCACATAGAAAAATGATATCGGGGTTACGAGTTCTTATAAGATCACTTAAATGATTTCTAGTGTTGTTTTGCTTGAAACCCTTGACATTCCATGAGATAACCTTCATCTTGTGAATGAGATCGAAAGATATAGTAAAACTGCAACCAATAAACCAGTTAAAAAATTCAACCTGAGAAGTTGTTGTGAAAATAGGTTTTTTT
Organism: Papaver armeniacum; assembly: GCA_023531295.1. Classification (NCBI taxonomy): domain Eukaryota; kingdom Viridiplantae; phylum Streptophyta; class Magnoliopsida; order Ranunculales; family Papaveraceae; genus Papaver; species Papaver armeniacum. The sequence goes on from JAJJWW010002205.1 coordinate 418,678, forward strand.
TGAAAAACTTGTTTAACAGTAATAAGAATAGGTAACTTATGCAGGAAGAAACTAATTAACTCAAAAACAATAAATGAATACCAAAAGAAATATGAATAAATGCTATGGAGTATTAAAAATTGATTACTAGGAATGAAAGAGTGGGAAAACATGTTTTGAGAAGAGTTTAATATTAAGCATCCTAGGAATTAGTCTTATTGGGAGAAATAAGCATACACCATCCTAGGACTGTAACAAACTATCTCCAGAGAAGGAATTGGAAATATACAAGGCTCAAGTTTCATTTTAATTTGTTTGATTACTCTACAAAGAACTTACAGGGAGGTAGTGGCTTTCTGTGTGTTGAAAATAAACTTCGTATACATGATTGTCACGCATCTTGGGAATTTATTAGGTAGGTAGCAACTATGGTGAATTTCCTAAAAGCGTTATGGCATTTGAATGATACTGTCATTTCTTTTCCACGTAAACTTTCATTTTTAGCTTAAGAACATTAACCTTCTTATCCTTAAGAACAATCTTAATGTCTTTTCTTGTATACAGAGTAAAAGATATCGTCTAGCTTCTTAGTTAATCCTTGAAACTGATCTGGCGCATGCATTTTTTTTGCTTGAGAACAAATGGTAACTTTTTCATGTGTTTTCTCTTCCGAGAAGACCTCAAGAAATCTCTATTAACATCTTGTCGACCGGAAAGCCAATGAATTTATGCTTGAACAATGAGATGTTTTTCGAAGCGATCATTGAAGAACAAGAACAAGGAATCCAAGAGAGACAGAACCAGATGGTATATATTTTCAAAGATCTTGTTGTGCTGGTCCATGGGCAAGGACTTGTCATCGGTAACTGGCCTCCCTCCCTCGAGATCGGATTAGCTCTAGAGCCACATTTTGCCTTTTAGTTGACATTGATTCACATGTTGAGAACAAAATCTCAACTTGCGGAAGCCGGAAAGACCCAAATATGAATATAAATATAAGGGATATTTTGACTTTGGGTCACATAAAAGTGACCAGCTTTGTGTTTGGGTCACGCCAAAATTTTAATTAGAGTTTGGGTCACGAGACCATCTTTGACCGTCTTGATTTGTTTGGAAAGTTATTTAAATACTAAAATGACCAGAAAAAAATTAGAGTTCGATTTATTTACTAACCAAGCCATCAAAAATTCCGTTTGACAGCTGTATGGTTCCTAATAATTAACAAATGCACGGCTAAGATTTAAAACGTGTGTGGCTAAAAGAAGTGACCAGATTCTCTTTTCTCACTTAACCAAAATCGATCTTTTAGTTCTAGGGTTTCACTTCTCTTTCCTGGTGTGACTGCAGAGGAGATTTTGCCTAAAATCTGAGAGTATGTATCGTGTTATTGTGGAAGTGGTTGATTTCAGTTAGTATTAGTTCTTATTATCGCCGATCTACAACGATTTCGTGGTAAAAGTTATGTTTCATTTGAGGTAAGTAAAAAAATTTCCCTAAATCGCTTAATTTAATTTGGGGGGTTTTCGTTTATCTGCTTTTTAATGATGCCTATGAGTGTTATTCTTTGCAGAAATAGTAATTTAATGGGTCAATTTTGTTTTTTCCTTTGTTTTTTAGGGTTTTGTTTTGTTCTAGAATTTTTTTAGGTTTTCTTTTTGATTCCTTTTTTACCTAATGTTTTGTTCGAGTGGTGCTTTATGATAAAAATTGGTACATGTGGGTGAGAGATATTGTGGTCCAGTGATGACTTAAAGTATATAAATGTATGAAAATTTTAGGAACTGTGATTGTTGTCAATAAAAGTATTCTTACGTGTTTAGTCTCGGTAAAATCAAGTTTCAGTGGTTCTCACCTTCCATACTTAAAATATGTATGAAAAGGTATATACATCCAATACTGGAAGTATTCAATGATGATGTCCTTTTCAAAAATTTGTACTACTGGTTTGATAAGCAAAAATCAACCATTTTTGGTTGGTACATATACATTACATACTAGAATATTTAAATGTTGAATTAGTTTTAGATGGTTGAATGATTAGTTATATCGAAATAGACAGGAGCAACATTAGTACGTATTCTGGCGTGTTTAATCTGCTTATAGATTACACCCTTATGCTAACTCATACACCCAAGTAGCTGGCATTTTAGACTACTGTTCTAGCCGATTTTCATGTTTAGTTTGCGCATATTTATTGGAGTAATTTCTTGCACACAAGTGGGTACGCAAGGTTTTAATCATGTTGGTGGTAGAAAGAGGAGAGGTGGATCTATTCATGCATCAACTTCAAATGTTGCACCATCTTCAACTGCTGCTGCACCATCTTCAACTGCTGCTTCATTAGTTCCACCTACATCTGAACCAACAATACTAACTACTAGAGGAGGAGGCAGGGGTGGAAGAGGAACTGGAGGAGGAAGAGGTGGAAGAGGAACTAGAGGAGGCAGAGGTAGTGCTACTGCACCAGTTTCACTGTCAATTGTTACTCCAGTTCAAGTTGCAGCATCTACAACAATTGCTTTTGGAAGAGGTGTTGGCAACTCATCCACTAATTCCAGGGGTGGTGCACCGAGAGGAAGAGGGGAAAGAAGCATAGAAAGAGGGCAGACAGTGCACAGAAAAAATGAGAGAATTGTAGGTATTGGAATACTGCAAGATGAGGGACCAACACTGACTAGAGAACCAACACCAATGCAGGTTTCTGCTTTAACTTTTTGTCTTGAATTTGCAATTTCTTGTTGGTTATGAACTTGCAATTTGTGTCTCTTATGAACTTACAATATCTAACTTGTTGTTCAATGCAGGTAAATCCTATACCAGGACTAGATGGATCCTTCTTAAGAGGTAATTATGGTGGCGGGGAGGTGGGGCGGTGATGAGAAGAGGTGGTGCATTTTCTTCTACATCCGGAAGGGGAAAGAGGCCAAGAATGATGTGCGGCTAGGCACGAGAAAGAGCAATGGGCGAATGAAGGACTTCCATGATGTGAATTTGGTTTAATCCCTTCTTTACTGTTTTTTGTTTTCGAAACATCTTAGTGTTTTTATGGATCTTTTGCAGACATCCAACTCTTTCATGTTGCAAACATATTTTTTTGATGAAACATGACATGTTACTTTAATCTGCTTTTTTTATAAGACTTCTTTTATTCAGTTTTTCCATGTTGAGATCGGTTGATTCTGTCAAAAATATGTGCATAAAAGCATGCAGGTGTGGAAATGAGTTCTTTGGAAAATGGTTACCAAAATGGCAGCATTTGTGCGTTTGTAGGGATTTGAAGATGGGCTCAATGGTCGAATGACGGACAAATAACCGAACGTTGGATTCATGTTCGTTCTCAACCGTCGGATGTGCCTCAATGATACTCTAGTTAACACGTGTGAGTCACGTGTTAACTAACTGACAGTGTTAATTAAATAAAAATAAATTTTTAAAAATAAATTATTTCTTAACAATCAAGACAGTCAATGTTGGTCTCGTGACCCAAACTCTAATTAAAATTTTGGCGTGACCGCAAACGTAAAGTTGGTCACTTTTATGTGACCCAAAGTCAAAATATCCCTAAATATAAATATGACTATCAATTTATACATATTTCTTATAGTAACAAATAATCAATTAAAAGGGTAGTTTTAGAAAATATCCCCTTATCAATGAGATAACTCAATTATTTATGGGACAAAATTTAAAACCAACTAGCTCAATTAATTTGGCACGGCGAGAGCACTTTTTACAGCACTGCTACCGCCAGATTTTTCTCTTCTCATGTTCTTCTCCCATTCATTGTTTTCGTTCTGATTTTTTATTTCTAGTCTAGCTACTATGAACTACAGTGTCTTGTTATTATTTGAGTTTGTTATTTAATGAGTTACTACTGACTAATTAGTACTGACATTAGGTATTTCTGACATCGTTAATTATTAGGTTAAGTGTTCGTGATCGTGCTTCAAGCTCCTATGATTGGAGAATATAAATGTTATCGTCACCATTAAAGACAACAACAACTACATGGTGCAAATTGTTTGTTTTGCGATACGAAGAAGAGGGCAGAGAACATACTGACGGGGAGGAAAAAGAAAAGAAAAAAAGAGAGAAAATGTGTAATTGGATTAGCGGAGTCTTTGTGTCATGATCATTTATAAGGAAGAGTACCTCGTAAATTCAGGTACGAAAAAAAAAAAAAAGGAATCCGATCAATAAAACCTCTTTTCTTATATTGGGAAACCAATCACCAATATTGTCAAAATAACTGGAAAAGAAAGAAACTAAAAATAACTAAACCCCGCACGAAACAGATAAAGTTCATGCGCACCTGGCTTTGAAAATTCAGAAGTAGTACAAGTACCGTTGTTGCAATTGATCCACACAACCTCGGTGCCACATAACATCATAACGGTATCATTCGACCACATTCCTACAGGCCATGGATGACAACGACTACTTTGAAAGATCCGTCTAACATCTCTGCGAAACTTCCTCTTCCAAATAGGTTTGGTGGTAGAATAACCCTCTAGTATCCAAATTTCCATCCACTCTTTTGTAGTATAAAGAACCCCGAGTTTCCCGTCGCAGTAGATTGCAATGCAAAGTGCTTCCTGGATATAGTTTTCCATCTCCTGCGTAACTTTGACAATCGCCCACTTCTCCTGATCCACATAGTATACAAATATTTCACCCAAATTAGTTAACCAATGAAATCCCCCATTAAGAAAAATTCCGTTTCTTTTTCGTAACATAGTGCCCTCAATATTAAACTTAATGTATGCCATTCTCTTCCAAGCCCAGGTGGTCGAATCAAACACCTCACAATGATGTCCAAATCCCGTATTTGTATAGGATAAACGAAGCATCTTGAATTGCAGCTTTGGGTACGACTGTGTAACTGCTACACCGGTGTGAAGAGCGGTAAGACGAGTTTTTGGGTTGGGCATCTTTCTCCATTCTCTTGTTGCGGGTTTACAAATGTAGTAAGTTGGAATCCTGATAGTGTTGGATTTAGTGATACAACATAGTAATGAACTATAATTAGATGAACTTTCGATGACAATGTTGGGTGATTCTGGTAAGAAATCGAGAGAAGGATAAGTAATATGAGATGACTTGTGCTCATTATGATGAGCCACACTGGGAATGAAAGACATAGAGTGCTCATTGTCGTTCCTGTCCGACTGAACAAAGTAACCTGAAGCAATACTTGTATTTTGTGAATGTTTCTGTTGAAACTGAGCATCGCAGATGATAAGTTTCTGCCAATCTTTGCAAACCCATCGACATCGACGGAGCAGAGTGTCCAACTCTACTCTAGTTAAAATCTCATAAACTGCATCAGATGACAAATTCTGCATCTCCCGTGCAACTTGACATTTGTCTTCATCTCTATTCACAATGCCCTTGCATATCCCCATAGTTCTTAAACAATCCATAGCTAATGAAAACAAGAACAAGAAAAAGAAAGGTCAATTTGAGTATCTTCTACGTACCCGAAGATGTTTAAAGCTTTTAATTTTCGGTAACCCAAAAAACTGTGTAGAACTATGCTCCTAACGCTTATGACCTCCCACTTCTCTTCTCTCACAGCCACAGAATGACGACTCATATATTTAGATGTAAACTATCTGACTTCGACTTGAACTTGGAAATAGAAAGGATGAAAAGATTCCTTTCATAGAAATTCATTAGTTTTCATAGTTCGGGTCTAACTTCCTCCTTTTTTCCACTTTTCTTTGAGTTGGAAATTCACGTTTTGTTTCCTTTCCAAGGAAATCGTACAATACATGGGGAATGGGGAATGGGGAATGGGAACAGTATTTTTATGTGGTCTAAGATTCCATGTTAAAAAGAGGTTACCGGGATTAAAAGGGGGTAAAAAGAGATTACCGAGATTAGAAGGGATTATGTTACCTCTACTAATTTTGGTAACCTTTAGCGATCATGTAAGATTCCTCCTCCTCAAAGAATATAATTTTGAGAATGAGATTCCCGATGGTATTTTGATACAAAAAGAATACATCATGACTTACGGGACTCCCTGTATGCACAACAAAAAGTGGAAGCAACTTGTGCTAGTTTTTTTATCCTCTTTTGAAATATTACAACCTATCTTTTACGAATCCCCACTGCTTTTAGACTCCTGTTTGGCATAAATCCATCTCCAATAGTACAATCCTACAAACTAGGAGGGACCAATTACTAAATATGAAGGTGTTCAAGAAAGTGTTATCTACACCTCCGGCTCCACCTCCACGTCATATGTTTCACTATTTTTTCAAAAAAAAAAAAAAAAATTCTACTGTTGGAGATGGTTTTTTAGATATGAGGTCTTATATTTACTCTATCTGTAGCCCATAAATTAAATAACTAAATAAAAAAGCCTTTCATAGGATTTTTTGCACTTTCTGTTGGAGCACGTGAAAATATTATTTTCTGAATCCAATTTTGTGCACATGCTTTTAACGAGTGTCTACAAAACAAAACAATTTTATTGATTGATATAACATTAAGTTTGATTTTACCCCCTAAATGAAATAGTGATTTAGCTTTCAGGAAAAATATCGTTTGGTCCTTTTTTAGGTGGTCCCAAGTCAGTTTAGTCATTTGGGAAAACTCCTTTACTGTTTGGTCCATAATTATTTAAAAATATTAAATGGACAAAAGTACCCTTCCGTGTTAATTTCTACTTATTTTTTTGTAGCAGTTCATTTGTTAAACAGGCCGCGAGTTATAACCCCAAAGGTGTCACTATCCATGCACAAAAACTCCACCAAAATAAATTGTTCACAAAAACCCCATTTAACATAAACTGTCTATATTACCCTTCTACTATTTTAATCACCCCAACAAAAACAAAAATCAACCCTACCTTTAAATTTCATTATATTGTCACCACCAACAACAACCCACCACCAAACAACACCACCACCGCGCAACCACCACCGCCGACCACCACCATCGCCACCCACCGCCGGCACAGCCAACCGCCGCCGACCACCACCTCCGCCGCCACCGACTACCTCCGCCCACCGCCGCCACCACCAATCACCGCGTAGTCCACCACCGCGCCACCACCAGAAAAAATGATGAAACCAAAATTGGTTTCACCGAAATTAGATGAAACCAAACAGAAAAAAAACGATGAAACCAAATTTTGGTTTCATCATAAAAGAAAGGAGAAAGAAGAAAGAAGAAAGAAGAAAAAATGAAATACAATAAGATAAAACCTACCGCCACCGTCAACTGCACCGCCCCCATCACCGCCACAACCATCATCACCACAACCACCACTACCATTACCTCCTCAACTAAGACTAGTTTCAACAATAAACAAAGTCGAAGAATTTAATAAACAAATCTGTATCACACAGAAAAGTCTACGGTAATAGTTAAATCCGTCTCCCACAAATATACCTACGAGTTTTGTTCCGTCTTTTGATAAATCAAGGAGAATAGGAACCAATCGATAACCCAGACTTATATTCCGAATAACGACCTAGTATTATCGATCACCTCATAATAAACTTAATCGACGCAGCGAAAAAGGTATTGCGGAATCACAAACGATGAGATGAAGATGTTTGTGACTTATTTTTATCTTGCCTATCGGAGATAGAAATCTCAAGGCAATTATTACAATTGTACTCGTACGATAGAAACAGCAGGATCAGATCACACAACTACGAGAAAGTAGTATCGGTCTGGCTTCACAATCTCAATGAAGTCTTTAAGTTGTTAACTTTGGTTTAGAGAAGAAAAACAAGGGTTAAAGGAGAATCGACTCTAGCTTATACAACTAGTATCACACGTAAGGTGTGGGGATTAGGTTTCGATTCTTGCTAGAGTTCTCCCTTATATATTCTTTCAAATCAGGTTTTGCAAACAATGTTAGCTTGGTAACAAAGCATTCAATATTCACCGTTAGATGAAAACCTGATTAGATTCAAGCTAATATTTCTCAACCGTTAGATCGAAAACTTAACTTGTTATACGCACATGAAATGCACGTTTCTAGGCTTGTGTAACCGTACCCAAACATGTACATTTGTTGGTTCAACAATAGTTCACCAAAAGGTTAGCCATATGAGCAATTTCATATCAACCATATTCTTCTTCACCATAACTAGTCCAAATGACTCAAATGAACTAGTCGAGAGTTGTTTAATTACTTAGATCCGTATGTAACTACACAAGACACAATCGAAGCAAAAACGATTTGATTCACTCGAATAGGTTCATGAACTTTATATCCACGGTTTGCAAAAGCATTCCTTAGTTTATTTAAACATGAGTTCAAGAACAATCGTTTTTAGATATAACCAACTCAAGTTAAGCGGTGGGTTATGAGACTTAAGTTCACGGAAGGAGTTCACAAACTCCGGCAGAAATTCTCGGGTCGAGAACTTCCGCTGATTCGCGGACTTGGCTCACGCCACCATTCTTGTTCTCTTGATCAACAAAGTTCGCAAACTTTGGTTCAAGGAATAAGGACTTATACATATATGTGTTTCCACAACAATGCTTATATCCTACCATGGTTATGTAATCTAAACTCTAATTTCAATCATTGAAACATTCTCGAGAGGACGTTATATAGTTGTTATTCACAAAATATTTTTCGTCGAGCAATTTTAAAAGTGATTGAAACATAACATGACTTTCGTCACTTAGGTAAAGATGAATTCGGCTAAAGTTTAAAGCTTACCAACACATATTTCGATAACTAGATAGGCGAGATAAACTCGGCTCGAAATACCAAATGTGTATAATCTTAGTCTATATAACAAAACGACTTTTGTCTCAAGATAGGAGATAAATAGATTTTTGAGTGATAGATAAGTTCAAGTCTCCACATACCTTTTAGTCGATGAAGTTGCACCGGTTCCATGAGTAGTCCTTCGTCTTGTATGATGATTGCCATGCAGTTCTTGAGCTCAACTACACTTTCTATCCTAGTCCGAGACCTTAGCTATAGTAGACTAGAAATCAAGAATTATAGTTTTGATCACTAACATTGACAAACATGCTTGAGATAGGAACACATGTGAGTTCGACCGAGCAATGCTCTAACACGTTGTACGGAGGGAGTAATTAACTTATAGCAATTACTACAAAAATCTTTATCTTTTTTTTTTTTGAAGGAAAGAGGCGATCCTCTCATTTTCATTCATACGAGTGTTTCAACGAACATATCCATCATTGAAGGAGGTTACAAATCTTGCATCCGTCGGATGTCTTTGTCTGGGATGAGACTGGGATGGTCAGATGCAATTTTTTTTTGTCTCTCAAAATGTTATCTGATCGTCCAAGGCTCAAAAACCCCTTCTGTTTTGTATTATAGATAGAAAGATTGTATACAACGTGTTAAGATACATCATTGAAAAACATAGTAAAATATAGACTTTTTGTATCACAATAGTAAGTAAATTGTAATATAAACGTATTACATACATGAATTTCAAGGAAATTGATGACACTTGAGGGATGTCACTTGCATTAAAAATTCTGCCATTTGGATTTGAAGAATTTGTCTTCTTCATCATTATCTTCTTCGTTAAGATGGAATTGTCCCATATGGGAGTAATAAGCACAAAACACCATTATCACAATCAAATCCGTAGCAATTGATCTTCATGAGAATGTAGAATCACGTCATGCCGGAAGACATCGTCCTTGATGTACTTGAGATAATTGTAACAATCGTCTGAAATGCCTATAAGGTTATGAGAAATCTACGATGGGTTTGAGAACACCATGAAAGCAATCTTGAGTTGAAATATCAAACACCTAAAAATTGCATTGAATAACGATATTTTATTTAAAATAACTACTGACTGAAATATTTACTTATTGTATCCAAATCCAAATCTGATTGGAAGATCTGAATAATTCATATAACATCCAACAGATTTGGAGTATAATTTTGGAGAACCAACAATCCAAGAAGATTTATTTAAAGAGAATTATTTGGGAAAAACGGTTATGGGTGGAGAAGAGTGAGAGAATTATACATAAATACTAAAAGAAAGTTTTCATTTCTGAAACTTAAACTTAGGTACTTGTTGAAAGAGTTAATGATTTCCACTGTGAAATCAACAAAAATATTTATTTTGATTACATGAAGATTATCTTTTATTAAGAGACATTTACATGGCCTGGGTATGGTAATTAACAATAGTTGGCCGGAGTTGAAGGCACGCGTGTATTTCACTAACATTATTCCTCATCTACCATGACGAAACTTCAAAACTACGTCCGTCGTAGCTATATGTCGCTGGAGCAGTTCACAAGATCTTGGACAACAACCAAAGGATCGGTTGACCTACGATCCAAACCAACCTTTTAAGATGAAAAGATTGTAATTTAAGATTGCAAGTAAATACCGAATGATGGCCACGCTAAATTGCCAACTCCATATGGATGTTTTAGCTACATACAAAACGATGGTAAGTCTACATACAAAGAGATTTAAGAACTTTAAAATTTGTAGAGGATTCTTTCAGATTTCATGCACGACTTATTTTGTTGCAATCTTGTTTGCTCGTGTCCCCTATTTAAGACATACGAATGCATTAATTGTAATATAAGATTTGTTTTTATCGCAGTATGCGCATGCATCCGTATGAATGAAATATCATGGTTGGGTGTTCATTTTCACATCTATAAATTGAGGTCTACAATTGTAGCAATAGCACTCCATTCCAACAAACAATGGCTGCCGACGAGAATGTTTTGGAGGAAAATGAAGAGCATGGTGATGGTGCATTCGCTGAAATACTGATTCAATACTTGGGAATAGGTTGTATGGGAAATGAAAGCATAAGGCGTATAAGTAATGACCTCCGCTTACCACCTTCATGGCGCATATTCCAAGCAATACAGGCAACAAGAGGACAGTGGGCTCCTCATTGCCTGCATTCAAATCTATTCTTCCAGGAATCTCCTGCTACGACTCCCTGATTCGTCTTAGGGTCGTTTTTAGCCAGTATAGGTCCAAAATGGTCATTTGGGATAGTGACAAAGATCTTTCCACTACAAGCATTGGTCTTTCCAGATTTCTTAACCCGTTCTGTTGTATAAGTTTTATCTGGTCTACTCTGATTGTATATTCATCGACTATCTCCGCAGTCTTCCTTGAACCATTTTTTGTGCTACCTTTGCCATACGTATTGTAAAGACAAGAGCTGAGTCAATCCTTGGATTGTTAACCATTCTCTGAGGTAATGGAATGCAACACTTGGAACTCTTTTTTTACCCCTACTTTTGCCCACTTTTCAAAGCATTTATATATATATATATATATATCTTTTGATCGGTGAAGAATTTGGTGGTGACAGTTTCAAACTCAGTTCACCAGTACCATCACTTTGCTACCGTACTATAGTGACGTCGCCAATCAAGTAGCATTTCATGGGAGAAGTTTAGATCAATCTAATAACTTTGGTTTGAGCAATGGGTTCGTCCTAATTATATGACCACAACAACCAGCAATGGATTCATCCTAATTATATGACCACCACAACCAGCACCAACCGTATCAACTGCTCCATTATAGTCGTCCGAGGTTAAAAATTATTTGTCAAAATTAAATCATCAGAATCAGTGAATTGTTATAAAAGTATTGAAACAGGAAGAAGAAAGTGTATTGATTGATATTCGATCTTAGCGTGGGAGAATTCATTGCGGTGGAAAAGACTTCGATGATGTTGTCCTAGTGCGGAATACACGAGTTGATTAGTAAACGAATATGAAAAGGTTAAAATGACTTTTTATCTTGGAGTTCATGCACTTGCAACAATCAAAGTCGATTTCTTTGACATCCACAGTCGAGACCGAGAGGTTCCTTACTATACACAGTTGCATCCGCCCTGTTAGAATACGGGCATCCAACTCAAAACCAATTGGCAATGAGTTGAGAGGCCCGAAGGATTATAAACCGCGAGGATCTTAGATGCCCGAGACAATGTGGGACTAATAATCTCAACACGCCCCCACACGTGTAGCCTCGTTGGGTCTAACACGTGGACAATTAAATCGGGTGACGCGGAGTAAAGGCGCGGTCAAATGACTCGTCGCAAATAGCCTGCTCTGATACCATGTTAGAATACGGGCATCCAACTCAAAACCAATTGACAATGAGTGGAGAGGCCCGAAGGATTATAAACCGCAGGATCTTAGATAACCTAGACAATGTGGGACTAATAATCTCAACACGCCTTTAACAATCATGAATGCTTATAAAGGCCTTAAGAGCGGGTAATTTACAAGCAACTCAGTTTCCGTCAGCCTGTCATTTTCACTTTGAGGAGTCCACAACACCTCAACGGCCTGCATGCAAATAACCAGTCCACAATATTTGATTTGAGAAACACCACTGAATAAAAACACAAAACAAAGAAGAATATGTTCTATCATTTTACGATACCAAAATTTTGCTGGCAGGGATGGAACCAAGTTTCTGCAATGCCTCCATTAAATTTGCCAAGCTTGTGACGGCATGTAGTTGGTGTACTCCCTCAGCAGCCACCATGATGGTTATCTGAAAACTGAAAACCTAAAATTGTAAACTCAAACCTTAGTCAGAGATAAATATAAGGAAACTGAAACTGCTAGTCAAAATCTGTATCACTATGTACTCGTTGCTCAACCCATTAGCTCTCTTCCTACTGACGCTTTGCCTATTGATTTTATCCACATTGACCAGTGTCTCCTGATCAAATCGCACGCTCTTTCATAGAAAGCTCATGGAAGCGTTTCTCTCCATCCTCTTTATCTAGCTTCTCTTCCACCTAAAAGGCACCGTTCAAACTATAGTTACATTACACGAACACCAATTAAGATAGATGAAAATTTTCAAATGGGTGTGAGGAAATAACTCAAGAGGCCTTTCAACATCTTTTTACTATCTCACAAATATTGCATGTGATCAAACCAGCTGACGCATTAACGGTAAAAACTAGCTTCAATTTTAGAATAAAACGGCTTTAATTAATCCTGCAGTTTGGGAAAGAACAATCCGGAGAGAATTCAACTTACGTATGAGTAACCAGAGATACAGTGTCGTAACTGTCGTCCTTCCCTGTGCAGTTTATATTCAAAATAACCCTTAGGGTTTTAAAAATAAAGTCCAAAAGAAAGTCCCAAAAATAAAGTTCAAAAAAAAAAAAGATTACAAAAATATAACCCTAATTACAGTTTCTAAAAAAATAATAATAAACACTATATACAAAATTTTCTTCTTCACTCCGTTCGGATTTCTATTTTCTTTCCTATTTTGGCTTTGCTTTTCAAAGCACTTTCTCTTTTCTTTCGCTCCACTCCAAATCGAAAGCAAACAAAAATACCAAAACGCGTAAAAAGGAACAAAAAAATAAAAAATAAAAATAAAAATAAAAATAAAATCTAAAAACAAATCTATACACAAGTCCGCGTCGGCGGCGCCAAAAATTGATCAAATTTATATAGTGGTAAATAGAGTTGTCGTTCACTCGGACTTGTTGAAATCGATTTTAGGATTTAATAAACTAAAATAAAAGAAAAATATATACAAAATATTTTCACAGGATGAAGAGAGGTGCTGGGACTCAGGATTCCGCCAAACTCATAACAAAAGGTTCAAATATTAATTCTTTTAACAATTATCGCTCAACAAACAACATGGACTCTGATGAGCACGAAAGTGCGACGCATTTTCACCCATAAATACATTAGCTAGGCCTCATTTTATCACTAATAAACTTGTTTGTAGGTGTTTTTGTCGAATAAGCTCGTATGGAAAAAGTTGCTCGAAAAGTGGTTTGTATACCCCGGAGGACACATGTTATTCGGACTCTCAGTTTTGGATAAGGGGCACCCAATTACTACGGGGCCCCTTAATTGCTATTCGCACTTCCGTTCTGGTTAAGGGGCAACCATCTTCCTCTCCGTTTGAATCAACTTTTTGGCGGGAAAATGTTGCAAAGACACGGGGAAAATTTAGGGTTCGATTTTTGATCGGGTTATAGAGAGACTCAACCATTGAAACTCTCTCGTGATGAGTTTATGTGGCTTAACGGGCGTGGTATGATCATCGAGAATCAACGGGGTTTGGGTTGGAAAATCGTGTGGAAGAAAAACAAGGCAGCGCAGCTTTTAAAACCCGTGTATCTCTGTTTTGGATTCAGAGGATTTCTAAGAAGATTCAAGTGCTACAATAGATTGTATTGGGCCTATTTCAGTTAAACAGGACCGGTAACTACATCAAATTCGAAGAAATTGGGTTGGAGAAACGTATTTGAGTAAAAACAGTATTGTTTATTTTCGGGATACTGTGCAGGATTGGCGTTTGTTTACAGCGTGTTCGATGCAATCTGAGACATGTAGACAACTTGCTAGTGCGTGATTGAATGATTGTTGACAGCTGCAGGCACAAACGCGTGCAAGATAGGAAAGAAAATATCCCGAGATTTTTTTCCTTTACTTCCGAGTTATGGAGAGATCATATGGAGTAATGATGAGTTATTCGTGTCCCTGTTGAGTATAAATATGTTTCTGGTGTATCAGAGAAGGTGATCGAGTGATTGGGTAGCTACGAGTGAGAGAATTGTCTATGAGAGAAATCTGCAAAGAAGCTTATTGAGAGAAATAGTGAAGAACACGAAGAACATCAACGCACAAGGGACCGTCGTTTATCAACAGTAACACCGACACTTAACTGAGGGTCGTAGTTTAGGAGCAGACTTAAATCAACAGTGACAACGAAACTCTTGTTTTATCGTTCTTTGTAACACATCGGTTTGTAACAAATAAAACTGTTACAAACCCGGTTTTATAATTTCTTCTCCCTTTTCATCTTTGTAAACACCCTTTGAGCAATAATAATGAATTTTGAGCGTGTTTTCATCATGAGAAGCTAAGCCCCTACACTGGGTCGATGGAGGAAGCCGAATTTCATACGCGGGTAATTTTAATTAATTCTTTTTATGACTTTTGCACTAATTAAAATAAAAATAGGTTTTAAAAAATTAGTTATCATTTTATTAGATGGGTCATGCTTGCTTAGATGTTTGATGGCCCATGCTTACGATTTATAACTAATGTTTGGAGAATCTACATTGGCAAAAATAAGAGTCCTTCTTGTTTTGTTTATTGAGCGATAATTGTTGAAGAATAATAATTGAACCTATTAATAAGAATGCGGTGGAATCCTAGACCCAGTGACTCTCGCTTTTGTTTATTATTTTCGCTGTTGTTTAAACCTTTAAATTTAATCTTCGCAAGTCTGAGAGAACGAATCTTAATTACTACTACGAAAACTAAGAAAAATCTTTAATCATTTTGATGATATTTTCAATGATGTTGTAGTAAGAAGGGTTGTCGTTCACTCGGACTTAACGAGATTGATTTTAAGAATTAATAAAAGAAAATAAAAGAAAAATATATACAAATATTGTCACAAGATGGAGAGAGTTACTGGGATTCAGGATTCCGCCAAACTCATAACAAAAGGTTCAAATATTAACTCTTTGAACAATTATAGCTCAACAAATAAAAACATGGACTCTTATTTTTGCCAAGGTTGATTCTCAAAATATTAGTTATAAATCGTAAGCATGGGACATCAAACATTTAAGCAAGCATGACCCATCTAATAAAATAATACCTAATTTAATCAAATCATAATTCAATTTTTAATTAGTGCAAAAGACATAAAAAGAATTAATTAAAATTACCCATGTATGAAATTCGTCTTCCTCCGTCGTCCCAATTAATGGGAGTCCAGCTCATCATGTTGGAAACACTCTCAAAACTCATTTTTATTGCTCAAAGGAGGTGTACAAATGATGAAGTGGAGAAAATGATAAAATCGGGTGTTTGCAACGATTATAAGTGTTGCAAACACTGTTACAAAGGACTGTCACAGTTAATTTTAAGTCTGCCTTCGTATTACGACCCACGCCTATGTGTCGTTCTCACTGTAGAAGAACGCGGTTCCCTGTGCGTTGATGTTCTTCGTGTTCTTCAATGGCAGCAGCAGAGAGATATCCTATAACTCGATTTTTTGGCTTTCTGGTGCTCTGCAATTCTCCCCAATCTCTCCATGCTCTTCTCTGTGATGCCAGCAACCTATATAAACCCACATAGGCTTTCGAATCTCACCCCATTACTCCAAATAATCTTCATAGCTCCGGCAGTAATGAAAAATATTCTCGGAATATTTTCTTTCCCTTCTCGTCTTAAAATTTGTCAATCCTTCCTTATTATATACATTCGTGTGATATTAATCGGCGGACACACTCCCAGGATGAATTAGAACTCGTGTAGGGAGTATATATACACGTAATCTCCACAAACAAATCCAACGAGACTCCGAGTTTATCTTACTTTCAACGGACTCCTGTTTATCCAACAGACTCCTGTTTTTAGAAAATCCACGTACCAATCTGTTTTGTCGTAACAGGCAACTACCAAATCAAATCCAACCATAACTCGACCGAATATCCTCCAAAATGTCGCTTTGTGATTCACGGCGAACCTGATTTTTTCAAATCTGTTTTCCCGCCAAAATTATATTCCGTGAAAGAAGAAGGTCTACCCCTTATCCGTCATGGAGTGTGAATAGAAGGTGTTCAATTGAGGTGCCCCTTAGGAATTAGGGTTGCCCCTTATCCGAAATGGGAGTCCGAATAACAAATGTCCTCTGGGGGTTTTCCGAGTAGTTTTCCGAGCCGATTTTTCCAAAAATGTTTATTTCCCAAAAATACCTACAAAAACACAAAACACCAAAATTAGTACAAAATCGAGTGCCAACAATATATAGTATTGAGATCAAATTAGACACAAAAATGTTTCTATCAAATACCCCCAAACTTATTATTTGCTAGTCCTCGAGCAAATTTATTCTAGAAAATAAAAATCATTTGAACCCCTAGGTGGCCCTAATGGCGGAGTGTTGTCTCCAGGAGGAGGGTTTACCAGAGGTGTACCCACAAAACCTTTACTCCGGACCCTAGCTATCTACGAGAACCTTGGAAGGCACTAAAGAATCTCCTTGGTTGGCATACAATCATTGACTACGGGAGGAAGTACCACGATGCGAAATTCCAATTGTTGTACACGAGTTTGCACTCAAGCATACTAAAATTCATATAAAGTGACAGAGCTCTACTCGGATAGTTTGGACATCATAAACCGGAGTCAACCAATCACATGGAAAGATTAAGAAGATGGATTTAGAGAAAACGTAGATGATGTTGACTAAGGTGAACCTATCCTAATGGTGAGACACTGTGCGGACTAATATCAACACACTTGGCATATACAAGGGAACCAAGTGATCGATAATCCTAACTCTAGGTCAACTCATCTGGCATATACAAGGGTACCAGTGATCGACTTTATTGTATTTATTCCGGTTGGTCTAGTGGTCCGGTCTCAATTTTTTTTTTTTTTTTTTTTTTTTTTTTTTGGTATCTCAGTCACTCTATTTCACCCTAGCAATGGTAAAAAGAAAAATAAAAAGAAGTGATCAGGATTCTTTCGATGTTTCCATCACGAGGATATGGCAAAACTACCATGTTTTCTTTTCTAACACCAGAGCTCTATGCTTTTATGAATAGACTCTTCTAGATGTTTCCATCTAATCGAGATTGGTTCCTCAACTCCTACAACCAAGATGTTCCCATCCACTTAGATTAGTTAGTGCCAACCTTAATAAGCATAAATTTCTAGTCTCGGAGTTTATTTATTGCAACTAAAAAGTTTGTCCCATACCCCCAAACTTAAATCTAACATTGTCCTCAATGTTCTAAAGATGAAATTAAAAGCATGAACAAGGAGAAACTGTTACCACTTGAAGCAAAAGAGTTAAGGAAAGGTATTACCGTGTTGCAAGAGCATGGGTTACCTCCCAAGAAGTGCTAAGTTTAAAGTCTTCAGCCAGACATCAGAAGGAATTAGTCACCTCATCGAATCATAAAGTAATAGCCGGAATAACTAAGGGTCACCAAAACCAAAAAGGTCTATCACAAGTAAAAGGAAACTGCAACATGCCAAGAAAGTTAACAAATAAAACACACCCTTGTCTAGTTTCCTGTTTAAGACAACTACATCTAGCTGTGGTTCAAGTTCAGGTTCTATAAGTGGGTCTAGATAACATATTTTCCTGGGTTGCATTTCCTCAAAATTTAGATCCGAATTTTCAGGTTCTAGAGTCTGGAAAAACTCAAATAAAAACTTGGAAGCACATAATAATAACCTGAATAATTGAGGATCCTCTAAGTCAATCAGTTTTGACTTACACAGCTGACCACAATAAGATTGGTGGTCTTCCTTAAGCAAATGTGTCGACCCTAATATCCTAAAGTAATTAGGTTTAGTCTCAAAACTTAATAATTGACACATCTGAAACTTATACGTTCCACGATTGGTTGAAAAATATTTGATGGGAAAACAAAGTCAATTTTGGTATCATAGCCTGGGTTAACCACATCAACCGAGATGATGGGTTTTTAACAAGCTGAACTTCTTTATGGACACAACTAGGTTCGGGAAAAAGTGTATGAAGATAATCTTGTAAAATGGTTGAGGCACGGATGTCCAGGTCCTAAGTGAGGGGACTTTACGAGAGTTAAAGGTAAGGAACGAGGAGAGTGATAATCACCCCCAAACTTAGAGTTTTCGGTGTCTCTAGATAGACTAGTCACAATTTCCCTAATTTCTAAAACATCGAATCCACGAAAATGGTCAATTGATTCTTCTAAGTTATTATAAGGTAATGCATCCTTACTCATCTCTACGAGTTTATCATCTTCTAAGACTAGTGTTTCTAAATCTCTAGACTCTAAAACAGTATTCTCAGGGTAAACTCTTTCCTCTAAACCATCATCACAATCATATAAAGGATTATCAGCGAAACTTTCTATTAAAGGCTCGTTAACTAAGGTGTTAATCATAGTTACTTCCTCTGATTCACTTATAGGCACATTAAATAATGGATTATCCAACATATTGTAGGCTAAAGGATCATGAACTACATCGTCTAAAACGGTGGCATCTCTAGTCAAATCCTCATCCTTTCGAATAGGTGAATAATCATTAAAATTATTGGGATTTGAACCAGAAATAGTACTATCATTATAAAGTTCAATCGGAGTAACAAATTCCTGATCACTATGCCTACATATTTCAGATTCTTCATCAACACTATCCTCATCATAATCATAACATGAAAATGGTTGAACCTCATCTAAAGTATTGCTTTCAATTCTAACCTCGTCGTCTTGATTATGTAAATAGAAATTTTCCTCATTTTCAAGGGTGATTTTTGAAGCAATGTATTGGCAATTCAAAGTAATTCGAGCAATTCTTTCTTCCGTCTCTAACTCTAACCTACGTGTTGACTAAAGCAAACTCACGTGTTGACTCGTTAACTTATGCGTTGACTCATGTATCTTACATGCCTTATCTAGAGAGGAGGAATTATAGGAATTTTGCTCGTATGACCGGTATTCATGTGAATAGTAATTGGGCTCACCATGGTATGAGCCATAATCTTCAAAAGGTTGGCGTTCCCAACCACTATTCACACTCCGGTCATAAAAAGGGTGATGACCATAATGTTCAGTTGGATATTCATATTCATTGTGATGGCTATTATAATACCAGTTTGACATCCTAACTGCAAGGGAATTCTACACAAACAAGGCTGACTCGACCACAACAAACCTACTGATTTCTAGCAAACAAAAAGCATTATGGCTCCACTTAGATTGTTTCTAGACCAGCTTTTAATCCTTCGAAAGGGAATTCGTTACAATCTGAGAAAACCCCTCTGGAATCAATCCGAGTTTAAGTAAGTTGAATAGAGGCGAGGGAAGCTGCGTGGAGCTTTGATACCCAAGGCCTCACCGCATTACAAGGCGGCGCAGATCACGCATTCAACTCACGAAACCATCATGAACTTCGAAGTATGCTTAAAAGAGTAACCAATATTTTTCGAACGACTTTCCTATTAAGCTCGTTACCATATCGGTCTCATTCTATTCAAAATTTTAGGCTTAGGTTCGCGTTTGGTTTTGTTTTCTTAAGGCGGGCAAGAAGAGAACGGTGATGAAATCCGAACCCTTATCTTGTATGGCCAGTCCTTGCCCTTTACTAGGAAATTAAAACAACCGTATTCAAGACCTCAACATATATGCATACGAAATCATCCAAATGAAACCCGCTAACGGGGATTCGCGGGTGTTTAGAATTCTTACCTCCCGTTCCGGACGGGGATGAACCGTTGAAGTCGACTCGGGCCCACGACTCCTATGTCGTGTACGAACCCGAGGGGCCGAGGTGATATCGTAATCACCGTCCTTCCCTGTGCAGTTTATATTTAAATTACCCTCCCTTAGGGTTTAAAATAATGTCCAAAAGTCCAAAAATAAAGTCCAAAAATTAAAAAGTCCAAAAATTAAAAAAAAATTACCTAATTACAGTTTCTAAAAAAAATAAAATAATAATTACACTATATACAAATTTTTTTTTTTTTTTACTCCGTTCGGATCTCTCTTTTCTTTCCTATTTTGGCTTTGCTTTTCTTTTCAGCACTTTCTCTTTTTCTTTCGCTCCACTCCAAATCTGAAAGCAAACGAAATACCAAAACGCGTAAAAAAGAACAAAAATAATAAAAAGAAAAATAAAACCTAAAACAAATCTATACACAAGTCCGCGTCGGAGCGCCAAAAAATTGATGATATTTTCAATGATGTTGTAGTAAGAAGGGTTGTCGTTCACTCGGACTTGACGAGATTGATATTAAGAATTAATAAAAGAAAATAAAAGAAAAATATATACAAATATTGTCACAAGATGGAGAGAGTTACTGGGATTCAGGATTCCGCCAAACTCATAACAAAAGGTTCAAATATTAATTCTTTTAACAATTATAGCTCAACAAATAAAAACATTGACTCTTATTTTTGCCAAGGTTGATTCTCAAAATATTAGTTATAAATTGTAAGCATGGGACATCAAACATTTAAGCAAGCATGACCCATCTAATAAAATAATAACTAATTTAATCAAATCATAATTCAATTTTTAATTAGTGCAAAAGTCATAAAAAGAATTAATTAAAATTACCCATGTATGAAATTCGTTTTCCTCCGTTGTCCCAGTAATGGGGTCTAGCTCATCATGTTGGAAACACGCTCAAAACTCATTTTTATTGCTCAAAGGAGGTGTACAAATGATGAAGTGGAGAAAATGATAAAATCGGGTGTTTGCAACGATTATAAGTGTTGCAAACACTGTTACAAAGGACTGTCACAGTTAATTTTAAGTCTGCCTTCGTATTACGACCCACGCCTATGTGTCGTTCTCACTGTAGAAGAACGACGGTTCCCTGTGCGTTGATGTTCTTCGTGTTCTTCAATGGCAGCAGCAGAGAGATATCCTATAACTCGATTTTTTGGCTTTCTAGTGCTCTGCAATTCTCCCCAATCTCTCCATGCTCTTCTCTGTGATGCCAGCAACCTATATAAACCCACACAAGGCTTTCGAATCTCACCCCATTACTCCAAATAATCTTCATAGCTCAGTGATAATGAAAATATTCTCGGAATATTTTCTTTCCCTTTCGTCTTAAAGCTGTCAATCCTTCCTTATTGTATCATTCGTGTGATATTAATCAGACACACTCCCAGATGGATTAGAACTCGTGTAGGGAGTATATACACGTAATCTCCACAAACAAATCCAACAGACTCCCGAGTTTATATTACTTTCAACAAGACTCCCTGTTTTGCGAAAATCCACGTACCAATCTGTTTTGTCGTAATGAGGCAACTACCAAATCAAATCCAACCAAAACTCGACCGAATATCCTCCAAAATGTCGCTCGTGATTCACGCCCTGTAAACTGATTTTTTTCAAATCAGTTTTTCCCATAAAATTATATTCCCGTGAAAGAAGAAGGTCTACCCCTTATCGTACGTGGAGTGTGAATAGAAGGTGTTCAATTGAGGTGCCCCTTAGCAATTAGGTTGCCCCTTATCCGAAATGGGAGTCCGAATAACAAATGTCATCTGGGGGTTTTCCGAGTAGTTTTCCGAGCCGATTTTTCCAAAAATGTTTATTTCCCAAAAATACCTACAAAAACACAAAACACCAAAATTAGTACAAAATCGAGTGCCAACAATATATAGTATTGAGATCAAATTAGACACAAAAATGTGTCTATCAGACTCTTATTTTTGCCAAGGTAGATTCTCAAAATATTAGTTATAAATCGTAAGCATGGGACATCAAACATCTAAGCAAGCATGACCCATCTAATAAAATGATAACTAATTAATTCAAATCGTAATACTATTTTAATTAGTGCAAAAGTCATATAAAGAATTAATTAAAATTATCCATGTATGAAATTCGGCTTCCTCCATCGTCCCAGTGGTGGGTTCTAGCTCCGCATGGTGAAAACACACTCAAAGGAATTTTTCATTGCTCAAAAAGGTGTTTCTAGGAGAAAAGGTACAAAGCGGTGCGTTTTGTAACGAGATATAATTGTTACAAATCCAAGTATTCTAAGAGAAACACTAACAGACTCTTGCGAGTCCAAAATAATTATTCAGAAATTGTTACAAAGATAATGAATTTGAAAGTATAGGTAACGGTTTCGCGATTGTTTATATGTGATGTTTTGTGTTCTTCCTTTTCTTCTTCACTGCAGCAATGGTGATTGTCTGCAACTCGATTCTAAGCACTCTGTTCTTCTCCCAATCTCTCCATCCCCCTATCTCTGACTTCAGGCCACTCCATTTATATTCACAGGACCCTTATATCTCGAAGTAAAAGCAAATAATCTTCCCAAATCTTTTCACAGCCGAAGTATTAACTCGGGATATTTTCTTATTTATTTAGCAGAGAGATACTGATTTTCTTTCCTATTACTCGTATGCTTGTGTAAAATATACTCCCAACACGTTCCATGACAAGCTAAACTCATGCAGATATACGCCAATCTTTCCAACAATATAAAAGCATACCCGATAAACAATATCTCCCCTGTTTTACGTGAAATCCACGTTTCAATCCTATTTTTGTGTTTCGAAGCAACTTACCATCCCTGTTAAATCGTAACAGAGTAGTAGTAATCTGTTTGACCGGTCGAGTCTCTCTACAACTGATCCAAATCTTCTCAACAGAATACCGAGTATATTTCCGACTTTTTTTTGCTTCACATGAATATCCAGCCCAATTATTTCGAATAAATCGACCATATCATCCCTGTTTAACCTCAACAGGCCCACGACAACTAATTCCAGTGTTCGAATCTCACTAAATCTCGGTCAAATCTCGAACTTTAACCTAAACTGTGCTGCAAATAGTTTCCCGCCAAAATCTGAAATTCAAATGATGAAGGAAGGTGGCCCTTAGCCAAGTATGAGGTGCCGATAGCAGGGAGGTACCCCTTATCAAATGGTTTCCCCTTATCCAATGTGGGAGTCCGCTTAGCAAATGCCCTCCGGGGGTGCCTTTAACAACTTTTCGAGCTGATTTTCCCAAAATATGTTTATTCCCAAAAAATACCTACACACACATAAAACACAATAATAAGTACAAAATCAAGTGCCAACAATATATAGTATTTAGATCAATTTAGACACAAAAATGTGTCTATCACCACTCCCGTAATCGAAGCCAACAAATCCTCTGCTACTGTCGCTGCTGCACGACTCATAGCGTCAGCCAGATGCTAAGCACGCAAGCCATCACGACCACAAGAAGTTCCTCTAGGAAAACTCCTAATAGCACCACGGACAACCCTTGAATCAGCCGTAACTGGATCACAACAAAAGTATTCCTCAGGAATGGAAGGAGGTGGAGCTGCATGATGCTTAGATTGTAATTCAGTCAAGGTGTTCTCGCTGCGAGGAGCAACACCGTTTGAAGACAAAACACGAACGCCGCAACATAATGTCCAAAACCGATCTTCTTCCGGCAAGAACTTAGATTGGCCACCTCCAGCTTGTTCTTACTGTCTTGTTTAGTGTTGTTCTGTTGGCCCGAAAGTTGAAGCAACTTGGAAATCAGCTTATAACATCCCCCTGGATCTTTCCAAGCCAACAAGGCCTATTGAATGGCAACGACCTGAAGTCTCTTACGGTTACATGACCTTTTATAAACTGATCGTTGGGGCATGAACCGTAACAATGTGCAGATGGGGAGAAGAAGTAAGCGGATCCAGGCAGTTAAGTCCATAGGTTTACTCAGCATACTGTCCAAACGAACCTTCAAGGTACGGGAAAAGCTCAACTTACACCGATGTGGGATGCTAGAAACCGTGGAAAACTAGAGATGGAAAACGGCACAAAGCAAATCGGGGGTGAGAGAAAAACCTCATCGGACAACGCCTTGTCAACACAACTACCCTCTAAAGCAATGACAGGAGCAACACAACTACCGGGATTGTGATATCAGAAGTAACAATAGGCTCGACCAACACAGGTGAGGCAACATGCTTGTCTATCCCGTGAAGAAGAAAGTCAGTAGAGATGCCATTAAAAGGACCTGCAATGGTGTCACAATGGATATCAAGGCCTTTGCAGGGAGACCTCCAAGCGTGTAAGATCTTGCATCGGCTGCATAACCACATACGCAGCTGCTGCGACAGAATTTCCCAAGAGATGAAAACCTCGACATCGGCAGTGATGATAGATCTGCAACATGCCATGTTATCCTTCGAGAAAAAATGTTTATCTTGCAAATGACGAAGGATATAACCCCTAGCATAGCCTCTTCCATTTACTACATTCTGGCAACCATCTAATTTTTTGAATGGGAAGTTCACATAACCATTATGTGCAGTTGATTTATCAGGCGAGAAAGGCGCTGACTGAGGTGATGGAGGAGGTCTATTGGCAGGGCGACGAGAAGAACGTGTTGATGCAGTCACGGAGTGAGGCTAAAAAAAAAAAAAAAAAAAAAAAAAACTAACAAAAAGGTAAACCCTAAGTCGAAAACATTGAGGGAAAAACTGCAGGAAGGAATCGTGGAAAACAAATCGAAGGGAGAAAGAAAAAGAGAAGGGAAAACAATCAAAAAAAAACAACAAAAGAAAACGATGAGACCAATCCGAGATAGATCCTTGGCTTTCAGTCGCCATGGCTCAACGCCGGAGCTCATCGCCGGAGGAAAGAGAAAAATTTAATTTAAGTAATAGAATTGTGTAAATCTTTTTCCATAAGGCTACAGATGTTCAGGATAGTTGCTACGGTGATGAACATATATAGTTGTTTCTCTCTGATTTTGCAATCTTATCTCGCAACTTGATTGTCGTTGCGACTTACAAAAGTGAAATAACATGAACTAAAACTCAAACTCAATTGTTTAATTGTTTTTAGAATATTTGTTTTCCCATTGTATGAGAAGATTTTCTTCCACTATTGGTGAATGACGAGCTTTACATCGGACTCAATGTGAACTTTATTAAACCGCAACTCTTTCGCCCATTGGAGAGTTTCTAAGACAGACCATGCATTCTGCAGGTTTCGAGGCTTAGAATTCCATCTGAGTAGCTCCCTTTAATTCCCGCGCAGGTGCCTGCAAAATCACGGATAATGATACCCGTACCAACTTGGTTAGTATCATAATCAAAGGATGCATCAATGTTTAGTTTAAGATAACCTTGAACAGGAGGTTTCCATCTAGAAAGTACTATTAAAACATCAACAAGGGGGTATGCATGTCATCAGCACAAAAATGAGAGTGTAAGTGATAACGAATTCTATGAGCAGTGTTAGTAGGGTTAAGAGATACACCCTGAAAGACTACACCACATCTGTCTTTCCATATAATCCAGGACCCAATCATCAAAGTATAGAGCTTCTCATTATCAGAATTGATATTGTTTTGAGAGAACCATCCTTCTACCCATTCAGAGACTGTTGAGTAATTAGTTGTCATTACTTCAATACTGATGTTCAACAGCTTCCATACAACTTTAGAGTGTCCACATTCAAACATTTTCTATAGATTCATCAGCCAGACCACAAATAGCACAACGATAGTCAATATCACTATTATAGAAGGCCAACTTGAATCTTGTAGAATGAATTTCATGAATACATTTCCAGGCAAATAGTTTAACTCGATGTGCCAATTTACTTTGCCGTAGAGTTTTCCATACCTTATTTGATATAATTCTTCCATTAATTGGTGCAACACTAACCCTGTTAGAAAACATATTATATGTGTTTTTAACAGAGAATTTCACATCCTTAGCTGGCATCCAGATCATCACATCCTCTTAAGTGTTATCCAAAAGAATGTTTTGAATCTTTAGAGAAGTATTAGGATCAAAAAGCTGGCTGGAATTGGTGTTGGGGATAATAAGTTCTTCAACATCTGAATAAAACCTGTGAAGACCATTAACAGTTGATGGAGAAACAGTGAGGCCTGGGATCCATCTGTCAAGCCATATTTTTATCTTTCTCCCATTGTTAACTTCCATGAAGTAGTTTTCTTGAACAATCTTGAGTCCTTTAGTTATTCCATTCCAGGTGTAGGAGAAGTTTTTAGCCTCTAGATTTTGATGTACTTGAAATACTTACTTTCCATAATTTGAGACCAAATAGAATCATGTTCATTGCAAAGTCTCCAAGCCAGTTTTGTCAGAAGAGCAAGATTTAATCGTTCTAAATCTCTAAAAGCCAGTCCTCCATATTTTTTGGAATTACAAACTTTTTTCCATCCTAGAGGGTTAGATCCTCTATTTGACTTGTGACCCCAGGAAAAATCTTCTTTGAATGGAAGTAAGTTTGTTGATGAGTTGAACAGGTAGCTTGAAGGTCCCCATTTGATAAATAGGTACAGAATTTAGTACATATTTGATCATAGTAGCTCTGCCAACTTGTGTAAGGGAGGTTGAAGACCATGTTGAATATCTGTTCACAAGAGTTTCTTCTATGGCTTTAAAGCTTCCTATTTGGAATGACCTAAAATCAAAGGTAAGCCAAGATACCTTTCCTTAGATGACATTCTTTAAACTCCAAGAATTTGTGTTAGAGTGTCAGCTATACTAGGATCTGTATATTTGCTAAAATGAACTGAAGATTAATCAAAGTTAATAACTTGTCCTGAATGAGAACTGAAATCATGGAGCAGCTTAAGTAGATTGTTGACAGAAGTGAGATTTTCTTGAGTAAATATCAAGCAATCATCTGCAAAAAAGCAAATGATTAATGGCTGGAGATTTTGCAGCCACTTTAATACCTTTAATTGTGTTTTTTTGTTGAGCTGTGATAAGATTCCTAGAGAGAAATTCCATTGCCAAAATGAATAGATAAGGAGAAAGAGGGTAACCTTGTATTATTCCTCTTATAGGATGAAATTCTTCACATGGAGATCCATTGAGCATTACAGACAAAGAAGTAGTACTGATACATGGTGTAGTTTTACAAGTGGTAAGTAGAGTATCGTTCGCTCGGACTCGTTTGAGGTTGATTTTAAGACTTAATAACAAAAGTACTAAAAACAAAGAAAAGATTTTAATAAAGTTAAGAGATACTGGGACTTAGGATTCCACCAAACTTCACAATCGATTGGTTTATACAATGATTCATAAAAATTTTAGCTCTTTTCTAGACTCTATTCCTTTGCCAAAAGTAGATTTTATAAAGCATTAGATGTAAATGGTAAGCATGGATTATCGAAACACCTAAGCTAAGCATAACCCATCAAACTAAATCACAAATAATCAATAAAAATCATAAATCGATTAAAAATCAATGCAAAAAGTCATAAGAATCAATTATAATTACCAAACAATTGTGAACTTGGCTTCCTCCGTCATCCCAGTGTTGGGGTTTAGCTCCACATGGTGAAAATACGCTCAAAATATTTATTCATGGCTCAAAAGTGTGTTTACAATAGTCAAAAGAGAGAAGAGTAATGAAAACAGGGAACTGCAACGTTTATAAGTGTTGCAAGTCACTGTTATAACAAACGATAAATCAAATGTGTTGCAGAATAAAAGACTCCATCATGAATCCATTCTTCGTGTTCTTGAGAACGACACTTCTTTGGTGTCGTTTGCAACTTCTCTTCTTCCTCTTCACATGCTGCTGCTGCAACTCCTCATGCAGCGTGATTTCCTCCTCTGAAGCGTACCCAAACTCCCGACTCCTGTTTACGTGAATCCCAGCAGCTTTTATATCCTCCACAGGTCACAATTCTTGCGAGTTAATCCATGTTTTCTTTTCTTCTCAAGTCTCGGGATTTTATTCCCTTTTTATTTCTCTTACGCATATTCCAGCCGTCCAATCCTTCCTAAAATCTCTCCACTTGAGCATATAATAATCCCAGAGGATATATCTTCCTTTTCTACGCGTAACTTTCCCAATCCGCAACCAAGAAATCCCGATATATCTCTCTGCCTCTGTTTTAGAAAATCTTCGTGTAAATCTCCTCTTCCTTCGAAGTTACGCATACTACCAAGCCTGTTTCGATGTAAGAGGCCGAACCAATCCATATCCAATACCAAGTTCACCAAAAGTTTAGTCCAAATCCGATCCAGAAGAGTACGCTGGTGAATAGCTTTTAAACGTGACTTTCCCGCCAAAATTCTTGTTCACGAGAGGAAGAAGGTGGAGTCCCCCTATCCTGGACTGAGGTGTAAATAGCAGCTGTCTAGTTGGTGGCCTGGGGTTACCCCTTATCGACTGGGTGCCCCTTATCCATTTGAGGGGTGCGAATAGTAATTTTCTCCCACGAGCGCAAAAACCACTTTTCGAGCCAATTTCGCCGCAAAAGCTTATTTCTCCAAAAACACCTAAAAAGACATAAAATACCAAAATAAGCGCAAAATCGAGTACTAACATTACAGAGAATTGAGACTAATATAGACACATAAACGCGTCTATCAAATACCCCCAAACTTATTATTTGCTAGTCCCGAGCAAATCAAATCTACAAAATAAAATCCTAACTCACTGTCGCAGGCATCGTCGATTGCATTTAGCGTATGCAATAAGCCTTTAAACCCCTAGGTGGCCCTAGTGGCCGAGTTATAGTCTCGAGAGGGTTTACCAGAGGTGTACCCACAAAACCTTTATACTCCAGACCCTAGCTATCTACGCAGAACCTTGGAAGGCACTAAAGAATCTCCTTGGTTGGCATACTTATTGACTACGGGAGGAAGTACCACGATCGAAATTCCAATTGATGTACACGAGTTTGCACTCAAGCATACTAAAATTCATATATAAGACACGAGGCTCTACTCGGATAGTTTCTGGACATCATAACCGGAGTCAACCAATCACATGGATAGATTAAGAAGATGGATATAGAGAAAAACGTAGATGGTTTTGATGTTGACTAAGGTGAACAGTGTTTCTCATATATATATGTCTGAAGGCCACTGCCAGAATAAACCTATCCTAATGGATGGGATCTTGAGTTCGGACTAATATCAACACCTTTGGCATATACAAGGGTACCGGTGGTCGATAATCCTAACTCTAGGTCAACACAACTGGCATATACAAGGCTTCCGGTGGTCGACTTTATTGAATTTATTAGGTTGGTCAGATGGTCTGGTCTCAATTCTTTTTTTTTTTTTTTTTTTTTATCTCAATCACTCTAGTTCTCCCTAGCAGTGGTAACAACTTGAATCGTGAGCCCCACCTAATCACTTAGATAAACATATTTTGAAGAAAACAAAAAAAAAATAAAAGTGAAAAGGATTCAACGAGATATGTCGAAACTACCATGTTTTTTTCTTTAATTCTAACACATGAGCTCTGTGCTTTTATGAATAGACTCTTTAGATGTTTCTATCTAATCAGATTGGTTCCTCAACTCCTACAACCAAAGTGCTTCCATCCACTTAGATTGGTTAGTGCCATCCTTAATAAACATAAATTTCTAGGCTCTGGAGTTTATTTATTGCAACTAAAAAGTTTCTCCCACACCCCCAAACTTAAATTTAACATTATCCTCAATGTTCTAAAGATGAAATTAAAAGCATGAATAAGGAGAAACTGTTACCATTTGAAGCAAAAGAGTTAAGGAAAGATATTACCGTGTTGCATGAGCATGGGTTACCTCCCAAGAAGTGCTAAGTTTAACGTCTTGACCGGACATAAGAAAGAATTAATCACTTCATATCATAAAGCAATAACCGAAATAATCATGGATCATCTGCATCAAAAAGTGTTAACATGAGATAAAAGAAAACTGCAACAAACCAAGAATAAACATAGCACACCCTTGCCTAGTTTCCTATTTAAGACAACTACATCTAGTTGTGGTTCAGGTTCAGGTTCTATAAAGGGGTCTAAATAAAATATTTTCATGGGCTGCACCTCTTCATAAGTAAGATCTGAAATATCATGTTCTAAGGTTTGAAAAAATTTAGAAGCACACAATAATAACCTGAATAATTGAGGATCCTCTAAGTCAATCAGATTTGACTTACACAGTTGACCATAATGAGAGTGGTGGTCATTCTTAAGCAAATGTGTCAATTCTATTTTCCTTAAATAATTAGGTTTAGTCTCAGAACTTAATAATTGACACATCGAAACATATACGTTCCCACAATTGGTTGAAAAATATTTGGTGAGAAAACAAAATCAATCTTGGTATCATAGCCTGGGTAAACCACATCAACCAGAGGATGGGTTTCTAACAACTGAACTTCTTCTTGGACATCATTAGGTTCGGGAAAACGTGTCTGAAGATGATTTTTTAAAATGGTAGAGGTACATATGTCAAGTCCCAAGTGAGGGATCTCTGTAAGAGCTAAAGGTAAGGCACATGGAGAATGATAATCACCGCCAAACTTAGAGTTTTGGGTGTCTCTAGATAGACTAGCTACAATTTCCTAATTTCTAGATCATCGGAATCCCGAAAATGGTCAATTGCTTCTTGTAGGTCATATTCGGGTGACGCATCCTCATACATGTTTAAAAGCTCTACGGGTTCATCTTCTTCGTCTAAGACCATTTGTTTCTAAATCTGTAGACTCTAAAATATTATTCTTAGAATAAACTCGTTCCTCTAAGCCAATATCGGCTTCATAATCAAAAGGAAATACTACATCGTCTAAAACGGGAGTATCTCTAGTCAAATCCTCGTCCTTTTGAATAGGTGAATAATTATTAAAATTATTTGGATTTGAAATAGAAATAACATCATTATAAAGCTCAATTGGAGTAACAAATTCCTCATCGTAATCATCATGACATGAAAATGGTTGAACCTCTTCTAAACAGGTAGTGTTACCAATTATAACCTCGTCATCTTGATTATGCGAATAACTATTCTCATTTTTAAGGCTAAATTGGAAGTTAAGATTATTCCGAGCAATTCTTTCGTTCGTCTCTAACACAAACCTATTTGTATTCTCAGCCAAAATCTTGAGAGACTCTTCTAGAGGACGAATAGGACCGGAAGGATCAGCTATTTGTTTGAGAGATTCTTCTAGAGGACGAATAGGAACAGAAGGATCATAATAAGGACTAGTTTTTAACTCTTTAATTAAGTCGTCCAAAGACGAGGTACTAGTACTATAATATTCCTTATTTTCTTGCTCGTATGTACGGTGCACGTGCGAATAGCAATTGGGCTCACCATGGTATGAACCATAACCTTGAAAAGGTTGGTGTTCCCAACCACTATGCACACTGTGGTCAAAGTAATAGTGTCCATTTTGAAAATCAATCGGATATTCGTTGTATTGGCTATTGTAATACCAGTCGACATTCTTTTGTGCAAATGCAAATGCAAGGTCGACTAAAATGGGTAAGCTCAGGTTACCACAGCAAAATATACCCAAAGGTACGAGGCTGAGGTTTGTGTACTTTAGTTGGTAACTCCCATAAGGCCCAAGGCACGAGGTTCGACTTACTAATCCACGAGTTTTCCTATCGGTAGTCCGGATTTAATTGGTGTGTGCACGTGTTATTATTTTTTTTATTAATAAACTACTAAAAAAAAAAAGTAAACAAACAATATATACAAGTCCAAAATAAGGAAAATAAAAACTAACAAAAATAAAAGCTTGGCTTTCTCCTTTTATGGCAAGTCCAACTTTTCACCTTCGTTTCAAGCAAAACCTCGCACAACAAAAGCGAAATACCCAAAGTAAAATCAAAGAAAATAAAAATAAAAATATATATACAAAACCTAAAAAAAATGCTAAACCTAAAACCTAAACCTAAATACAAGTCCGCGTCGGGCGGCATCAAAACTGGTGTAGTTTTACAAGTGGTAAGTAGAGTATCGTTCGCTCGGACTCGTTTGAGGTTGATTTTAAGATTTAATAACAAAAGTACTAAAAACAAAGAAAAGATTTTAATAAAGTTAAGAGATACTGGGACTTAGGATTCCACCAAACTTCACAATCGATTGGTTTATACAATGATTCATAACAATTTTAGCTCTTTTCTAGACTCTATTCCTTTGCCAAAAGTAGATTTTATAAAGCATTAGATGTAAATGGTAAGCATGGATTATCGAAACACCTAATCTAAGCATAACCCATCAAACTAAATCACAAATAATCAATGAAAATCATAAATCGATTAAAAATCAATGCAAAAGTCATAAGAATCAATTATAATTACCAAACAATTGTGAACTTGGCTTCCTCCGTCATCCCAGTGTTGGGGTTTAGCTCCATATGGTGAAAATACGCTCAAAATATTTATTCATGGCTCAAAAGTGTGTTTACAATAGTCAAAAGAGAGAAGAGTAATGAAAACAGGGAACTCGCAACGTTTATAAGTGTTGCAAGTCACTGTTATAACAAACGATAAATCAAATGTGTTGCAGAATAAAAGACTGCTCTCATGAGTCTGTTCTTCGTGTTCTTGAGAACGACACTTCTTTGGTGTCGTCTGCAACTTCTCTTCTTCCTCTTCACACTGCCGCCGCAACTCCTCCGCAGCGTGATTTCCTCCTCTGAAGCGTACCCAAACTCCCGACTCCTATTTACATGAATCCCATCAGCTTTTATATCCTCCACAGGTCACAATTCTTGCGAGTTAATCCATGTTTTCTTTTCTTCTCAAGTCTCGGGATTTTATTCCCTTTTTATTTCTCTTACGCATATTCCACCCGTCCAATCCTTCCTAAAATCTCTCCACTTGAGCATATAATAATCCCAGAGGATATATCTTCCTTTTCTACGCGTAACTTTCCCAATCCGCAACCAAGAAATCCCAATATATCTCTCTGCCCCTGTTTTAGAAAATCTTCGTGTAAATCTCCTCTTCCATCGAAGTTACGCATACTACCAAGCCTGTTTCGATGTAACAGGCCGAACCAATCCATATCCAATACCAAGTTCACCAAAAGTTTAGTCCAAATCCGATCCAGAAGAGTACGCTGGTGAATAGCTTTTAAACGTGACTTTCCCGCCAAAATTCTTGTTCACGCGAGGAAGAAGGTGGAGTCCCCCTATCCTCGGCTGAGGTGTAAATAGCAGCTGTCTAGTTTGTGCCCTGGGGTTACCCCTTATCGACTGGGTGCCCCTTATCCATTTGAGGGGTACGAATAATAATTTTCTCCCACGAGCGCAAAAACCACTTTTCGAGCCAATTTCGCCGCAAAAGCTTATTTCTCCAAAAACACCTACAAAGACATAAAATACCAAAATAAGCGCAAAATCGAGTACTAACATTACAGAGAATTGAGACTAATATAGACACATAAACGCGTCTATCAATGCATTGGTAAATGAGATCACAAAAATCTTCACTGAAGCCAAATATGTAAGCACCTTCATAAAAAAATTCCTATCAAAAGCTTTGGACATATCCAATTTTAAGGCCATCCATCCTGTCTGCCCTTTTTTTTTTGTTCATTGAGTGTATTATTTCCTGTGCAATGACAGTATTATCACTGATGAGTCTTCCAGATACATATGCTGCTTGAAAAGGAGAAATAATCTTGTCCATAAATGGCTTCATTCATTAACCAAAATCTTTGAGATTATCTTGTATGAAGTATTACAAAGACCAATTGGTCTATAGTCCGCATCACAACTAGCTTTCTTCTTCTTGGGGATAAGAGAGATATAAGTTTTGTTGATCTCGCTTGAGAATATGTTTAATCGAAAAAAACTTGGTGACCATGGAGCAAACATCTTCACCAACAACAATCCACTGACTTTTATAAAAGCCTACTTGGAAACCCTCAGGGCCTGGTGCACTCCAGTTTTCCATACTTTTCGAATTGGCATGAATGTCTTGAGTAGAAGGAATACTGGTAAGAAAAAGATTATTTTCAGCTGTGTGATAACTGATGGCAGAGATATGTAAAGACTTTCATCTAGATGAGTGTTTGATGAAGTACTAATACTCTTGAAATGCCCAGTTAAGTGTTGAGATATTTCTTTTCTTGAATGTAACCAATTATTATTGTGGTCTTTGATGGAATCTATGTTGTTTCTGGCTTTCTTCCTGTTGACTTTAGAATGAAAGTACTTACTGTTGAGATCCATATCTTTGATAAAATGATCCCTAGACTTTTGTTGATAGAACTCACTTTTTTTCCTTGTGACATTGATTTAATCGCTTGTTGATGATAAAAATCTTGTTATGTATTTCATAACTTGTCATTTCATTCTTGGACTGAATTAAGCTCAGATTGTAGAGTATCCACTTTTTGATTAATATTGCCAAAATGATGTCTGTTCTATATAGATAAATCTTTTCTACAAGACTGAAGTTTCTTAACAAGTTGAAAACCAGGTGAGCCAAAGACATTAATATTCCAAGAATTTTTGATGATTTCAAAGACAAGTATTATCATTCAGCCATGCAAAGAAAAACTTGAATGGCTTCCAACATGTAGCAGAAATAGAATCAGAAACTAGCATGACAGTGCAATGATCACTGCCTACTTGAGTAAGGTGAAACAACTTAGAGTTAGGGAAACTTATATTCCAATAACTATTTCCTAGTGCCATGTCTATTCTAGTTCTTCTAGTGCCTATGCCTAAATTGTTGCTAGTCCAAGTGTATTCTTTACCTACAAAGTCAATGTCTTCAAGGCCACAATCTTGCACAATGCCATTAACCCATCCATCCATGGAAGAGGATGCACTGCTACTATCACCTAGAATATGAAAGTTTAAGTCACCCAAAAGAATCCAGGGTGCAGTGTTTACTAAACTTATTTGATGAATGAATTCCCATTGACTCTTTTTCTTAACATGATTATTATACCCATACCTACAAGTGAGAAGAAACTCGGGTTTACTCATATCCAATTGAACAACTACATTGAAAATGTTCATGGTAGAATCTACTATATCAAAAGTGAAACAATTTTTCCAAAGTAAAGCTAGGCCCCTAGATAAACCTTCAGGTTCTATGTAAGAGTGATTTGGATATTGATATTGGTTTAGAAGTGGTTTGCATTTAGCATAACTAATCTTGGTTTCACATAGAAAAATGATATCAGGGTTCTGAGTTCTTATAAGATCACTTAAATGATTTCTAGTGTTGTTTTGCTTGAAACCCTTGACATTCTAGGAGATAACCTTCATGCTGTGAATGAGATCGAAAGATATAGTAAAAACGCAACCAATAAACCAGTTAAAAAAAGTCAACCTGAGAAGTCGTTGTGAAAATAGGTTTTTTTGAAAAACTTGTTTTAACGGTAATAAGAATAGGTAACTTATGCGAGAAGAAACTAATTAAATCAAAAATAATAAATGAATACCAAAAGAAATATGAATAAATGCTATGGAGTATTAAAAATTGATTACTATGAATGAAAGAGTGGGAAAACATGTTTTGAGAAGAGTTTAATATTAAGCATCCTAGGAATTAGTCTTATTGGGACAAATAAGCATACACCATCCTAGGATTTGAATAACAAACTATCTCCATAGAAGGAATTGAAATATACAAGGTTCAAGTTTCATTTTCATTTGTTTGATTACTCTACAAAGAACTTACAGGGAGGTAGTGGCTTTCTATGTGTTGAAAATAAACTTCGTATACATGATTGTCACGCATCTTGGGAATTTATTAGGTAGGTAGCAACTATGGTGAATTTCCTAAAAGCGTTATGGCCTTTGAATGATACTGTCATTTCTTTTCCACGCAAACTTTCATTTTTAGCTTAAGAACATTAACCTTCTTATTCTTAAGAACAATCTTAATGTCTTTTCTTGTATACGAGTAAAAGATATCGTCTAGCTTCTTAGTTAATCCTTGAAACTGATCTGGCGCATGCATTTTTTTTGCTTGAGAACAAATGGTAACTTTTTCATGTGTTCTTTCTTCCGAGAAGACCTCAAGAAATCTCTATTTACATCTGTCAACCAGAAATCCAATGAATTTATGATGGACAATAAGATGTTTTCACTGAAGCGATCATTGAAGAACAAGAACAAGGAATCCAAGAGAGACAGAACCAGATGGTATATATTTTCAAAGATCTTGCTGTGCTGGTCCATGTGCAAGGACTTGTCATCGGTAACTGGTCCATGTGACACATTTTTCTCAACTTGCGGAAGCCGGAAAGACCCAAATATGAATATAAATATAAGGGATATTTTGACTTTGGGTCACATAAAAGTGACCAGCTTTGCGTTTGGGTCACGCCAAAATTTTAATTAGAGTTTGGGTCACGAGACCATCTTTGACCGTCTTGACTGTTTGGAAAGTTAGTTAAATACTAAAATGACCAGAAAAAAATTAGAGTTCGATTTATTTACTAACCAAGCCATCAAAAATTCCGTTTGACAGCTGTATGGTTCCTAATAATTAACAAATGCACGGCTAAGATTTAAAACGTGTGTGGCTAAAAGAAGTGACCAGATTCTCTTTTCTCACTTAACCAAAATCGATCTTTTAGTTCTAGGGTTTCACTTCTCTTTCCTGGTGTGACTGCAGAGGAGATTTTGCCTAAAATCTGAGAGTGTGTATCGTGTTATTGTGGAAGTGGTTGATTTCAGTTAGTATTAGTTCTTATTATCGCCGATCTACAACGATTTCGTGGTAAAAGTTATGTTTCAGTCGAGGTAAGTAAAAAAATTTCCCTAAATCGCTTAATTTAATTTGGGGGGTTTTCGTTTATCTGCTTTTTAATGATGCCTATGAGTGTTATTCTTTGCAGAAATAGTAATTTAATGGGTCAATTTTGTTTTTTCCTTTGTTTTTTAGGGTTTTGTTTTGTTCTAGAATTTTTTTAGGTTTTTTTTTTATTCCTTTTTTACCTAATGTTTTGTTCGAGTGGTGCTTTATAATAAAAATTGGTGCATGTGGGTGAGAGATATTGTGGTCCAGTGATGGCTTAAAGTATATAAATGTATGAACATTTTAGGAACTGTGATTGTTGTCAATAAAAGTATTCTTACGTGTTTAGTCTCGGTAAAATCAAGTTTCAGTGGTTCTCACCTTCCATACTTAAAATATGTATGAAAAGGTATATACATCCAATACTGGAAGTATTCAATGATGATGTCCTTTTCAAAAATTTGTACTACTAGTTTGATAAGAAAAAATCAACCATTTTTGGTTGGTACATATACATTACATACTAGAATATTTAAATGTTGAATTAATTTTAGATGGTTGAATAATTTGTTATATCGAAATAGACAGGAGCGACATTAGTACGTATTACGGTGTTTAATCTCGCTTATAGATTACACCCTTATGCTAACTCATACACCCCAAAGAGGTGGCATTTTAGACTCTTTTGTTCTAGCCGATTTTCATGTTTAGTTTGCGCATATTTATTGGAGTAATTTCTTGCACACAAGTGGGTACGCAAGGTTTTAATCATGTTGGTGG
The DNA here is from genome assembly GCA_023531295.1 of Papaver armeniacum. Lineage (NCBI taxonomy): Eukaryota > Viridiplantae > Streptophyta > Magnoliopsida > Ranunculales > Papaveraceae > Papaver > Papaver armeniacum. Next base: position 456,438 of record JAJJWW010002205.1, read on the forward strand.
TAGAAAGAGGAGAGGTGGATCTACTCATGCATCAACTTCAAATGTTGCACCATCTTCAACTGCTGCTTTATTAGTTCCACCTACATCTGAACCAACAATACTAACTACTAGAGGAAGAGGCAGGGGTAGAAGAGGAACTGGAGGAGGAAGAGGAACTAGAGGAGGCAGAGGTAGTGCTACTGCACCAGTTCCACTGTCAATTGTTGCTCCAGTTCAAGTTGCAGCATCTACAACAATTTCTTTTGGAAGAGGTGTTGGCAACTCATCCACTAATTCCAGGGGTGGTGCACCGAGAGGAAGAGGGGCAAGAAGCAGAGCAAGAGGGCAGACAGTGCACAGAAAAAATGAGAGAATTGTAGGTATTGGAATACTGCAAGATGAGGGACCAACACTGACTAGAGAACCAACACCAATGCGGAGTTTCTCGCTTTAACTTTTTGTCTTGAATTTGCAATTTCTTGTTGGTTATGAACTTGCAATTTGTGTCTCTTATGAACTTACAATATCTAACTTGTTGTTGGTAAATCCTATACCAGGACTAGATGGATCCTTCTTAAGAGGTAATTATGGTGGCAGGGGAGGTGGGGCAGTGATGAGAAGAGGTGGTGAATTTTCTTCTACATCTGGAAGGGGAAAGAGGCCAAGAATGATGTACTGGCTAGGCACAGAAGAGTAGTGGGCGAATGAAGGACTTCCATGATGTGAATTTGGTTTAATCCCTTCTTTCTTGTTTTTGTTTTGAAACATCTTAGTGTTTTTATGGATCTTTGCAGACATCCAACTCTTTCATGTTGCAAACATATTTTTTGATGAAACATGACATGTTACTTTAATCTGCTTTTTTATAAGACTTCTTTTATTCAGTTTTTCCATGTTGAGATCGGTTGATACTTTCAAAAATATGTGCATAAAACTGTCTGCAGGTGTGGAAATGAGTTGCTGGAAAAATGGTTACCAAAATGGCAGCATTTGTGCGTTTGTAGGGATTTGAAGATGGGCTCAACGGTCTGAATGACAGACAAATAACCCAGAACGTTGGATTCATCAGTTCTCAACCGTCAGATGTGCCTCAATGATACTCTAGTTAACACGTGTGAGTCACGTGTTAACGGAAACTGACGGTGTTAATTAAATAAAAATAAATTATTAAAAATAAATTATTTCTTAACAATCAAGACAGTCAATGTTGGTCTCGTGACCCAAACTCTAATTAAAATTTTGGCGTGACTGATAGACACATTTTTGTGTCTATTTGTCTCGATTCTATATATTAATAGTGCTCATTTTTGTACTTATTTTGGTGTTTTATGTGTGTGTAGGTATTTTTGGCCAATAAACATTTTTGGAAAAATCGGCTCGAAAAGCTGCACCCGGAGGACACCTACTATACGGACTCTCATTTTGGATAAGGGGTACCCAAATTACTAAGGGGCACCACCTCAGGGCAGATACTATTCGTACCCCACCATAGGATAAGGGGCACACCATCTTCTCCGTTTGAAATCAGTTTTGGCGGGAAACTGTGTGCATCGTCTGGCAGATTTTTGTTTGAATCTAGAGATGTTCCAAGGAGATTTGATCGCATATTTGTGTTGGGCTGGACTCTAATTGACCAAACAGAGTTGATACGAGTGTTTTTGACCCAACCAATTGGGGCTGGATAAGTAGGGAGAAACAAAACAGAGGCGAAGAAAATATTGTCGGGGTTTTGGATTTCTGTGGAGGATTTGGAGAGGATTTTACGCCAGGATTGGATGTATTCGGCCTTGATTCAGTCTCAAGGGAGTGTGGGAGAGTCAGGATAAGTCGGCAGACGCGTGAATGGAAAGTTAGAGAGAATTATTCTCGGAGCTTGCCGTGGAAGAAAAAAAAAGATAAACTCGGGTTTGTTAGGGTTTGCTGGCTATATAAGGAGTTGTTAAGAGTTCAAGAACGACTACGTACACTTTAGGGGAGTTTAGAACATAACAGAGCACAAAAAAAACCAAGTTGCGAGGAGATACATGCGAGAGGTTGCAGAAGAACATAGAACAACACTTAATAGCGTGAGAACCCGTAGTTTATTCTTTCAAATTTATTACCTTTGTAACGATTCAGTAACAATTTTCCAACAATTAATCGAGTTCACAATGATTCTGTGTTAGAGTTCTTTGTGTGATGGTTCTCAGAACAATTATAATCATTACAAACACGCTGTTTTATACCTTCTCTTCTTTTTAATCAACTTTGGAGCAACAAACATGTATTTTGAGCAAGTGGTTAATATGAGGAGCTAAACCCCATTCTTTGAGGCGATAGAGGAAGCTATTTTTCCAACAAGAAGTGGTATATTCTTATTTATCTATTTATTGCAATTATTTTTATGATTATTTTGCCTTGATCGATAATTGTTTGAATGATTTTTGTTAAACAATTGTGATTTCTTTTGATAGAGCATACTTGGACCTAGGTTTTTGATGTTCTATGCTTCGGATTTACACTTGTTATTTTGAGAATCTACTTGTTGCAATAGTTTAGAATCAAATTGAATGAGAAAATTGCATGAATATAAATATTGGGTTAAATCGCTTTGAACTTGGAAAAATAGTGGAATCTTAGCCTCAGTATTCTTTTAATATTGATATCAACTTTGTCTGAGTTTGCTATAATTTTTTTTCTATTTTTGTTTTGAATTTAAGTCTAAAAAAATCCTTCACAAGTTCGAGAGAATCGAATCACTTTTCTTACCACTTTACAAACAACTTCAAAATCACATCAATTTTTGGCGCCGCCGACGCGGACTTGTTTTCAGGCTTTTAGATTTAGTTTTTTTTTACTTTTTTTTTTATTATTATTTTTGTTCTTTTTTACGTTTTTTGGGTATTTATCTTTTGTCTACAGGTTCTGGATCATAAAGAAAATTGAGCCAAGGAGTTTGGTGATTTCGTAAATACTTGGAGCGAAAGATTAAAGAAAAAAGAACGGAAAAGAAGACGATTTTATTTTAGTTATTTTGTTTTTAGGGTTTGTTTATTTTTAGAAAAAAAAAAAGAAAAAAATTGTATTAGGGTTTATTATTTTTGTAATTTTTTTCTTTTCTTTTTTGGACTTTGGACTTTTGGACTTTGGACATTATTTTTTTATTTCTACCCTACGGAAGGGTACTTTTAAATATAAACTGTTTGCAGAGAAGGAGGACAATTACGATATTGTCTCTGCACCTTGGGTTCGTACACTGACATAGGAGTCAGTGGCCCAAGTCGACTACAACAGATTCATCCCCGTCTGGAACGGGAGGTAAGATTCGAACACTCGCGAATCCCACGTCAGCGAGTTCTGGATTCCTTCGTTTGCATATATCTTTGAGGACTTGAATACGGCTGCTTTAATTTTCTAGTAAAGGGCAAGGCCTGGCCATACAAGATAAGGGTTCGGATTTCATCACCGTTCTCTTCTTGCCCGCCTTAGGAACACGTAACTTACGCGAACCTAAGCCTTAAAATTTTGACTAGAACAAGACCGATAGGGTAACGAGCTTAATAGGAAAGTTATTGGAAAAATATTGGTTACTCTTTTAAGCACACTTGAAGTTCATGAAGGTTTCTGTGAGTTGAATGCGTGACTGCGCCGCATTGTAATCCGGTGAGGCCTTGGGTATCAAAGCTCCACCGAGCTTCCCTCGCCTCTATTCAACTTACTTTGACTCGGATTGATTCCAGAGGGGTTTGCTTAAATTGTAACGAATTCCATTTCGAAGGATTAGAAGCTGGTCTAGAAACAATCTAAGTGGAGCCATCATGCTTTTTTGTTTGCTAGAAATCAATAGGTTTGATTTGGTTGAGTCGGCCTTGATTTGTGATTGCATAGAATCCCTTCCTAATTCTTTTGTATGCCTGAACGTAAAAGAGACGCCCTAGGTAGATTTGTTAAAGAGAAACCTAGTAGTTCTAAGCGTCTCGATTACCTCAATTTAGAAAGTCCAATTTTTGAAGAGTCCGTTTTGAACGTCCGTTTGGGGAGACAATCCCTAATATTCCGATAGTGCCGTAAATGGCAACTTTGAAAGCTTTGTTGAACCCGACTAGGACTACTCGTCCCTCGTGTATCGAGTTAATAAACGAGAAGAAAATTATGAACTTAAACACGGAACCTTACAGCTGCTCCCAATCTTCTTAGGGAAAGAAAATGAAAACCCCTATTTTCATGTTAGGGACTTTGAGGAAATTTGTAGTACCCTAAAGATTAGAAACCTTGATGATGATGCTTTGAAACTCAGGTTATTCCCTTTTTCCTTGAAAGATAAATCCAAATCGTGGCTATATAGTTTGGCTTCTGGTTCAATTGAAACATATGAACAACTTACATCTGCCTTTTTGAACAAGTTTTCCCTAGGCACAAAACATCGTCTATTAGGACGCAAATCTGCACGTTTTCTCAACAGGAGGGAGAATCCTTGTATAGGTATTTGGAAAGGTTCAATGATCTATTAGCCCAATGTCCTCATCATGGTCTCGAAAAGGTTAGGTTAGTTCAGATCCTTTATGAGGGTTTAGATTATTCCACTACAACCACAGTAGAATCTATGTGTACCGGTGGGTTTGAAAACCAAACAGTTGATGAGGAGATGACATATTTGCATGAAATCGCCGAAAAAACCCAACAATGGGAAAATAATTGGGAACCCCAGAAAACAATTCTTCTAGGCGAGAGGAAACGTTAATAGGGTAGAAGGAGGCTATGAATCGGATGCCAAAATTGTGCAATAGCGAAAAAGGTTAGAAGCTTTAGAAGTGGGTCACACTAGTGGTATATTGGAGCCTTTTTGGGAAGGCCGAGAATAATGAAGAGCAAGCCAATGCTCTCTATAATAACACTAGATTTGATAACCGTCAAAAGTTTGACCCATATTCGAAAACCTATAATCCTGGTTAGAGAAACCATCCGAACTTTTCATGGTCTAAGGGCCAAAGTCAAGGTCAGCTTTAGTAATTCTAATGCTCCCCTGTGTTTTGGTTACACTAAGAATTCTTCGAGACCCGTAAAATAAAACGACTAGCTTAGATGACTATATTAAGATGTTAGCAAAAACTCAGGATATGTTAGCACAAAACCAAATTAGTTTTCAACAGGAAACCAAGCAGAACTTTCAAACTAATGCTCAGAGCCTTGCTAAGTTAACACTATAAGTGGGCCAAATAGCTAAGACCTTAAGTGAGAGAGATAACGGAAGGTTCCCTAGTCGACTAATCCCAATCCTAGAGGAGTTCATGAAGTAGGTGCAAAAACATCGAATCGGTTGAATGCTATTAGAACCCTTAGGAGTGGTAGAGTAGTAGACAATCGAGGTAACCATGCCCGATAGTGAACATATCTGTAGTTCACCCTCGGGACCACCACTAGCCGAGGAGACCGATAAAATTTCCGATGATGCCAATTCGGTTCCGAGAGGTGCGATTCATCGTGCCTAGAGCCCCGTTTCCCCAACTATTAGTACCAACAAAAAGGAATCGAACTTTAATGACATATTGGAGGTTTTTAAGCAAGTTACCATAAACCTTCCTTTATTAGATGCAATTAGGCAAATTCCTGCTTATGCCAAGTTCCTTAAGGATATGTGTACGCGAAAGCTAAAACTTAGCGTCCATAAGAAAGCCTTTTTAGCTAGTCACGTAAGTTCAATCATTCAGAACACCACAACTCCAAAGTACAAAGACCCAGGTCCCCTACCATTGCTTGTACAATAGGTAAACACCGGGGAGAAAAATCTTTACTTGACTTAGGAGCCGGTGTGAACTTCTTTGCCGTACCATGTGTACTTACAGCTAGGACTTGGTGAAATGAAACCTACTCAGATGACATTGCAGTTAGCTGATAGGTCTGTTAAAATTCCTCGAGGTGTTATCGAGGATGTTCTCATTGAGGTCGACAAGTTTATTTATCCTGTTGATTTTGTTGTGCTAGATACCCAAACTGTCCCCGACCCAGAGAACCAGATACCTGTGATATTAGGTCGCCCATTTTTAGCTACGTCTAATGCGATCATTAACTGTCGAAATGGTGTGATGAATTTATCTTTTGGTAATATGACTTTGGAGATGAACATTTTTAATGTCAGTAAGCTACCCTATGAGCTAGATGACACATGTGTTGAAGAGGTGAACATGATAGAAGCCTTAGTTCAGGAGTCATTACCAAACATTTTGTCTGAATACCCATTAGAAAGTTGTCTATCCCATTTTGGTTTATATTTTGATGACGATAGCACTATTGCACAAGTGAATGCTCTATTAGATTCTACCCCTGAGTTAGACACTGATAGATGGAAAGCTAGGTTCGAACCATTACCAGTTTCGAGACTACCCTAATTCCTTCTTTAGAAGAGCCTCTTAAGTTGGACCTAAAACCACTAACCGACACTCTAAAGTATGTGTTTTTAGGCCCATCTGAGACTTTACCTGTGATTATAGCTTCCGATTTGGATAGTGATCAGTAAAGTGGGCTAGTAAAAGTACTTCAAGATAATAAGGAAGCTTTAGGGTGGACTATAGCAGGACATTAAGGGTATAAGTCCTACGGTGTGTATGCATCGATTCATTTAGAAGAAGACTCCAAACCTTCTAGGAGATGCAACGTCGATCGAACCCTAAAATGAAAGAGGTAGTTCAAAAGAGGTGCTTAAGTTGTTAGATGCGGGTATTATCTACCCAATTTCGAGACATGTAAGTGGATCAGCCCGTTAGGTTGTCCCCAAGAAATTAGGTATCACTGTAGTCCATAATGATAATAATGAGTTAATCCCAACCCGAGTAACCACGGGATGGCGTGTCTGTATCGACTATAGGAAATTGAACAAGGTCACAACACTACACCAAATTCCCGGAATCGTAACAGGCATTCGTAACGGCTTATGAGCCGTTACGAATTTCCCGTTACAAATGGCCGTTACAAAAAATTCGTAACATGCTGAAGTCGTTACTAAATTTTTTTTTATTTAAATATGAGCCAAGCCGTTATTTAATTTTTTATAAGCGTGCCACTCACACGCTTGGTCACACCAGGGTCGTAACACCTGAGTATATGCGCGTGCCACTCACACGCCTAGCTTTATATTTCCACCCACGATTAATTACACGAGAGGATATTTCCTCCCACGAGTGTGCCGTTCACATGCGGGAGTTCCATGGATAAGATAATCAGAATTCTCTGTTCTTCCATTTTTCATTTCTCTCGAGTCTCTTCTGCTCCTCTGCGTCTCAGGCGAAGAAACTAGGGTTTCATCACTTCGATTTTTCATTTCTCTCTCGAGTCTCTTCTGCCGAGAAACATAACAGAAATCTCTTGAATCTTTCAATACCTTTCCATTAGCAGAGATCTATAAGTGTTAATCGTTAGAAGTTTTTCGATTTTTAGGGTTTTATATTTTTTTTAATCGATCTGTTTTTATGGCTTCGTTTCATCTTTATCTTCCATTTTTTCATCGATCTGTGTAAGTGTTAATCGTCAGAGTTATGTTTTGTTAATCTTCTTCATATAAATCTAATTCCATTTTTTTTTCTAATTTCCTGTTAGGGTTTGAAGACTTGAAGATTGAAGAATTTTGAAGACTTAGAAGGTATAAGTTTCGAAACATTGAACTAATTTTAGGGTTTTATGTTAATTTCGAAATTTTCTATTTTTTTTTTACTTTGTAACCTAATTTCTAGTTTGTAATCTAATTTCAATAAGTTCTAATTTATAAGCTGTTGGTGCTGATTGACATCATTAGCTTCACTTGTCTATTATAGTTTTTGATTTGTTCTAGTTTTTGATCCACTAGTCCTGTGTAAATATGCATGCTGCTGTTAGACATGGTGTAGTTTTTTTGCCTTAGAAGCATACTAAGTTGAGTAGGGAGAGTGCTTATATAATCTTGGAAGGTTTGATGAGAGCTAGACAGAGACTTGGACCTAGCTAGCCATGTGTAACAACGAGCGTGCGTGGGTATGTGAGGCGTGGGTATGGCAGAGCGTAATTGATTAGTGTGTGTTGTTGTGACATATGCTTCAAAGTCGATACATTTTAAAAGTTTGACTAATGTTGTTCTATATCTTGGTCATTGCAGAGCCGGGAGAGGATCCTTTTGGCAAGAGACAAAGCAGAAAAAGAAGCACCGGCTACGGAATCATTAAGGTAGTAACCTAAATTCCAGTTTGTATGTTCTATAAATATGCTCATCATGATTTGAACTTTAGTTTCATTTTAAGGTAGCTTTTCAAGTTTAAATGAACTAAAGTTATGAAGTTTTGTTTTGATATTGATGGATTCTAAGTGAGCATGATGATAACTGTCCTAGTGGTGATTTACAAAAGCTACTTGTAGCTCATTCTCTCTTCTTTGAGGGGATGTTTATGTCGTTAACTTGCAGGGCTTCGGCAACCCTGTACCACTAGGACTAAGTTATTTTATTTTGTATGTTAAGTTGTGTATAAACGAGTCTGGTTTTATGTACTCTGTTGTGAGCATAATGATAATTGATCCTAGTGGTTATTCGCAAAAGCTACTTGTAGCTCATTCTCTCTTCTTTGAGGGGATGTTTCTGTCGCTAACTTGCAGGGCTTCGGCAACCCTGTACCACTAGGACTAAGTTATTTTATTTTGTATGTTAAGTTGTGTATAAACGAGTCTGGTTTTATGTACTCTGTGAGCATAATGATAACAGTCCTAGTGGTGATTTACAAAAGCTACTTATAGCTCATTCTCTCCTCTTTGAGAGGATGTTTCTGTCGCTAACCTCATGGGCTTTGGCAACCCTACCACTAGGACTAAGTGATTTTATTTGATTCTTTTAAATATCAATTTTGAAGGGTAATATGTCATCTGAAGTGATCAAGAAATGGTTGAAGTGTCCTCGTAAGTCTTTAGAATACAGACAAGGTGTGAAGTCATTCATAGAGTTTGCCAAGAATAATGGTGGTGGGAGTCATTTATTTTCATGCCCTTATCGTCGTTGTATGAATGGTAAAGGCTTAGTTGCACTGAGTGAGATCTCATTGCATTTGCTCAAACATGGTATGCATGAGGTGTACACATCATGGCGATATCATGGGGAAAGTTCAGTACAAGCAGCACAATTAACACATAAGGATAATACTACAACTGAATGTGTAGATAATGATGATGTTACAGCAGGTTTGAATGAGAATATTACCACAGAGATGTGGATGAGAATGTTAGGGAAGGGATGGATGAGAATGTAGAAGTAGGTGTTGATGAGAATGTTACAACAGTGTTGATGAGAATGTTACAAAGAGGGTTGGATGAGAATGTTGGAACCAGCGGGTGTGTTGAGAAAAGAGATCAAATGGCTGAGAAGGCAAGAGAACCATTATATCCTTCATGTCCTAATGGAAAGTCAGTAATGTACGCTGCGATAATGATGAACAACATAAAAACTCAGTATGGAATTTCAGACAATGGTGTTACCGCAATATTAGAATTGATGAAAGAGTTGCTTCCCGAAGGTAACACCCTGCCATGTAAGTATCCAGGATATCAAGAAGATTATTAAAGATCCGGGGATGGATTATGTGACTTATGATGCTTGTGTAAATGTTGTATACTTTATTGGAAGGATAATAGTTCATTGGTGAAGTGTCATGTATGTCAAGAACCTCGGTACGTAAGAGTTTTTAATGATGAGAGAAAACTTACACAAGTTGCGCAAAAGACTTTAAGGCATTTTCCGATAATTGCAAGGCTGAAAAGACTTTATAGTATACCATGGATAGCAGAGGCAATGCTTTGGCATTCTAGAGCACGAGAGAGATGTTAATGTCATGCATCATCCAGTGGATTCTACACTTGGAGGTGTGCGGATAATTTCTGTCTGAATTTGCTAAGGAAGCACGGAATGTTACTCTTGGGATAGCAATCGCGGCTTTAATCCAAATGGATGCTTTGGTCCGAATTATAGATGTTTGCCGGTGATACTGTGTCCGTACAACCTTCCTCCTTCGATGTGTATGAAGCGCGAATTTTCCATGTTATGTTTGTTGATATCAGGTCCGAGAGCACCAGGTAAAGATATTGATGTTTACTTACAGCCATTGATAGAGGAGTTGAAAGAGTTATGGAATGATTGTGTTATGGTGTTATGACATTCGATGTGACTTCACGAACTCGATTTTCTTTTGAAGGCAAGGTTGTTATGGGCCATTCATGATTTTTCGGCATTGGGTACTGAAATTTTGGATGTGTGACTCATGGGTATTATGCGTGTCCCACCCGTGGTGAAGAAACAGATTCAGAGTGGCTGTCATATAGTAAGAATATATGTTATATGGGACACCGAAGATGGCTGCCATCCCAACACAAGTCTGATTTTACAAAACAAATTTTAGTGGAGGGTAGAAGATGGTAAAGCTCCATGGCCACTAACGGGATTGAAAGTTCAAGAGATTGTGAAAGATATGAAAAGTAAACAGGTAAGGGTAAACCACCAGCAAAGAAACGTAAAAGAGGAGCGAGAGCGGATAGTTTGCAACAAGGTTGCCGATGAAGATGTTTCGACAACTCTCTATTTTCTCGAAGGTCCATACTTCATGATTTGCCGAATTGGGGATCGAACGCATCCGTCATTGTACAGATGTTATGCATACGAGAAAGAACATAACTAAGCATATTGTTAACACTCTCATGGGTAATAGTAAGTCAAAAGATGGTGTAAATGAATGTAAAGATATGGAATCTATGGGTATTAAAAAGAGGTTATGGGTGAAAGAGGATAGTGCATTTGGTAAAAACAACAATGGAACATGGATCGTTTGCCTTAACTAAAGATGAAAAAGTATCTTTTTGTACAAAGGTCTTTCAAGAACTTAAGAGTGCCTTCTAGCTTGTTCCAATCTTCAGAATCGCGTGAGCATTAGTCCACCGGAGTTGAAGAATTTCAAGTCACACGATTACCATGTAATGATGCAATCTCTGTTTCCATTGCTAGTTCATACTGCGACTTCATTACCTAAATATCTCATGAGTTTCTCTTCTCCGTATTAGTATATTTTTCAACATTTTGTGCGCAAAGGTTATCAATGAGAGATGAACTTCTACAAGCGAAAGCTAGTACGGTGGAAGCAATGTGAGTAATGGAAAAGTATTTTCCTCCATCTTTTTTTTGTTATTAGTATCCACTGATGATTCATCCGGCCGATGAAGCTTTAATCTGCGATCCGGTCAGATTTAGGTGGATGTACCCCTTTGAGAGGTAAATACAACCCCTTACTTTGTTGTTTAATTTTTAAGTTGAGAATTATTATTATTGAACTATTAATCATCCTTGCGGATCTGTTAACTTTTCTTGTAGGTTAATGAAAGGTTTTAAAGGATTGGTGCGCAATAAAAGGTACATTGAGGGGTGCATTGCAAGAGGGTATGCGCTGCGAGAATCTAGCTTATACCTTATGGAGGACGTGTCAACTGATGGTGGTGGTACTCATAAACATACTCGGCATGCTTTTTTGGATGATGACTATGATGGTGCCGATGAGATGCCTCTTAGTTCTGGAATGAGTATTACTCAATCGAGCACAATTTGAACAAGTGCCTGGCTGGATCCTATCTAAGTATGTTGGAATAGATAACGGCAAAGGTAACTTTTACTTAACTCTTTTAAGTTTATTCAATTTCAATTTTGTTTAGTCCTCCTCAATGAGAAATGAAAATATTACAAATTAGAGGGATGTAGCATGATGGTGACTTAGTGCATTTTAGTAGAATGTTTTTGTTAGTTAACATTGAGTTCTTTGTCGATTATTATGTTTGCATCATCTCGATAGTCTTTGAATTGGTATTGGCTGTAGGAAGTATGATTCTTATGTTAATGGTGACACGTCTAATGGTCGGACCTCAAAGAGTTTTCATCTATGGTTGCGCGATGAGGTCTTGTGTTACCCTAAAGCTTTTAGTAGTGGTTTGAATACAACTTGTTATGGTTTTGGTTGTGATATCGACTCGCCATCTCCGTATATAAGATTATTAAAAGCCAAAGAAACCGATTCAACAATATGGAGACTCGTGCAAGGACCACTCTTCAAGGCACAATCATATAAGAAATACCAAGTAAATGGGTTTACTTTTAGTAAACAAGAATGCAGGGTGAAGAATGTATCACGAGAATAGCGGTGTGTCAATGAAAGTCATTACAAGACCGCAAGCGAAGTCGGCCGAGGAAGCGAAATAACTTATTACGGCGTTATTAAAGATATAATCAACTTGAACTATTTGGAATTTGAAGAAACTGTTTTTCTGTGATTGGGTTAGTGTTGGAGATACGAATGCTTGCAAAGTTGATGCAGTTTCAAAGGTTGTAAAGGTCAACTTGTCGAAAATGAGAAGCATAAATAGAGTGGTGGATGAGCCGTTTATCCTTGCATCCGGCTACTCAAGTGTTCTACTCAAAGGATCTTCTTTGAAAAGGGATGGTCGTGGTGTTGCACTCACGATGAGGGGTTAACATCTTGATTAGATAAATTTGAAGTTCCTACATCTTTCGGTCGTTCTTATGACAATGAGAATTTGAAAAAGCTGCTCATTCTCGATTCATTTTGAACTCAAACAGGTTGCGATATGTTTTACCTTACCCAACAATATATACAATGACGCCGCTTTTAGCTCTCTTTTCGTGAATTTTTTGGTTTTATTTGTTTGATCACTTATTTTTTGAGGTGTTAGGTAGCTTCTTTTGTTAACGTGGATGCTCTCTTTTAGCTCTGTTTGGTTTTCCCTATTTTGATGTTTGAATTTCACTGGGGTATGGCAGCAAAGAGAGGTCAATGAATATGGACAACCGAGTTTCGTGAACGCAACAACATTAGGTCACCGAAGAGGCGCCTTGGCTCGTACACATGTGCCTATTTCATATAAAAGCTGGGATGTTGTTGATACAAAGTATAAGGATGATATTTGGAAAACCCGAAGGTACAATACTTACCTCGAGACATGATTTTTCTTCACTCGTCATTTAACTTCTTTTATCGTTATTGCAAATAAGTAAGGCATTAATTTGTTCTATCTTTCCAGTCGAATATGATGTACCCGAGACATCAAAGGAAAATATTCTCAAGGCCGGTTACGGGTCCATGGAGGAGACTGAAGAGTGAGTTACACCATGCCTACTATGAACCTGTCCCTACTCATGAAGAAAGGATTCTAAATGTTCCACCAAATGTCAAAGAAGAGGATTGGATAAAATTTTGCGATAATGAAAGAGAAGAAAAGGCAAAGCAAAGTATAATCGAGCATAAGAGAAAAAGACAACAATATGGCTACACACATTGTAGTGGTCGCAAATCTCATGCTATGGTGAGAGCTGAACTGGTACGTATATTCGCAACTTACCTCAAACTTTGTTATATTCACAACTTAGTTGTAACTCAATTATATTCACAACTTACCTCAACATCCTTATGGAAAACTATATGATTTTACATTGTATTTGTAAATTTAGGAGGCCGCAAATCGATGCACCGATAACTCCCCGAGGATGTGTGGGTTAAAGCTCATACACAAGAAGGTGGTTCAATTTTACCTAGCGTGGTGCCATTATTTGTGAGTCGGTTTACTTTTCGATTATTTCAACTCTTTTAAAAACATATACTAGATATTTAAGATATTAGAATTTACTTGGTTGTTATGCTCGACACTACGGGAGAAGCTCAAGAAGGCCCAAGATGAGATCAAAGAAAAACAGGATGCGAGTCTTCCAAAGAAGAACCTAGTGCAATGACTAAAGCTTTTGGGGCAGATTCTAGAGGACGGGTTCGTTCTGTTGGTCCTATATCTCGTACGCAAATCAACCTTTCTCGCTCCAGCAGCGTCACAAGGTAAATGAACCGGAAGCGAAGGAGGGTGATCTTGGTGGGATGGTGGAAGAAATAGGTGGAAAGGTGTGTGTTCTGATTGATGGCTTTGTGAATTTGTGTGGTGTAGTGGAAGAAATCAAATATGCAATTCCAGTATCAGTTAGCTCAAACGTTCCCAGCACCTCAAGAGTTGTAGCCTCGCAAACTCCATGCAATGTTTCTGCTTCACCTCAAACAGTTCACATGCTGCAACAAGTTCACTGTTGAGGTGGATGTATCACCAGCCGCGACAAGTTCACTCCGCTGGGAATCTCCGCATCACCACTTCATCAAGAGCACGTGGTGGACCGCTTTATTTGTTGGCCGAACTTCGAGAATGAAGTAGTTGCAACCGGTGATCTCTGTGTCTTGGTGCTTTAGCAGATCGGTTTCACGGAGATCTTATACCTATACATCTTGCCAAGGTATGTATCGATGATATTATCATGCCAGATGCAATCATTGCGAAAGCTAACAAGTATGTAGAAACCTTCAGAGATGTCGGAATCGGAGGATATGTGCTTCATCCAAAGATGTGCCTCTCAAGCAAAGACACACAATCCCTTTCTTTTTGAGCTAATCGATCTCAGCCTTTTTGAGCATCGCCTAATATCTGCCTTGACTTATACAAATCTTTTTGTTATACTTGCGCAGTTCAAACTTTTGTACGTATCGACCGATGCGCATACTCCTAGGATCTTTTTTTATTTTTTGGCAGTTCACACTTTTGTACGTATGCTAACTCGATGCGCATACTCTTATGCAACTATGCATAAAAAGAGCTTTACTGAAGCAACTTTTTTGGTCCAATGTAACTTTTTCTATATATGTGAACACAAACCGGCTTATGAATGGATATTTTCTTTCAGTTCATCATTTTGTATATGTAGGTGGTTTTTGTTATGTTATATGTAAATGCACAGGGACTTCACACAAGGTCAGTTGAAGCAGTAGTAGCCAGTCGGGAAAATATCAATCCCTGGTAAGTACTTCACTTGGTTATTATACTTAAACTATTAATTTTAAATTTGTGGCTTTGACACTCGGTTTATAATTGCGAGGTATTGCGCTGGTGGGAAGAATCAACAAAATTCATATACAAGTAAGTTGTTTTTTTGGTTAATTGAGTGTTAAGGCATGGACAACTGTGGTGCACAGAAGGGGACTAAGGTTTATGTTTCTTTTGAGTGCCTAATGAGTTGTGTTTGTTCAGATGCATCTGAGTACTGCAACGAATTTGACTTGCGCAAACCACTCGAGAGGCATATATTGAATGCACATCGAATTGAGTGTTTTAGTATCCAAGAGTCGCCAAGTCTTTCAGCTTTTCGTGATCTATGTTCTTCATTCGTAACTCAAACTTCAAGGTATGATAATTATAAACAAGATATTTTTATTGCAGGAGTGATGCCTTAGCTCCAAAAGTGTAGGAAAAACTAGTTATTATACTTAAACTATTAAGTTTGTATTTGTATGTATTCCTTTAGAAAGTTTCTTTGAGAAATTTGGTACTTAGAGGAATTTGATACTTAGAGAAATTTCAGTTTCTTTGTTATATGTTCGATTTCTTTGTTATATGAACACGAGATGAATTGAATGAATGTTTTGAAGACTTCATATCTTAGAACTTATAATGACTTGTACTTATGGTACCCTTAATCTCATTTTGGATATTCCGTTTTTGTTTAGTGAAGAAGGTACACATATATATCATGTTCAAGTCAGGTTAGTACTTCTAACTGCAACTATATATATCATGTTCTTTTCTGTTGGCTTAACCTAAAATAGTCAAATTGATAATTTGGCGTTTACTATTGTCTGTTTTAGATTTGGAGAACAACCATGGTACCATTGCAAGGTCTGGAACTAAAGAATTCATGTAAGTTGTGGCTGCTTGGTGCTTTGATGTCGTAAGTTGCATGCTCCATCTCTCTTACTACTCGGCAGTGATAACCTCATAATTTCTCCCCTCTAGTTTTGTTGTGCATACTTCCGACATCTAAATAGATATTTTTTTGTGTTTGCAGGTTAATTGAATTGATGCTCTGTTGCAAGTTGGGAGCAGAAATGTTGGAGAACACGACAGTCATTAGGTTGGAGAGCAGATGCAAGTTTTGTAAGTTTCTATGTGTTTCCAAGTTAGATGAGTTTGTGAACATAAGAATTTCTATGAACTCGATACTTAGTATCCCCCTAGTATTTCATACTTAACAAAATTTTTGATACTTAGAAGAATTTAAGTTCTTTTTGTATTAAGCTATTTGAATGTGATAAGAATTGATTGAATGTGAGATGAATTTGATTGAAGAAAATATTGTTGATTGTGGAGGATGAAATGAAAGGTGTATGCAGGTAGTTTTGGAATTCGGCTTATTCCGGCAGAAAATGAATCACGGTCAGCCTTGAACAAGTCAAAATTGGTCAAGATCTGACCAATTTTGACCAGTCAAGGTTGGCCGTGCAATAACTTTTTTGTTGTTACAAAAAAGTTAACGCTGACCGAGTATGTTACAACATCCATGTTGCAAAAAAATTCGTAATGGCCCGGAGAAGCTGTTACCACGTGGCAAATTGTGTACGGCTCAAGCACATTACGAGGTCCGTTAAAAAAAAATTCAGAAGCCTGGCCACAAAGCCGTTACAAAAAAATGTAACACCCACTTTTGCAATAAAGTAGGGCCGTTACAACCCGTTTTTGTAACGGCCTGGTTCTGTTTCTAATCCCAGAATTTGGTGTAGTGCAAGGAAGGATCACTTTCCCCTTCCTTTTATCGACCAAATGCTAGAGAGATTAGCTGGACATAGTCATTATTGCTTCTTAGATGGCTACTCCGGTTATAATCAGATCGTTATTTCCCCAGAATACCAAGAGAAAACCACTTTTACTTGTCCCTTTGGTACCTTTGCGTATAGACGCATGCCATTCGGTCTTTGTAATGCCCCTGCGACTTTTCAGCGTTGTATGATGAGCATATTTTCCGATATGGTAGAACGGTTTCTAGAGGTCTTTATGATGATTTTTCAGTATTTGGTTCATCTTTTGATGAGTGCTTGCATCATTTGACATTAGTGTTGACTAGGTGTAAGGAAAAGAATTTAGTGCTTAATTGGGAAAAATGCCATTTTATGGTTAAATCAGGAATTGTGTTAGGGCACATTGTTTCTTCAAAGGGTATAGAGGTAGATAAAGCCAAGGTTGACCTTATTAAGACGTTCTGAGGTCCCAAAAACCGTAAAAGATATTAGGTCATTCCTAGCGCATGCGGAGTTTTTACCGTCGATTCATTAAGGATTTTAGCTTGATTTCTAGACCTCTTTGCAATTTGCTTGCAAAAGATGTTAAGTTTGTCTTTGATGATGCTTGTTTAGAGGCTTTTGAGAAGCTTAAGAATTTACTCACTACTGCCCCGATAGTCCGGGCACCTAACCGGAACCTACCCTTTGAAATTATGTGTGATGCTTGATTATGCTATAGGTGTTGTGCTAGGTCAGCGAGAAAACAAATTACTTCATGTGATTTACTATGCTAGCAAAACTCGAATGATGCCCAAATGAACTATACAACTACCGAGAAGGAACCGTTAGCCATCGTGTTTTCCTTGGATAAGTTTAGATCCTACCTATTAGGTTCTAAGATCCTAATCTATACCGATCATCCGCTTTAAAAATACCTTTTGTCTAAGAAGGATACCAAACCTAGATTGATTAGATGGATCCTTTTGTTACAAGAATTTTGTCCAGACATTAGAGACAAAAAGGGTGCCGAAAATGTAGTAGCATACCACTTGTCTAGGCTAGTTGTTAGTTTCCCTAATGATTCCCTTCTTATAAGGGATAGCTTTCTGATGAACAATTGTTCTCTGTTTCCCAATCACCTTGGTATGCGAATATAGTGAATTATCTTGTTACTGGTCGAATGCCTCAACATTGGGGTAAGCAAGATCGTTCTAGGTTTTTAGCCGAGGTTAAGCATTTCTTTTGGGACGATCCTTATCTGTTTAAGTATTGTCCGATACCATATTATTAGGAGATGTATACCCGAGAATGACCAGTCCAAAGATTATCTTCTTTTGTCATGAACATGCATGTGGGGGTCATTTTAGTGCTAAGAATACCGCTTGCTAAGATACTTTGCAGTGTGGTTTTTACTGGCCTTCGTTGTTTAAAGACTCCCATAGTCATTGTGTTTCTTGTGAGCGTTGCCAGAGGTTAGGAACCATTTCCCGTAGAAATATGATGCCTTTGAACCCTATTTTAGTGATTGAGGTCTTTGATGTGTGGGGCATTGATTTTATGGGTCCATTTCCTAATTCTTTTGGTTATCTTTACATACTTGTCATTTGTAGACTATGTGTCTAAGTGGGTTGAGGCGGTTCCGTGTAAAATAAATGACCACATGGTCGTAGTCCAGTTTTTGAAAGAGAACATACTTACACGTTTTGGTACACCACGAGCTATAATTAGTGATGGAGGTTCACACTTTTGTAATAGACCGTTTGCACTTTTAATGAAACAATATGGTATTACCCACAAAGTAGAAACCCCATATCACCCACAGATTATTGGTCAGGTAGAGGTCTCCAACAAGGAAATTAAGCGTATTCTAGAGAAAACAGTTAATCCTAATAGGAAAGACTGGTCGTCGAGGCTTACTGATGCCTTATGGGCTTACCGTACTGCGTTTAAGACACCCATTGGAATGTCACCTTATCGTTTAGTGTTTGGAAAGGCATGTCACCTGCCTGTTGAGTTAGAGCATAGAGCCTATTGGGCTATTAAGAACTTAAACTTTTCACTTGACAAGGCAGGAGCTCACAGAAAGCTCCAGCTCAATGAGTTGGAAAAAATTCGTAGAGATGCATACGATAGTGCTAAGGAGTATAAGAATAAAATGAAACTTGTGCATGATAAGAATATTTTACGAAAGTCATTTTCTCCAGGTCAAAAAGTTCTTCTGTATGACACTCGTTTGCATCTATTCCCTCGGGAAGTTGCGCTCTCGGTGGGTAGGTCCTTTTGTGGTCCGATTGTTTTTCCTCATGGCGCTATTGAGATTGAGACACCATATGGTAGTAGTTCTTCAAAGGTTAACGGTCAGCAATTGAAGCCCTTTTAGAGCCTTTTCCTACAGGTGATGTTGAGGAGGTCCCTCGGAGGACCACTGTTTACCTTGATTGACCATCGAGGCGGTTTGTATGTTGTATCTTATTTTTGTAGGTTTTTGGTTACACTTCACCGGGTACTATCTTTCCGACTTCTCTCTTTACTATTTCCTCATGTTACTTATATTCTTGGTACTGTTCTTTAATTGGAAACATTGAGGAAAATGTTAGATTTAAGTTTGGGGGTGGGGTAGAAACTTTTGTTACCTTTTTGTTACAATAAATATACTCCGGAGCCTAGAAATTTATCCTTATTAAGGATGGCACTAACCAATCTAAGTGGATGGAAGCATTTTGGTTGTAGGAGTTGAGGAACCAATCTGATTAGATGGAAACATCTAAAGAGTCTATTCATAAAAGCACGAGCTCGGGTGTTAGAATTAAAGAAAAACATGGTAGTTTCGCCATATCTCGTTGAATCATTTTCACTTCTATTTTTATTTTGTTTTCTTTAAAATATGTTTGTTTAAGTGATTAGGTGGGGCTCACGATTCAAGTTGTTACCACTGCTAGGGTGAAATAGAGTGATTTAGATACCGAAAAAAAAAAAAAATTTTGAAAAAAAAAAAAAGTTGAAAAAAAATTGAAAAAAAATTGAGACCAGACCAATCGGAATAAATTCAATAAAGTCGACCACTTTGGAACCCTTGAATATGCCAGTTGTGTTGACCTAGAGTTAGGATTATCGACCACGGGTTCCCTTGTATATGCCAGTGTGTTGATATTAGTCGACTAGTATCTCGAGTCCATTAGGATAGGTTCGTTTTGGCATTGGCCTTGGACATATATGAGAAACATCGTTCACCTTAGTCAACATCAAAACCATCTATGTTTTTCTATATCCATCTATTAATCTATCCATGTGATTGCTTGAATCGGTTATGATGTTCAGAAACTATCTGAGTAGAGCTCTGTGACTTATATATGAATTTTAGTATGCTTGAGTGCAAACTCGTGTACAACAATTGGAATTTCGCATCAGGGTACTTCCTCCTGTAGTCATTAAGTAAGTCAACCAATGAGATTCTTTAGTGCCTTCCAAGGTTTTGTGTAGATAACTAGAGTCCGGAGTGTAAAGGTTTTGTGGGTACACCTCTGGTAAACCCTCCCGAGACTATAACTCGGCCACTAGGGCCACCTAGGGTTTAAAGGCTTATTGCATACGATAAATGCAATCGACGATGCCTGCGACAGTGAGTTAGGTTTTTATTTTATTTTTGCTCGAGGACTAGCAAATAATAGGTTTGGGGGTATTTGATAGACACATTTTTGTGTCTAATTTGTCTCGATTCTATATATTAATAGTGCTCATTTTTGTACTTATTATGGTGTTTTATGTGTGTGTAGGTATTTTTGGCCAATAAACATTTTTGGAAAAATCGGCTCGAAAAGTTGCACCCGGAGGACACCTACTATACGGACTCTCATTTTGGATAAGGGGTACCTAAATTACTAAGGGGCACCACCTCAGGGCAGCTACTATTTGCACCCCACCAAAGGATAAGGGGCACACCATCTTCTCCGTTTGAAATCAGTTTTGGCGGGAAACTGTGTGCAGCGTCTGGCAAATTTTTGTTTCGAATCTAGAGATGTTCCAAGGAGATTTGATCGCATATTTGTGTTGGGCTGGACTCTAATTGACCAAACAAGAGTTGATACGAGTGTTTGACCCAACTTGGTTAATGATAAGCCAGGAGAAACAAAACAGAGGCGAAGAAATATTGTCGGGGTTTTGGATTTACCGTGGAGGATTTTACGCGAGGATTGGATGTATTCGGTCTTGATTCGGTCTCAAGGAGTGTGGGAGAGTCGGGATAACTTTCGGGCAGACGCGTGCATGGAAAGTTAGAGAGAATTATTCTCGGAGCTTGCCGTGGAAGAAAAAAAAAAAGATAAACTCGGGTTTGTTAGGGTTTGCTGGCTATATAAGGAGTTGTTAGGAGTTCAAGAATGACTATGTACACTTTAGGGGAGTTTAGAACATAACAGAGCACAAAAAAAAACCAAGTTGCAGAGATACGGGCGAGAGGTTGAAGAAGAACATAGAACAAGACTTAATAGCAGTCGCAGAACCCGTGGTTTATTCTTTCAAATTTATTACCTTTGTAACAGTTACGAACAATTTTTCCAACAATTAATCGAGTTCGCTAGTTGATTACGTGTTAGAGTTCTTTTGTAACAAATGGTTCTGTAACAATTATAATGTTACAAACACGCTGTTTTATACCTTCTCTTCTTTTTAATCAACTTTGGAGCAACAAACATGTATTTTGAGCAAGTGGTTAATATGAGGAGCTAAACCCCATTCTTTGTGGCGATAGAGGAAGCTATTTTTCCAACAAGAAGTGGTATATTCTTATTTATCTATTTATTGCAATTATTTTTATGATTATTTTGCCTTGATCGATAATTGTTTGAATGATTTTTGTTAAACAATTGTGATTTCTTTTGATAGAGCATACTTGGACCTAGGTTTTTGATGTTCTATGCTTCGGATTTACACTTGTTATTTTGAGAATCTACTTGTTGCAATAGTTTAGAATCAAATTGAATGAGAAAATTGTATGAATATAAATATTGGGTTAAATCGCTTTGAACTTGGAAAAATAGTGGAATCTTAGCCTCAATATTCTTTTAATATTGATATCAACTTTGTCTGAGTTTGCTATAATTTTTTTTTCTATTTTTTTTTTGAATTTAAGTATAAAAAAATCCTTCACAAGTTCGAGAGAATCGAATCACTTTTCTTACCACTTTACAAACAACTTCAAAATCACATCAGTGACCCAAACGTAAAGTTGGTCACTTTTATGTGACCCAAAGTCAAAATATCCCTAAATATAAATATGACTATCAATTTATACATATTTCTTATAGTAACAATAATCACTTAAAAGGGTAGTTTTAGAAAATATCCCCTTATCAGTGAGATAACTCAATTATTTATGGGACAAAATTTAAAACCAACTAGCTCAATTAATTTGGGACGGCGAGAGCACTTTTTACAAAAGATCGCTACCGCCAGATTTTTCTCTTCTCATGTTCTTCTCCCATTCATTGTTTTCGTTCTGATTTTTTATTTCTAGTCTAGCTACTATGAACTATCTTGTTATTATTTGAGTTTGTTATTTAATTTGTTACTGACTAATTAAATCTTTGACATTAGGTATTTCGACATCGTTAATTATTAGGTTAAGTGTTCGTGATCGTGCTTCAAGTTCCTATGATTGGAGAATATAAATGTTATCATCACCATTAAAGACAACAACAACTACATGGTGCAAATTCTTTGTTTTGCGATACGAAGAAGAGGGCGAGAGAACATACTTTGTGGGAGGAAAAAGAAAAGAAAAAGAGAGAAAATGCGTAATTGGATTAGCGTAGTCTTTGTGTCATGATCCTTTATAAGGAAGAGGTACCTCGTCAATTCAGTAAAAAAAAAAAAAAAAAAAGGAATCCAATCAATAAAAACCTCTTTTCTTATAGTGAAAAATACTTGAATCCCCCTACTATATGGGTTCAACATATACAAGCCCCTCAAAGTGGATCCTCCACTATCAACTCCACACTTTTTATTTTTGATATCTCTAGGCCCAGAATTTTTATTTTTGGGGCCTGGTTTTGAATTATCCCGGATTATTTGACGTCAAGACTTTCTTTAATAAAAGTGAAAATACCCAAAATAACATCCGGTATTTATAGTCGTTTTATAACAGAAACAGAAATCCAATTCAGGTTAGGTTTTAGCTCTATATTCTCTTCTCTCGATTAGGTTGATTTCTTCAGTAGCAGAATTAGGTTGATTTCTTCTACACGAATTGTTGCATTGAAGAACAAGAGTTCGTTAATCTGTTGTTGTGTTGAAGACGAGACGAAGAACAAGGATTCATTGTTGCTTTTTCTCAATTTTTATTGATGTTATTCATTGGATTTATCACATTATAAATAGAGATAGAGAAATCAACGTAGGTACGAATAATTCAACTGATTTTTGATCTAGTTTTCAATTCAACTGATTTTTGATTGTTACAATTGCGATCTAGTTTTTTCACTTTTTTTATTTGGTTTTGATCTCGAGTATGTTTTTGTTGATGCTTACACAGGTTTGGTTGATACCGAGAAGAGGAATAGTAAGAACATTGTTTGTAAGTAAGAAAACAACAAATCTAGGTAAGAATTTTATTTTGTTCTTATTTCAAATCTGTTTTCAATTTTTTTTTTTAATTATTTGTTCTTCTTGCATGTCCGATCTGTTAACTTTTGTTGATACTGAGAGGAGTATGAAGAAACAATTTTGTTTCAGTAGAACAACTTCAATTTAATTTATTGGACATGCTATTTTTTTGTTACAGGATATGTAACTTTAGGTTACACATATATAAATCATGTTGTATTTTTAAGCATGTGTAAGGAAGATGCAGATGTTTTTTAGTTGCATCATGTGTAATTTTAGTTTACACATATATCATGTTTTTTGTATTTTAAGCATGTGTGAGGAAGATGCACATGTTTTTTAGTTGTAGCATGTGTAATTTTAGTTTACACATATGTATCCTGTTGTATTTTAAGCATGTGTAAGTTGAAGTTACATATATATGTCCTGTAACATGTTTATGTGTAAATAGTTGTATCATCTGTATCTTTTACTCATATTTATCTTGCCGCATAGAATATACTTCTCACGAGGGGGCAACGCCCCCGAGTGAATTTCGTTCGTTTTAAAATTTTGATATTGTTATTGTGTGTATTGATATTTTTTAGGTTGTCATGGATTCTGTTAGTTTCATTGCTGTTGTTCGCTACTTTTCAGATTTTTATTACCCTGCGTGTTAATACTGATATCAGACTTGAAGAGTTTAAGGAACAAGTTTGCCGGGAATGGAAGCAGTTTACTCCTCTTGGTATTACTTTCTTCTTTCGAGAAAGTGGGAAAGATTTCCCGCTTGACTGTGATTTTTCGTTGCAAGCTCTTATATCCATCACAAATAGTAAACAAAAGACCGGTGTTGATATTTTCTTGCAAAATGTTCCTCGTTTGGCCTCTTCCTCCAGCTCTAGGCAGATTCTTCTATTTCTAAGCAGGTCTAGTAGTATGTCTTCGTCCGTAAAACAATCTTACCGTTGGAATGTATTTGGAAGATAAAAGCAAGCCTGCGAAACCTTTGTTATCGGATGGTTGGCCCAAGGTTCTTGGTGAGATTGGAAATGTGTTTGTTGAAGGAGTTAAGCAAGTCAGGGTTGCTTAAACTAAGTATCGTCTTAGCATTGGTTTCAAAATGATTGTAACTCACAATGAGCGTTCTAGGTTCACGGCTAAGTGTGAAGATGAAAATGCGGCTGGAAATTCCATGCAGCTTCTATTGATGAGAGGAACGAAATGTTCAGGTAGGTTTTCATTGTTCTGTCATCTAATGCTTAGCATATGTTATGTGTTGTTACAGTATGTGTAACTTTGGTTTACACATGATGTTTTTTGCACCATATTGTTTTTTGGTTGAATTTTTTATATTTTGTATGAACATCTCCAGGTCAGGTCTTATAACCCTGAGCACATTTGTGGTGCTGGTGGGCGCAACTTGAACCAAACATACTCCACCAGCTTCTCGTCTAGTTTGATTGAGGAAGAAGTTCGCAAAAATCCTCACAAGAAGCCCAAGCAAATTGCTGCTGATTTCCAGACCAATTATGGGATTAACATGGAGTACTATCAGGCATATAATGCTAGGGAAAAGGTTTATGAGATGATTTATGGCGACGATGTCAAGTCCTACTCGCACTTGGTATGGTATATTGATGCTATAAGGGAAACCAACCCTGGTAGCGTGATAAAGTTTGAACGTGAAAATAAACAGTTCCAACGGATTTTCATCGCATTTGCTGCATGCATCAAAGGGTACCGGTTTTGTCGTTCAATGGTATACTTGGATACTACTTTCCTTCCTGGTACATTCAAAGGTTGCTTGATGGCAGCTACCGGGATCAATGGTGGTAAAGGTATGCTTTTTTTTCTTTTTTAACAACTTCAGTTGACAAATAACTAAGAGTTACACATGTGTAACTCTCAGTTACACATTACTTTACTCAGTGTGTAACTAAGAAAATATCATCTGTAGCCCTTAAGTTACACATTTGTTTTAGCATGTGTAACTTGTATTTACACATTGTTTTTGTTTGTGTGAAACTTATTATTTTTCGATTATGCACAATTTTTTTGTAGGATTTTTCCCCCTTGCTTTTGCACTAGTCGATTTCCGAGACTATCGACAACCGGGAGTGGTTTTGAGGAATTTGATCGAAGTTGTTGGTGATGGGAGGCCAATCACCTTCCTTTCGGATCGCCATGAAGGAATCTTGCATGGTGTTCCTCTTGTCTATCCGGATGGGTTCCACAGCTTCTGCTACTATCATTTGACGAAAAATATACCCATCACTGTAACAGATCCTAGGTACTCGCTTGTGATGGACCATTTACGAGAGGCGACATACGCACTCTCACCGAAAACCATGCGAAAGCCATACGTAAGATTAGAGACTTGAATCGCAATTGGGTGGCTGATTACATAGAGACCATACCACCCGAATCATATGCGAATGCCTATTTCAAAGGTTTTCGGTATGGACGAACATCTAGTACTCTAGCGAGAATCGATCAATAGCTGGGTTACGGTTCACAAGAAGATGCCTCGATCTCGCTCTTCTTGACCAGGTTAATTAAGTGTGTGTGTGTGTGTATTTGTTTTGTTGTTTGTTGTCTTTTTATTTCATGTTTTGTCACTTTATGTATTCATCATTTTTTTTTCCCTTTCAGATTCGGAGGAAAAGAATGTGTTTGATGGCGGAGCGTCGTGAAATTGGTGCTAATATGATGACTCCATTAACCCCGAGTATGAAGAAAAGCTTGTGGCTCTTCAAGATGAAGGTTTGGCTTGGGAAGTATTGGTTGCTAGTCCTACCGTGTTTGAAGTTATTAGCGAAAGGTCTCACATGGTGGACCTCGAACACGAGACTTGCACTGTCAAAGGTTTGGTTTCTTATGCTTTTTCTTCTCTCTGTATGTTCTTTTTTTCCTTTTCCGATTAGATATATGCATGTGTAAATACTAGTTACACATCTATTTTGCAAGTGTAACTTAAAGATACACATCCTGTATATGCACATGTAACTATCTAATTTTGAGTGTTTTATGTTTTGTATGTGCAACCAACCGATTTTTTATTTGTTTTTGTTTTTTCAAGGTGGCGCGTATATGGTTTTCCTTGTGCTCATGCTCTTGCAGCCATACGGAAGATTAAACGTGAGGCTATTGATTTCATTTCACCGTATTTTACAAGCGACTATTTTAGGAAGACTTATATGCATGTCATCCAGCCGATTCCCAACTACAACAGCATCTTTGAATATCATCCAGACAACACCGTCATCCCGCCTACCGTGAAGAAGCAACCAGTAGACCCCAGGAAAGAGGATTATAAGTAAACGTGAGAAAAAGGTGAAGAGAAAAGTTCGTTGCAAAGAATCGCAAGGAAACAGTCACAACAAGGCAAGGTTGCAGGAATCCTCGGAAGTTCACACCTCACTAGCTTGAGCCTACCAAAGTTCATTTTTTGCAAGTAATGATTTGATGTGTGGATAGTTATTTGTCTTGGATTGTTTCTTTTTTTAGTTTTCTTCATTTCGATTCGCATGGACCAAACGTTTTTATTTTTCCCGCAACGTTGATTATGTGCAAGGACCTATTCATTGATTTTATATTTTGTCATTAACGGTTGAAATGCGGTTTATTCTATTTTTTTGATTTATTGTGTATGTCGATCGGTGGTCAAATACTTGTGTAACTTCGATCGGATGTGTAACCGAAGTTACATCTTTGTTAATGCATGTGTAACATTAGCTTACACATGATAAATGCTGGTGTAACTTTATTTTATTTTGATTTATTGGGCAAGTCCGATCAATGGCTTGTGTAACTTCAGTTTACACTCAAATATATAGATGTGTAACCAGAAGTTACACACTTTGTGAATGCATGTGTAATATTAGGTTACACATGATAAATGCATATGTAAACTCGGTTACACCTAAAGCATCATGTTAAGATGTGTAGTTACTTAACTCGTTGCATACTTTATAAAACCCGTACACACAAATGTAAAAGTTATAACAAGATAAAAGTTTTTAATTCAAAGAATTTCAATCCAAAAATATTTTCAAAACCAAGAAATGATAAAATCTACTAACCGATGAAATTTAAAAGTTTCTAACAACATATTTTCCAAGTCTAACATCCGCTTGTGGCTAACAACATATTTGCTAGTATAGCTTTTTATCTAATCCTAATGACCGCTTTTACGCATCTCTGAATGGATCCGAAAGATTCTTGTATAGCATGCTTCCTCTCATGCGGTTCTAAATTTTGTCACCCACCATAGCATCATACTTGAGGTTAATTTTTTGTCAAGTGGTTTATTCTTCATCCCGATCTTCATGTAAGTGCATACACATGGAAGATGATGAATCGTACCTTGTGGGGGCGAAGCCATATACTTGGCGTTTTCATTCATCCCAAGAGCATAAGGACACAAGAGTATTTGTTCTGTAGTAATTGCAAATGCATATTTCTTGGCTTGAAGAAGGTGTTCACTCCTGAGTTGCTTAACGTTTGATGAGTTCATGCAGGACCAAGCATTAGAGGTCTTCAACTCATACTCCAGCAGTGTGTAGTGTGTGTTGTTGTTGCACATTGGGGCGAAAAGTCTGACTACATCGTTCTTGTACTTGACATACTCCTTCGCAAGCTTTGGAATCCAAAATTTCTTGAATTCTTCGTAATCCGTCAAGTACGTGATCTGCAAAACCATTTGGAATGTCAAACTCACATTTTTAATCAAAAGTTTTACAAATGAACAAGTGATTATGTAAATGAAGTTACACATAGGGGCTTGGGTTTTCACTAGAAAATAAGAATGTGTAACTTCAGATTACACATTATAAATGGTTGTGTAACTTGATTACACATTATAACCGCATTTGTAACTTCAGTTACACATTATAATCAAGTTTCCCGACATAAAAAAATCATAATCTTACAACACACACTACACATTATAAATGGAATAAGATTTCAAATATATCAAGTACTTACGTATGCTTGTGGCGACAGGAATATCGCTTTGTCATACTTCGTTGTTAGAGTTCATCTTTGTCCTCAATCTGCTAATGTAGAAGTCGATGAATTCGACTCCAATAAGGATTCTTTCTTGGTAAGTTGTAGCATTAGTTCTCCGGATATATTAAACAACCTGGCTACCATTTTCGTCGTGTTCAATCCAAGTAATGTCTCTGCATTACAAAGAAGTAAACTATTATTCATCAACATAACATAATCAAGTAGTAATATCCAACAATCAATAACAGAATCAAGCCTACTTGGAGTCAATCTAATTACATTTTCGAATGAGTATGGAAATATTCAAGCACTTTCTCCTTATTCTCGCCTTCGACCTTTCGATAACTTGGAACCTTTGACATCCTTTCTCATTGTTCCGTCATCTTCTTCAGCAACCTCATCCATTCTTTCTTCTTCTACACCTGGACTGCGTCCATTCTTTGTTCATTAACAGTCTTCTTAATCTTCTTTGACCTCTTTTCATACTGCTTCAGATCTTGTGTTGGAATTTTTCTATTCCTCAAAGACACGTTGTTGTATGAATCTTTGGTTGGTTTTCTTATTGTATTCGCAACTTCCTTCAAAGAACTCTCCTGCCCCGGGGTATTGGAGTTTTATCTATTCCAAGGCTAAAAAAGTTCCCTGTGTTGTAGATGCGTAAAACAAATATAGGCAGAATCTCAAGAATTAGCACATGTATGTAACTTAAAGTTACACAAGCCAAAATAATAATGTACTGTATGTAACCTCAAGCTACACATGCCTTTTACAATGTGTAACTTGAAGTTACACTTCCATTACAAACAAAACAAGCCAAAATAACAATGTACTATATGTAACCTCAAGCTACACATGCCTTTTACAATGTGTAACTTGAAGTTACACTTCCATTACAAACAAACATAAAGGAAAAATAAAACGGAACAGTGGTTACCACTCACTAGTGGAAAAGGGGGGTTAAACGACCCATATCCTTGACCCTCATCGGCGGTCATCAGACCGTGGACCGGTCAAGACTGTCCTTGATGTGGTAAATTTTCGGAGCACATCCCGCAGTGCTAAACCCGGTCGTTCCATAAAATTTTTAATTACGGCTATGTCCCCGATTCATTAACCCACACCACGACCGCTGTACCTAGTTGATTCAGTGGTACTTTTCTTACACGTGAAATCTAACTTCCCACCATTTCCCACCACGTTATTATTGGCGATCTCTCTCTCTCTTTCTCTCTCTCTCTCTACATTAGTTCATTCACAGAGACATTCACATAGAAAAAAAAAACCACCCAAATTTTCTTCTCCTCTCTCAGAACTAAACCATTGATGACTAATTAAGCCCTTAAATCACAAACCCTCACCGAGATTAACCTTTTACATATCTTAATCGAGGAGCAAGTTAGGTTTAATTTTCAAAATCACAGTGCAGTGTATTTAGTTAGGGTTTTTGATTGAAGTTTTCTTTTTTTCTCCCCTTTTCTTTTACTTGTCGATTCTCTTCATAGGGTTTAACAATAATTGTTCTATTGTTGGATTTCAGGTAAATCTCAAGAGCTTAATTGTAGTTCATATCTTCCTCAGGCAAGTTAGGGTTTTGGATTCAATTTTTTTTCTTCTTTTTCTCTACTGGTCGATTTTGTTCATGGGGTTTAACAATAATTGTTGTATTGGTGGATTTCAGGTAAATATCAAGAGCTTAGTTGTAGTTGATATCTTCCTCAGGCAAGTTAGAGTTTTGGATTCAATTTTTTTTCTTCTTTTTCTCTACTGGTCGATTTTGTTCATGGGGTTGACAATAATTGTTTTATTGGTGGATTTAGTGTAATCTCAAGAGCTTAATTGTAGTTCATATCTTCCTCAGGCAAGTTAGGGTTTTGGATTCAATTTTTTTTTCCTTTTCTTTTACTGGTCGATTTTGTTCATGGGGTTTAACCACAACTGTTGTATTGGTTGATTTCAGGTAGATCTGAACAACTTAAGTTGAAGTTCAGAAATTTCATCAGGTATATCTGATTTTGTTTGATTTGGGTGATAATTTTTTGTTTAGGGTTATGTTCTTAGTTTGATTTGATTTGTATTTAGCTTATTTGTTTTGATTTAATGGTGATTATGTTCTGATTTTAGATTCTGAAGTGCTTTTCTTAGTGCATTAAATTTGATTGCTTAGATAAGATTTAGATGCAAATATATGTGAAAATTGCTAGACTAGAAAATTGACATTAGAGCTTTTTTATTAGTTCTTATGATTATTTTTGACCATGTCAGGTTCTGATTGAGCAGTAGTGTGAAATTAGATTCTGTGTTGTTTTTATGAGCATCCCCTGTAATATTTCATGTTGATATATTGACATAATAATTTGAAATCTTTTCTCATAGGGCATTAATTAGTTAAATCTATATTTTTGTGGGTCATTTGGACAGAGATGCAGTCGCCAGGGTGAGTTTACTTCATTTTGATCTATTAAGAGTAATGTCAGATTAGTCATGTCTATATTATTGTTTTGCTTTTTTTATTTTGATACTAAGGATGTGCAGGCTGTATTGAATCTCCAAATTGTTTGGTTGAAGTCTTCTTCAATCTGAGAAGTAAAAGTCTACCCTCACACTAAGAATCTATTTCTATGGTTGGTACTTGGTACAGAAACTTCGTTACTTTTTATTTTCATCGCACAATCGATTGTTTTTAGCTCACTGGTCAGATGTCCCCTGTTTAGTTGTTTTAATTGAATTTGAATTGTTTTAATTGAATCTGTTTAGTTGTTTGCATTTTGTTTTCTATGATAGCGGTTGGGTCATTCGTAGATGCCATGGCAAGAAATTGAAAGTGGCTTTTTGATAGGAGTTGTTGCTGGATGAATTTCAGGATATGTTATATTTGATTCAGTCATATGTATTGCTAGCCTTCTAAGTGGAAGACTAGTGAGGGAAAGAGTTGCTCCAGCCATATGTATATGCCTTACAAATTAAGGTAATTCGAAATGTTCATTAGTAATAGATTTATATCAATTGGTTGTGTTTCTGGAATGGAATATTGAAGTGAATTTGTGTATTTTACAGGACTCATATGTGATATAGTGTTGCTGAACATGTTGCTCAACATTTGCTTTATGTTTTTCTTATAAAGATGCTAGGAGTTGAACATCCAGGTGCTAAGGTAAGACTGATACATTAGGAATACGTATATTTTTTATTCTTTGGGTTTGTATCTGTTCTTGAGAAGGATTAATGTCAATTATAGTTTGAGTTATATGCAAATGGATCCACTTAATGTTGATTGTAGTGTTGCTTAAGTTTATTGTACATTTATTGAGGAAGTTCCTTATATGAGCGAGGTATAATTACAGGGTTTAAGCAGGTTGTTATGCTTACAAGTGATGTGGTTGAATCTCACGAAGATGAGTGGAACTGGTGGCCACACCTTGGGATGTTTTCACATTCATTTTTCTCATCCTTTTTACCGTGGACATTAAATTTTCTGATTGATATTGCTTAGTGGTGTAACCAAGAGTCTTTATTTCGCTTTTTCTAGTTGCATCATAACGACATGATATTTGTATTTTGTATTATCTTCATACATTTTAGGTTTGTACTTATTGTGTGTTGTTCAAATTTCACAGGGAAGGTACCACAAAGAATCCTCTGAATTTGAGGGACCCTGGGCAACCAACCCCCTAGTGTTATAACTCTTCCTTCAAGTAAGACTATTCTATACACTTCAAATTTTGTCTATGTTTTAAGAATGCCTGTGTTATATGTTAAGTTGTCAATATATAAGGTACTAATGTTGTTTTCTATATTTTTTAAGGTACTAATGCTGTTTTCTATATTTTTTATTTGACTTCTTTGTAGGGAGCTTTCTAAATGGGGAGAAGGAAGTCTTGATCCAACTCCAAACTGATAAGACACTCTTGGTTGATCCCTTTCTCCGCCCCTTGTTGAAAAATATGTAGAGGTTTGTATTATGTCATAATCAACTAGAATCCATCACCATCTTTCTTAAAAATAATTATGGATAATGGATTTATAAAACCATAATTTAGAAGAGTCCATACAAAAGTTCATTGACGTTTCAGTGGTTAGGACGATGAAGCCATCTTTGCTGACTACGTCGATGCTCACCGAAGCTATCCGAATTAGGGTAAGTTTATAGAATTATTAATTTTGAAATGACCGAAACCCATTTTTTCGCATTTAGTTTTGATGTGGCATTTGGATTTCTATTTCACCATATTTATATATCTTTAATACTGCTGCTCTTTTAAAGTAAGCACAAGTTGCTTCCCATTTTTGTCTACTTATCGTAACCTTGCACCTCGTATCGTGTAGATAGCATCAATAATCATACAAGGAGATCTGCAAACGAGTTCTTATTACGTGACAAAGTTAGTGAACTGTGTTTATAAAGGAATTGGATTCCTGCAAAATGGTTTAGTTAAGTTTTCATTTTTTTCTCCTTATAAGAACCTTGCACTCCGAATTGTGCAATTAACATCAAGGAGGATACAAGGAGGTGGCAATCTTGAAAATGCTTTAACTTTTGTTGCTCTTCGGATCTGCTCCGCACTAAAACCGTAGTCTCTTAAACCACCTCCTTGTATTTTTGTTGCAGCCATCCCAAAATGAGCATGATTGTTCCATGATAAATCTCTTGTAAATGAATATACTTACGAACCTTTCTTTAGTTAAGTGTTCAATCATAGTCGAGTAGTATAATAGTGAATATCTTCTTTGTTACCTTGGCTTTTCAAGCGTTTTGAATTCATCTTTGTCATAATGTTTGTTTCACTTCGTATGACTACGTCTCAACAAATTAAAAAAGAATCTAGCTACCTTTTCAGTGCTTGAAAGCGTGAAACTATTATGCATAAGTAATTGTGAATTGTACTTATTATTCTAGGATGGTAGTTTGAGATTTACTTTGTTTCCGTTTGTCACTAACTTAAATTTTGGTTTGATTCCTTGTAGGGTGGCTGGGAGACGGAGATCCAGGCTATTCATCTCTGTCTCATTCTGTTAGCTTATCTGCCCTGTATCAGTAAGGTGCCAATACTTAACCCTAAGGTTTGGCATTACAAGGTTTGGTTCTGTCAGCTCACAAGGTTCAGCTTCATGGTTGCTTCTGCTGGTACTTCTCGATGCCAAGTTCACTTCCAACTTAGGGTATTCCTCTATACATCTGTGTAGGTTCTAAATTTCTGCTAATTGGATAAGGTTCCACTTATTAACTTTCAGAAGTGGTACTCGTATCTCTCATAATTGTGCATTATGGATCCATTTTCATCCTACTCATTCTAGAAAATGATCAGAAATGTTATTGGTCTTTCTTGCACATGGCGTTATACATTACTTTCTATTTGCTTGTTTCTGGTGTGGTGGATCCAAACGATTTATCATCTCATTCGGCAGGGGTCTCTGATGTTCAAGGTGAGTCTGCTACGCACTTAGATCCTGATCATTTTTCCAAATTTGGTATGTTGCCATCTCATTTTCATCTCAATGGTGTGAAGGGAGGATTCAATTATGTTTCTTTCTTTTGTGGTAGTTCTTTATACTTTATCAAATTACAGGTGTTTGTAGATGAACCTCCTCTGTTCTCAGACCTTGTGGGGTATTTTTAATCTTTGGTGCTTGTTGTTCCATGTTGGATTTGTAGCTGAACCTCCTCTGTTCAAACCTTGTGTATCATTGTGCTTATTAAAATTTAATCGAGCTGGTGGGTAAACTAAAAATGGCCGTGCTACTTTTACTATTTTTGCATATTATTTCACCGAAAAGAGAAAATCTTGATCTAATTATATTTTATGCCGACCGAAGTGCAATTTGGTTCCACGAGATCAGGCTTTCCGAGAATCCATTCACAGATACAGGCAAAGGTGGTATTCCTATACTTATGTTGATTGCATGGGTTACCTTAAGTTTTAAAATGTTATCGTTCATCTTTCAGGTGAGGATTCGTGAGCCTAAAGAATCTGAAATGAGGTATCTTTCCTTCATCGACTAACTGTTCATTCTCGCTAACTTACTACATGGGCAAGCAAATTCAGCTCATGGCATGATATCCAGTGAGGCCTTTTCTAATTTGCTACATATCTAAATTGGTCGGTGTAATCGATAAACTGTTGGAGATGATGAGTATTGGAATGGAGATGCTCGTGCCAATGATGAGTATTGGGATCAATATGCTTGAGGTAAAAAGCGTTATTCAGTTCCTCGTTTAGTTACTTTATTTATTTTTTTACCTTTTTTATGTACATGGAGATTTGAACATTGATTCAACTCTTGATGTTGGCAGGAAACTACTTGAATGTGGATTGTGGCATATATGCAATCATGTAAACAGTTGCACCTAATTACAGAAAGGTAAACCTTGTCTCTTAAATTAATTTACAATGAATCAATTACCTTTCCTGCCATAATTTCGAAATAGGAAGGCATTATATGGTTAAGTAAATGATATAATCTTGATTTCTATTAAGACACGCATGCCTACGAAGAACATCATATAGTGTCATTTTTCTAGAACTAGTACTATTATAAACAAAAAAGAACTTAGTAACGTGGCTGGTGAATTCTAGGGTCCCTATGCTTGTTTGACACCAAATTTAGTGCAAGTTCAAATTATTTTCTTAATTTAGTTTTGTCTATGTCATAGTGTATAACTTACTACCAAATGAGCTGAGATGGATTGACACCAAACTACTTCATCCTAAATTTTATTAATGTAGTTTATAGAGTGCAAAAGTAGTTTATAGAGCGCTTTATACTTTCTTCCTGTTGATTCCACTGGTTAGCATGCTTCACTAGTAATTCAAACTTCTTTTGTTAGAATTGTGTGAAATTGAATTGATCCTGTGGTGCAGTGGTATCACATGATGAGCTTGTATTTGTAAAATTCAAAGAACCAATAACCTTATCTTATCCTTATATATGGTAATGAATGAAAACATGGGTTTACTGAGGGAAGCTCTTAATCATGTTGAAAAGAGATGTTAGTTGTCTAAAGAGACCCCTACCTTGCTCTTAGTTCTCTCATATATTAGTTTGTTCATCTGTCATATTTATTTAGAAGATGAAACCAAACATGCTAACAATATATGCTTAACTGATCTGAGGAATTTGTACTAATCTTCACAACTTTGCACTTTTTATCCTCCTTTAGTTTTTCTCTGATTGTTGCATGTGTTTCTGGTATCGGTTCTATAATGATTCAGTGGTTTCCATGGATGAATTTTGTTGTAGCTCATGCTTTATTTCGTCTTCTGGTTGGGATTGTAATAGGGTTCTTCCTACTGGTTTATCAGTAGGAAGAACAAAATTGTTGAGTTATTTTGGTTATTCATCTTGTTGCCTCTCTCGCAATTTTGCCGATGGATTTTAATGCAGTGCACGCATTATGAAGTAGGAATACGTTCTTCATCATCATCTAAGTTTATAATTTTTTGTTTAATCAAAGTTTTTTAGTTCATCATTTTGTAATGGAATCCTAGAACTACATATTACAATCGGGTCGAATCGCAAATTTTAATCCTTTGTGTAATTTGAAACCAATGAATCAATGAATGTTAAATTGAGTGATTTTTTTGTGCAAGTTTAATTTTTATTTGATTTGAAATTGGTTTTCATTTGAATTCTAATTTGAGTTTCATTCGATTCTCATTTGAATTCTAATTTGAATTTCATTTCTTCGGTTAATTTCAGACTTTGTTAGATTCATCAAATGTGCCATACTGACCAATCAATCTATTTTTTTATATTAAGATTTATATCCATGACTCGGGTCAAGACAAGTCATAAATTTTTGACCGTTGACATTGGCCGTTGATATAAGATTTTCAACGACCCCCATAGAAACGCCCTAGTTGAAAAAGACGCTCAAACAGTGACCCTTTCTTGACCGACAAAGCAAGTCATAGATACGAGTTAAATGACTTGCTTTGTCGGTCGCGAAACTGCTGATTTCCACTAGTGACTTGAGCTAGGTTCTGCATTCTCCATCATTGCAGGTCCAGGTTCAATTTTGTTAATGTCACCGACAATCTCATCTATCATTTCACTCACTGCAACATCCTTCATATCAGTAGGGTTAGCTCCTAGTTGCACCAACCTGTAGGTCTGAGCATTGTCAGGCTGTGTTTGCGGTGTTGTAGCAGTTATCACCATGGAGTCCTCAAACTGTGTTGAAGCAAAACCGTCGTCAATAGTTTTTGATGTTGGATGAGTTGGAGCAGTCAGAACCAAACCATCACCAATAGTTGCAGGTGTCTCTTCAATGACATTTGCATCATCACCTGTGGCTTTCTCACGCGGCTCAACCACAACACCACCTTATGCATCTTTCTTTTGTGCCTCATCAAGAAAGATGCGTCTCTTCATCAGCTTTCTTCTCGCGCCTCATCAACAACATCTGCAGGAGTGCGCATTTTCTTACCAGTGGGCTTCTTCTTTTGATGAGACTTGCGCCCCTCTGCAGAAGTTTGAGCTTGTAGAATTTTTGGCGTATTTCCAGGTGCTAGGCTCATATATGGAACTGCACAAGCATTGAAATGAGAATTAGGATGATGATTATGATTATGATGTTAAAAAAAAATTAATAAAATTTCAAGAAGAATATATCATGTGTGATTGACTGGCTTGGATAACTAGCATGTGTAACTTCATGTTACACATGAATATGGCATGGATACCTAGTGTAACATGCAGTTACACATGCATCTAACTAGTGTAACCAGAAGTTTCACATGCATATAGCATGTGTAACTAGGGATTACACATCCATATGATTAGTTTACTCAACAATAATCAAGTGTAATCAAGTTAAACAAGCATATTAAAACCGAACAACTAAAATATGAACCTAAAAGGTTTAAAGACCTTAGTGTCAACTAATTGGGTACCTCTATCAAGTTAAAGAAGCATATTAAAAATGAACAACTACTTACATTCTTCATGGAAGGATTTTTCCGTGTCATCTTTCTCTTTCTCTTGCTCAGTCTCTTTCTTGGACTCTTCTTCTTCATGTTCACTACCTCCATGCTCGTAGCTCCATCTCCTTGTTGATGGTTGCTCCATGCAAGAACTCTACTTCTTCATGCTCGGTAGCTCCACGATCAAGCACCTCCATGTCCAAAGATCTTCATGTTGCATAAACTCTTCCGGGTCACTTTGTAAGGATCAATACACATTGCTTGCATAATTTGGCAACTAAAATTGTGAATCTTGAATTCTGCTGCTCTGAAAGGTCCCTTCCGATATCCCTTCTCTCGGCAATTTCATACACCGCTTTAAACATTGCTTGGTTTGCTTTGTTGCTCTTTGATTGGCCATTCTCAATGGTTCGCGCTTTGCCAGACTTTGCGGAGTCGTCCTTTCTTTGGGTACCACGATTGATATACCTCTTTGCTTCTCAAGTCTGTGAAAACTCGACCACAAAGCTAAGAGTTGGCTGCAATTAACAGATGGAGAGGTTAAAAAGAGATAGCAAAAACAGTTGAACATTCTAAATATACAAATTTTCGATTTGTATGTGTAACTTAAAGTTACATAAGATTTTATATGTGTAACCTATAGTTACACATATAAATTGAATTCACCTGGTGTTATGTATGCATGTGTAACTATAGGTTACACAAGCACATTTAAATGTGTAACTTATAGCTACACATGACAATTCTGATTACATCAAAGTTATATCTAAATTATATTGATATTACCATAAATTTACAAAACATAAACCAACTAACACTTACCGAAAACTGTGTCATGTCTGTTATAGAAATGTAATCCGAAATATGGTATAGATCCCACCTTCCAACCCGCGGGATATCTTCTTCGTGGTCTGCAACTTTCGGCATTGAGCCTTCTGGTGCACGTTCAGCAAACAATATACGCAACATATATAAATTTTAATTAGTCAAGCAAATAATATTAAAATATCACGAACGTAACACTAAAAGTCTTCGGAATAAAAATTACACACAAGCTTTACCGGTAAGTCGCACACAAGCCTTCACATTTGCCAAGCAATTAATATTATCATGAATTTCTTGAAACAAGTGCTCGTGTATTAAGTCAGGCCAAGACACCTTGAGCACCGTCTCATATGTTTCAACGACACTAAGATATTTCACGTTCACTCCATTAGCATTTATGTCGCTAAAAAATAATACACAAAGCAAAGATAAAAACCTATCAAACAAACTAGATCCTTCTCATCAATTTTCTTTCTTTTCCCACTTTTGCTCCTTTTGGTCATAAGTTGTTTTATCTTCTCTAAAGTTTTGTCTTAGTCTTTGTTGTTCGATGTCTTTGTAGACTTAATATCGGTGAAGAACTTCTTTGTACAAAACATTGTCAATCAAATCCTTATGAAAAGTTCTTTAATAGCTTTTGACCCTTTCTACTTCCAATCCTTTGCATGTAAAATAAACCCCGACTTTCCGGGGTGTAGACTCTATAAACTTATCATCACCAAACTTGAAAGAACAAGGTGTGTCACAATCCATATCAAAGCAGTTCAAAAGCTTCAAGACGCGCTTTTGTTGGTAGTGATTTGTTTTGTTGTACTTGGTACAGTTTGGATCATACTCATCGTAATACATCATTACGAGCTTACCGTAAGCAACTCTCAAAAGATATATCTGAGCCCTATCAGTCAGTACTATAGGTTTTATCACCTTTACCAAATCCTTAAAGACATTCAAGGATTGCCTTAATTTTCCTGTACACATCACACACAAAAATAGCATGAGTCAGTATTTTGTGTACTTATCAAATACACTCCTTTATAACTGCAAAATCAAAATCATGTCACAAACTATGTTTATTTTCCAAGTACACAAACTGAATCATTCTATTATGTGTTGTGTAACCTCAATTTACACATGCATAAGAATCTGTATTTGATGTGTAACTATAAGTTAATCACACCACAAGGCAAGTCAGTGGTGAGATTTTTGAATGTGTAGCTTGTAGTTACACAGTAAATTGGCAAGTCAGTGTTGATATTTTCAATGTGTAAATTATAGTTACACATACACAGTCAATCAATATATAACCCATTGTAGAGTCATTGGTGAGATTGTTTAAAGTGTAACTTATAGTTACACATACCCTTAGCAAGTCAATGGTGGGATTTTCCATGTGTAACTTATAGTTACAAATCTAGGCTCATTTCTATAAGATTTTCCATGTGTAACTTATAGTTACACATTCAATTGGCAAGTTAGTGTTGAGATTTTCAATGTGTAAATTATAGTTACACATACACAGCATTACATATGATCAAAACATGAGATTCCAAATGTGTAAATTATAGTTACACAGCTCCTTGGCAACTCAGAGGCAACATCTTGAATATGTAACTTACAGTTATATAGGCTCATTTATATGTGTAACTTCAAGTTACACACTCAATATACATACCACAATACTGGTTAGTGGTTATATTTTGAATGTGTAACTTAAAGTTACACAGGCCTTGTTTGTATAGTTAAACATTAACAAAGGCATTTTCAATAGCATGATACCATAACAACACATATACTCAAATAATTTCACATCTAAGTACAAAACATTGTCAATCACTACTAGTTACACATCCTAAACACAACAAATTTTTTATGTGCAACTACTAGTTACACATCCCAAGGCAATTCAGTGGTGACAGGCTCATTTGGTATGTGTAACTATAAGTTACACAATCAATATACAAACCACAACACAGTCAGTGGTGACATTTTGAGTGTGTAACTTATAGTTACACATCTCCTTGTCTGTGTAGTTGCATATTCACAAGTATTACATGAGAAATAAACATGAGACCATGACAACAATAGTTTTCACATCTTAGTACCTCGTAATTGTATCATCTTTTCGGGGATTCATTTTTCCTTTCACCATTTTTATTTCAAAAGAAAATTGATTCTAATCATAGTTGATGTAGTAATAAAATCAAGTTAGTTGATTGCAATTCAACTTAGAGTTTCTACGGTTTTCAAACAGTAACATCTCAGAAATGAAATCCACTAAATCAAATTACAATCAGTTATATCACATCCATGACTTACCTTTGTTTCTATTCAGTCGTTATTTCATGGATTTTATGCACAAACGATTGTTCTCCTTCTCCGATCTGTAAAATTATCAGGCAGAATGAGTTATGTTCGTTATAATCTCATTACAAACCCTAGTTCAAATTTTTGACACGAATTAGTAACAACAAGAATCCAAACTAACAGATTCAAATCAAAACATACCTAGTGATTCATCGTCGGAGTATTTCATCAACAGGAATCATTAACAACGGCGATTTAGGTTTTGAAACTGAAATTGTTTTTGTGATTTTTTTTGGTTTTGAATCTGAAACTGTTTCAATCTGTTTCTCTGATTTAGGGGTTAGCAGATTCAGCAGATGATGAATAGTTTTTGATCTCGTTCTTTGTTTTGCAACAGATTTCAGGAAGATTTCTTGATTTTTTGGGTTTTTTTTCTAGATTTGTTTTCTGTTTTCAGGTGAGTGAGATTTGTTTTCTCTCTCCTGGAAAATGAAATAATGGCTTCTGAACGAGAGAAAGGTAGGTGACGTCTATTATGTACTCGAGGCTAATTTAGTCTTTTCGCTTTCATTAAATTTATTTTTTAATTCGGGGCTGGTTTTAAAACTCTTTTAACTAGGGGCCTCATACTATGGGTTATCCATGGGTGGGGCCTTAGCCTAATTTTCCCTTTCTTGTATTGGTTAGATCAGGGACGAGCTTAGCAAGGGGCTAACCCGGGCTATAGCCCGTCCCTGATTTTTGTTTGATAGAAATTTTGTATAGGTAATTTTTTTAATATTAATAATTAGCCCACCTCTATTTATGATTAGCCCTTGTAGTTGTAGCACAATTAATTTTAGCCTAATATCTTGTTGGAAACATAGAACTTCCTTGGTCACATCCATTTACATTCCAGTTTTTCTTCAATATAAACCATAAATTTCTTTATCCAATGATTTTAATCAATTTTTGTACTTAAAATTTGCGGATCTTAATTAAAAAAAATTATATCTATCTAGGATTCTATAGACAATTTCAAGCTAATCATTCTTCAGTAACTCGTTCCAAAAAAATTTGCGGTGGCCTTTTGGCCGCATTGACAATTACTCATATTCTAGCCCTACCCTAGGGAAATTTCCGGGTCATTTATTCTTTTACCGGTAGAAACAAGAAAATAAATATAAATATTGAAATACCACTCAAATGAAAGAAAAAAAAATACAGTATATCTCAGAGAACTAGACTCGTTGGGAAACCAATCACCGATATTGTCAAAATAACTGGAAAAGAAAGAAGTAGATAACTAAAAATAACTAAACCCCGCACGAAACAGATAAAGTTCATGCGCACCTGGCTTTGAAAATTCAGAAGTAGTACAAGTACCGTTGTTGCAATTGATCCACACAACCTCGGTGCCACATAACATCATAACGGTATCATTCGACCACATTCCTACAGGCCATGGATGATAACGACTATTTTGAAAGATCCGCGTAACATCTTTGCGAAACTTCCTCTTCCAAATAGGTTTGGTGGTACAATAATTCTCTAGTATCCAGATTTCCATCCACTCTTTTGTAGTATAAAGAACTCCGAGTTTCCCGTCGCAGTAGATTGCAACGCAAAGTGTTTCCCCGATATAGTTTTCCATCTCCTGTGTAACTTTGATAATCGTCCACTTCTCCTGATCCACATAGTATACAAATATTTCACCCAAATTAGTTAACCAATGAAATCCCCCATTAAGAAAAATTCCGTTTCTGTGTTGTAATATAGTGCCCTCGGGATTACTAAACTTAATGTATGCCAATCTCTTCCAAGCCCAGTTGGTAGAATCAAACACCTCACAATGATGTCCAAATCCCGTATTTGTATCGGATAAACGAAGTATCTTGAATTGCAGCTTCGGGTATGACTGTGTAACTGCTACACCGGTGTGAAGAGCGGTGAGACGAGTTTTTGGGTTGGGCATCTTTCTCCATTCTCTTGTTGCTGGTCTACAGATGTAGTAAGTTGGAATCCTGATAGTGTTGGATTTAGTGATACAACATAGTAATGAACTATAATTAGATGAACTTTCGATGATAACGTTAGGTGATTCTGGTAAGAAATCGAGAGAAGGAGAAGTAATCTGAGATGACTTGTGCTCATTAGGATGTGCCGCGCTGGGAATGAAAGACAGAGAATGATCACTGTCGTCCCTGTCCGACTGAACAAAGTAACCTGAAGCAATACATGGCGTTTTTTGTGAATGTTTCTGTTGAAACTGAGCATCGCAGATGATAAGTTTCTGCCAATCTTTGCAAACCCATCGACATTGACGTAGCAGAGTATCTAATTTTACTCGGGTTAAAATCTCATAAACTGCATCAGATGGCAATTTCTGCATCTCCCGTGCAACTTGACATTTGTCTTCTTCATTCGCAATGCCCTTGCATATCCCCATGGTTCTTAATAAATCCATAGCTAATGAAAACAAGAACGACATCTAAACACAAAAACAAAAAGAAATGTCAGTTTGCGTATCTTCTTTGTACCGAAAGATGCCAAGCCACAAGAATTCCAACTTATGTATTTATAGATGTAAACTATCTGACTTCGACTTGAACTTGGAAATATAAAGGATGAAAAGATTTGAGAGTGAAACTGTCTTTTGGTTGGAACATTTTGTCGAACATGTAAGCAACATTATTCTTTTGTCCAATGTTTTGATTAAAGTCTGTATAAATTGCTCTTTAGCTGCATAATCTAATCTAGTTGTAGGACTTGGAAATGTTATAGGGAAGAAAAAAATACCAGATCATCGCAACGAGACTGGGACTCCAACTCGATTCATGAGGTTGTTTCTTCTAGTGAAAAGGTTTTAATTCAACTCGCTCTCTATTATGATCATTAAGATAGTTCCTGTGAATTTATGATGCGGGGTCCGGGTTTCGAACCTCCTCAGTCACGTTTTTTTGGTGGTGCCCTCTTTTTTCGTGGATAGGCATCCTAAAGGGCATGTGATTCAGTCAATAATGCAATTCTAGTTCTTCTGACAAATAACCGTTTCTTTTAATAGTTGGTAAGGAGTTTGACATGTAAATTTTTTTTTTTTTTTTTTTTTTGATCGGCAAAGGTAAAAATTATATTGAAGAAGCTTACTAGAGATAAGGAGAAGAAACCCAAGGGCCTGTCTAGAGAGTTAGCAGAGATACATAGCAAACTAAAACAGGCAAAAGACAACTAACCAAAAAACAGTTTAAATATTTCATATATATTGGAAAGGAGAGTAGTTTGCAGGAGAATATGCGAGCTTAAGATAGAGGCCTCAAGTTTGGATAGTTTTGGAGCATCTCGCGTTCCGTCAGTGTGTCATTTTCAACTTGAGGAGTCCATAAAGCCTCAACCGCCTGCATACAATAAAAAAGATGTAGATTTCATTTGGCAGATGCCACTAAATAAAAATAGGATACAGAACAAATAAATTAA
Organism: Papaver armeniacum; assembly: GCA_023531295.1. Classification (NCBI taxonomy): domain Eukaryota; kingdom Viridiplantae; phylum Streptophyta; class Magnoliopsida; order Ranunculales; family Papaveraceae; genus Papaver; species Papaver armeniacum. The sequence continues at coordinate 500,125 of JAJJWW010002205.1, forward strand.
AGCAACAATAAAATTTTACTGTACCAAAATTTTGCTGATGGGCATGGAACCAAGCTTCTGCAGTGCTTCCTTCAAATTTGCACTGCTATTGATGGCACATATTTTGTGAACACCCTTAGCAGCCACCAAGACGGTCATCTGAAAATTGCAAAATGTATTATCAAAATACTTGGACAGAGATATATAAAGAGAAAACCAATCTATTATTTGTCACGTTTTTGTTTCACATGTATAATAATGAAGCTGTTCTGCGAGATTTTTACCACTATGTACTCGTTGCCTGAGCCAGCTCTCTTTCTTGTGGTGCTTCGCCTCTTGATACCATCCACATTCACAAGTGTCTCTTCATCAATTTTCGTTCGCTCTTCTATAGAAAGCTGATTGAAGCGTTTCTCTCCATCCTCCTTATTATGCTTGACATCCACCTATCAAGAATGTTGAACTTAAGTCACATGAATATCAATATATATAGGTGACTACTTAAGTCACATGAACATCATATCCTCGTGCATAGAAAAGTTTAAGTGATAGACAATTGGAAAAATAACTTAACTTACAATTGAGTAACAAGAGACCCAATAATTGGGGTTTCGAAGCACGGCCACTGTGGCTTCTGCAACCAAAAGAAAAGAAGCCGAAAATGCATTTAGCAAATATGGTACTGCAGACAAGCAGAATAATTAACCCAGCCATTTTGCTTAACGAGGTTTAAGAATTGACGCCATTGTTGAGGAAAGTACTGTTTCTGCATGAATGTCTTGAACTACGTATGTACTGTCAAGCCTCGTATCTCAAATCTTCCCTAACTATATGACCAATTGGTGTTGTCACTAAAACATACCACTGCTCCGTTGGTTTTCCAGTGTCCAATGTTTCTAATCTTCTGGTTTTATTAAACTACGAATTAAAAAATAATTTAATTATCTATATATATTTGTGCCATGTACGTAGAAAAAAACGCAAATGACAGAAAACATTGGATTGAAACTTCACCTTGCAAAATATGGCGCAAACCCGAAGGAGTCAACGTATCTGCAACTTCAGCAAGCTTATCAAGATCCTTTTGAAGTGACCTTGCAGTACCCAACAACGCAACCTAATTAAGGAAAAAATTGGTACAACAACTAACACCAGTCAGAGTTAATAAAAAGCATAATTCACTAAGCCCTTATTTGGCATTAATTGGAAGACCCATTATACCTGAAGCATAATTACAGTGGTTTCCTTCGCGTCAAAACTGTGATTGGCATTTTTACAAAGGTCTTCGGTAGCCTTTTTCAAGGCAACAAGTAAAATGACTGGAGAAATATATAAAATCCAACACCATCACCACCATCAAGAAAAGAAGGAGACGCGGCACCGAATAACAAAAACCAGAATTGTATCAGTAAAACTGATGTACCTATATATATATCAAATTGAGTAACAAAGGTGGATTACCTTACCTAAATAAATTATCAAGAGAATATTATCCCCTACCGTTGAGCTAGAGGATGTAGACGAATATGAACTTGATGACGACGAGTAACTGGATGAATAAGAAGACGAAGAATCTGAAGAAAAATTAGAACCACCAATTCTACCACCAGAAGCTCCTAAAGCAGAATGTGGATTACATGTAAGCAATAACCCTAATATAACAGCAGCAATAGCAGTCTTCTGTATTATATTTTCTAAGACGAATTTCGTAAGTACTTGAATAATATCATCGAATGGATTTATTTTCCTCTCTTGTTTTTCTTCCGTTTTTTGAAACCCTTTGCTTGGTTTCACAAAACAGTTAACCTTAAATTTGCTGGTAACTTCAGTCTTCTTGATCAAGAAACTGGTATTCTTTCTGATCGACTGAAAATGAATTTGTGTCGTTGGGAAAGTATTTAACGACGGATTCAAGTTTCCAGAAAACTTTGATGCTTTACCGAATGATATTGCTCCTAGTAATGCAGCAGTCGCCATTGATGATGAGGATTCTGAAAGTTCACATGATGAGTCAACAAAAACATGAAAAGTCAAACCAAAACCCTAAGAGGGGCCCAAATTATTTAGGGTGGGTTTGGGTTTTGCCTTTTAGGAGGCAGTCTAGGGCCTAGTTAGCAATTCGGGATACGGGTATTAGTTCGGGACGACATACGTACGGGAATTATACGGATTCAGATAGGTCGGATTTGGTCAAAAATCCGGTCAACAGTTTGTTGTTTGGACGATATTTCGAATTAAGATAACGACGTGCATATTCGTTTTATAAATGTGAGTTCGGCACTTAAATTTCTACTACATATATGATAAATTGATAAGTATTATGACCTTATTACGAGACTAATTTTATTTGTATATGATTTATAAGATGGAAAAAAACATTTTAGCGTGATTATTTAACAAGAAGTAAACAATTTAATCGCATAAATGTATTATAAAACGAGTTTATAGACTTTTAAACAAAAAGTAACACATAAACACTGGTTAAACAACTACCAATAGAAAATTGTAACTGAATAATTGTATTTAAATATAAAGTATATACAAAATCAAACAAAAACCAATCAACAGAACTCTAGTCAGAGAGTTACCCTATAGGAGAGCGAGGTTGGGCGCGAAGTAGGATCGGAGTTCTAGTTCGGAAATATCATTCGGACTCGGTCAGTTTGGATACTTCACGAATCATTCGTGTGGTCCATATAATCCGGAAACTAGGTTCGGAGTTCAAATAGTTCGGAAATATCATTCGGATTCGGTTAGTTCGGATACGTTCGCGAATCATTCGGGAATGATTCGGAGAATTACTAACTAAGGTCTAGGGTGAATCACCTGCATGGGTTTCATTCCGGAAATGATAAACATCCCGAAGATGTTATCCCGCAAAACCTCCCGAAAGTGGCCTCTATTAATCCATGTGGCTGGCGGGGCCTATTGATTGTGTATGTCGGTAATCCCTGTTGGACTTTTAATCGGTATGGGTATCATTACTCAAACTCCCTCACCATCATTCCACGTGAAAGTGTACTTTTTTACCATGTGGCAAAGACAATGACTTTACTAGGACCAAATTAAACCAAAAAAAAAAAAAAAAGAGTGGAAAACAAATATAATTTCTTTCATTAATTCGTATTAATTAAATACAGCCATATGTATAAACGAAACCCTATCCCCATGATGTGTCACAAAAATATGCTAGCATAATCAATTATATTCATAAAAAAAAAAAAACAGAAGAAGAAAAGACTTTATGTTGACTTAAAAGTTGAAAACCATCACGTCGTGTGATTAAACCAAGTAGGAGGATTTTGATGAGCACTAATTATACATTGGTTTTGTGTGTATTAGTAGTTCTAACATAACTGTGATCTGTATCCTATGGTCTACAGGCCTTTTGGTTTTGTTGCAGTTTTGGCTGATTGCAAAGGTATTCACTATTCATCATGCAACATAAGATTGATTCTAAGTAAGTGATACGAGAATGGCACAAGAGATGGGATATAAGATTGAGTCTAACTAATGATACCTTTCTAGGTAATTGCTATTTCCATGAAGGGGGATATGTATATATGGTGTCCCTTTGGTTAAAAACAACGCGCGTTAAATAAAACAACAATCATCTTATAAAAACTTATAAGAAACAACAATTGATCGAAAAACTTATCAAACAAAAAATAGGAATCATTGTCAAATAGTATCGGTTTCTTAGTTCGATCGAGATACCTTTTTGATCATCTTATATATAAGGGTAACGCAGAAAGAGAGATTAATTGTATCAGCTAATCATCTCATCCATCGGCAATGGAAGACCTTGAGAGTGATAGAGAATGGGCTGCTCTTATGAAACAACTAGAAGATCCTGAACGTGATAGAGAATGGGCTGCTCTTATGAAACAACTGGAATATGTTGAGAGTGATTGAGAATGGGCCGCTCTTTTGAAAAAACTGGGAGCTGATAGTGATAGAGAATTTGTTGCTATTAAGAAGAACCATTTTTTTGGGGACTGTCCTTTTTTGGGGGGACCATTGTTTTATAAGGCCATCTACCCTATACTTATAAGGGATGTCCTAAAATGTATACATTACTAATTTGCCCTTAACCCTAATTAAGATTAAAACTAAACTAATAACTAACAAAGTTTAACCTAATCCTAATTTATTATTTAAAACCAAAAATCAGATCCTCCCCTACCCTAGCCGCACACAAACTGTTTTTGAGGAAAAAAAAATCTTCTCTTCTTTTTCCTTTCAACATCGTCTTCATCGATTAATCGTCGATTCATAAAAATTTTATCCTCGATTAATCAATCAAGCATAAGAATGGTTCTTCGAAAGAAAACCCCACGACTTCAAGGAGAAGGTCCTCGATTGGGACATCTAGCAAATCAACCAAGTGAACTTGATATTAATAAAGAAGTGGAACCAGAAGGTGAAGTCATAATCGCTTATAATAGAGCAAGAAGAACCCTGAAACTACCATGGCAAAAATCCGCAGGTAGTTTCCCACAAACCCATTATTTTTAATTTGATTTTGATTCTTTGAATTGAATAGAAATCATCAAAATAGGGTTCAAATGGAAGTTACAGTGTGTTGTTCTGTTAGGTTGAGTTTCAAAAGAAAACCTAGCTTTCTAACCGAACTCCCTTAAAGTAAGAACACGAAGAACAGTTTGGTTCCATGAAATTTAAAATTAGTTTACCGAAATGGTAGTTTGGTTGGTTCGTAAAAAATGTTTTTCAACCGAACTTTACCTTTATTACCATTTTTTTTTTTTTTTTGAAACTTTGTGACCGAACTATGCTATTTTGCCCATTATGTTGAGTTTGGATTTAACCGAACTTTACCCTCAGTGGATATATGGACTTCGGTTGATTCGAATAAAGTGTTAAAAATGTTTCCTAACCAAATTTACCTTTGTTACCAAAATAAATAAATAAAACTTTGTAACCAAACTCTGCTATTTTGCCCACTATGTTGAGTTTGGATTTAACCGAACTTTACCCTCAGTGGATATATGGACTTCGGTTTGTACGCATTTTTTTTTAAAGATTTTCTTAACCGAACTCTTCCCTAATTGCATACATATTGAGTTCGGTTTGCTAGCAAAAAAAACCCTGACTAACCGAACTCTTCCCTTATAAGGACCAATGTCGAGTTCGGTTTATTCGTAAAAAACTTAAGTAACCGAACTATACTCTGGAACACAAAATTAGAGTTGGCCTATTTTTCGTGAACTTTTGCTACTACTGCGAGAACCCTTATGTTGTGTCTGATTTAGTCAATCATTTATCGGTTAAGCTAATATCTTTTGTTTTCTTGATTAGTGGCAAAGGAAAAAAAAATCCAACCAACCTTTAGTGGAAGATATGAGAACTCTCACTCCTCGAGGCAGGGTACACTTAGGTGCCAATAAGAGTGGAAACCAAAATGCTAAGTTTGGAGGTGGGTCATTATCGGGTGTTGTCATCCAAGATGCTGTCAATAGAGATAATGTTGACAATGTAATCCAACAAGTTAATGAAGAGATTATGGAAGAGATGAGCAATCAAGAACTTAATTAAGGTGGAGAAGAGGAACTAGCTGAAGAAAAAATTGATGATGTCACTGTTTCTGCATTTTCCGAGAGGGTTTATCCAGAAAATGGGATGCTCTTATAAAATAACTAGAAGATCCTGAACGTGATAGGATCGTGCACGCACTAAGATTGGAATTCAAGGGGCATACCAACAACATCGTGGAATACGAAGCCGTAGTACATGCCCTTCGTTTAATAATAGAAATGGGAATAACCGATGTACGCCTAACAAGTGATTCACAACTAGTCATTCGGCAAATCGAACTGGAATATAATGTTTATGACGAGATCCTCTCAACATATATGGCTTTGGTACAAACCTTAGCATCACAAGTACCCAACATCAAGTTTCGGCATCTATGTAGAAAAGACCTCAGGCATGTTGATGCTTTAGCATACATATCTTCTATGTTAAAGTATGAAAGTGTTAAGGCCATCAAGATAACAAGAGTATATGAGCCTTCGATTATTCCACTACTATCCTTCGCTACAAAACGTGAAGACGATGTAGGAGAGGACATTGCTGACGATGATGTGGGGGAAGATATCGCCTATGACTTTGTCGAAGATGATATCTTATCAAGAGCAAACGAGGACGAAGACTTCAAAAACGAAGAGGACTGGAGAACCGAAGTTCATCTTTTCCTTGAAGAAGGAACGCTGCCTGCAGACCTGAAGCAAGCTCGAAAAATACAATCTAAAGCATGGAGATACGATCTTCGTGACAGAGTTCTTTAAAAGAAATCTTTCCACAGTCCCTTGTTGCGTTGCTTATCCAGAGAAGAAGGTCACCGTATCCTGAAGGACATCCACTACGGGGACGCAGGCAACACAGCGGGATGAGATCATTAGCCGAAAAAGCTAAGATGCAAGGATATTACTGGCCACAAATGATACAAGACGCGGCCAGGATGTCTAGAAGATGTGAAGGATGTTACTGTTTCGCTAAGAGAATCCATGCCCCGACAACGAAGCTAAACTCAGTAGATATCCCATGGCCATTCGCAAAATGGGGCATAAATATCGTCGGACCCCAGGTCGAAGGGTCAGCGAAAAGACGATTTTTTTATCGTGGCCACAGATTATATTAGCAAGTGGGTGGAAGCCAAAGCTCTATCCAGGATCAGAGATGTAGACGTATTCACCTTCATTTTTTAAAATATCATTTGCAGGTTTGGCATCCCAGCAGAAATTGTCTCCGACAACGGCAAGCAACTACAAGGAAAGAACATAGATATGCTCTTTGACACCTTTAAGATCAGGAAAAACAAATCGACTCCCATCTACCCCAAGAGCAACGGACAAGCTGAATCCACAAATAAGACTCTCGCTTTTATCCTCAAGAAATCATTGGAAGAACACAAGGGTCGATGGTGTGAACAGCTACACAATGCATTATGGTCATACTGAACCACCCAGAAGGTGCTCATCGGGTGAATCTCCATTCCACCTCACATATGGATCCGAAGCAGTCATCCTGACAGGTATTATCATGCCAACCACGAAGACTGAGGCTTGGGAAAAGAACCTTACAGCGAACATGATGTTGGAAAGGCTTGAAGATCTAGAAGAAAGGAGGGAGACAGCGTTACAAATAATGGAAAACTACCAGCGAAGATTAGCAAGAGAATACAATAAAAAGGTTAAGATTAAAAATTTTGTAGAAGGATAGTATGTGCTAAGAACTATACCGCAATATCAACGAGAGAAAAAGTGGGGCAAATTAGCACCAACATGGGGAGGGCCATTTGTGATACATGACATCGCAGGGAACAGATCCTACTATCTGTGTAACCTAAAAGGAGAAGTCCTCAGGCACCCATGGAAAGCAAAATACCTCAAGCCATACTATCCATGAAGCAGCGTAGCTTTGCATCTGCGTGAAGAGTACCAGAACAAGAAGACGACGTACCCGCTCGACATGTTTCTATCTCTGAACGATGAGTAGCAGACCTCACCACATCAATCAAATAAATTTTTTGCAACCATGTTATTGGGGAAAGTAATTATATACAATCTCTCAGGACTCCCCTATCAGCGTCTATGAGTGTAGGACCATGGGGAAGGATTCCAGTAGAAAGAGATACCCAACCAATCAATAAGGCAGCAGTTCGGCGGAATGGGTGCATGTAAATAATTCAATAACGCATCACATATATGAGAACGCTGCATTAACCCCCACCGTTTGGTAACCCTCCGGCCCCGGGGGTTAGCCAGACGGGATGTGTCCAAAGTCAATAATGGAGGTATATGCCTTCATTATTGCCGCCAAACACTTTTTATTTTTTTATTTATTCGTTTCTCGATACTTAGAATTGTTCATTCTCTAAAAAGCTAAATGAACTAACAATGTTGATAAATGAAAATTGTATATACTAAAAAAAACGATGATCCATTCCATGAAAATTGATTACAAGCTTGGGGAGTTAAGCAAGAAATACATAAGATATACAAAAAATGGCCCGAAGCCAAGTAATCAACAAAGATCAACTTTCTATGACGAACCCGGAGGCCTACTTCCCCTTGGAAGACTCAACATGATCAGCTGGACACTTCTTCTGAGACAAAGGAACACTTCCTCCCGAAGAATGATCGGAGGTGTAGGTGAAAGGCTCAGGCATATGACGAAGGATATACTTCTTAACGATGCCATGCTCTTTCAGAAGGCTTTGCTCTATCTTGGTTAAGGTCTTGTTAACCTCCTCGGGAAGCTGATAACGAGCCTTGTGCACAATAACGGTAGCCTTGAGCTCAGACTGTGATAAAGAAGATTTCAACCGCCCTACTTCCTTGGTTGCCTCCTTTGCTGCTTCGTCCCGAGATCCAGCCAACGCTTCATAATACTTAGTTTGTCCTTGATGATGCACTAAGTTAGATTGAGCCTCTTTAAGCTTCTCATTTGCAAGGCCAAACTGTCCCTCGAGATCTGGAATAGAAGAAACAAAATGGTTAGAAGAAAAGAATTACAAAGTCATCCACGACCAAACGAACGTATACCTTCGACATTAGCCGAAGCTATTTCAAATTCATTAACTAAAGCGTCCTGAGCTTCGTCAAGGAAATCGTACTCGTCTGAAATTTTCTTATAGTCCATTTGAAGGTTTTTGAGAGTAAATTGACACTCATCCAACTCTGCCTGCTTCATAGAGTCTAAATGATGAAGACAATTGATTTCGTTACTCATTTCCTCTATCCCTTTAGTAAGCCTATACATGTTAATTATCAGATCTTTTTCTGAATCTACTAATCGGTCCACATCAGCGCGAGATGCAGACAAAGATTTACGAAGAGCATGTGCCTCTGCCCTAGCATCTTCTCTCTCCCGTACTAACTGTTGTATATACTCCCGGACATCAGGATCGTGAGATGATTGAGCTTGACGAAGTTCTACTTCTAAGTCCGTCACCTTCACCTCCAGACGAGAAACCTCATTCCTGGCTTCATGCAAAGATTGATGAGTCCATTCCATGGAACCTTCGTACTGAGTACGAGCCTCAGACAGAGAATTTCGCAAAGATATCATGCAATCACCCTGCTTTCGTACATCCGCCAACATCTTATTATGCTGAGCGGTGCGACCATTCCACTTATCCGTCTCCTTTATGATCTTTGCAACTAACTCTTTTGAAAAGGCGAGGGTACCCAAATATACCTCAAGCTAAAACTTTTCCTACCTATAAGTTCTTTCTCCGAAAATGATTGTCTATGGACTGAGTCAAGACAATACAACTAATCGGTTCACACTTCATGTGATCGTCTATGGATACGAGATCGAGACAATACAACAACGAAGTATGTTACTTGATAAAAAGGTTCGGACTTAACCAAACACAATAGGATTCACTTATCAAGTAAATAGGAATTAATGTTTGTGTAATTTACTTTAATTATAATAAAACAATTATAATGCGGAAATATAAAGTAAATGACACAAAGAATATTTTGTTAACAAGGAAACCGCAAATGCGGAAAAACCCAGGACCTTTCCGAATTGAATACTCTCAAGTTTAAGCTGCTACACAAAATTATACCTAACTCGTATAGTTAAGACCAAGCAACTAAACCTATAGTTCACCTAGTTCCGTCTGTATTCCTACGCCTCCGACCTATGAATAAGTCACGTACTTGGAACAATTCTTTTGGTTCGTATTCCAAACAGTAAAGGAACAACAAATCTGTTTGGTATCAACTCTATTCAACCAAGTGATATGAGTCGGACAAAGGTTCTTCCGTTTATCTTAACATAAACTCCTTCATCAGGTCCTTAGATTTATCTTATGTTAAATTACCGAAGTAATCGTTTAAGATTAAGCCAACAACACTATTAATCCAAAGAATTGTATTGATGACGATCTACGCAATTAATCAATCCAATCTATCACAAAGATAACCTGATTATTAATTGGATCCTCTTTTACCGAAACAAGTATTGTGCACACCAAAGATTATGAACTCACAAATCAGAAGTTGGAAACCGTCGAAACAAATATGCTTTTATGCTAAACCAAAACCGATTCAACATATTGTGACTTTTTCACATATTGTTTCTACCAGAACCCTCATGATTCTTTGATAAAGCCTACCAACATGGGCTAGAACTTAATCCTGCTAAATCAAAAAGTCACCCAAACCACAAGGGTTCACAACATATGAGATCGAATATTAAGGTAGTAAAACCGAAATCAAATATCCCATAAACATACATAGCAATAATATAAAAGCATTCAAGCATAGGCTATGTAAACCGAAAACTATCACAAGAAAAATTATAAATCAAATAATTTTATTCATAATAGTTTTAATCATAATAGACTAATACAATCAATGAAAGAAATCAAAAATTGATGTCTATTTTTCTAGATTAAGTAATACAGCAAATAACTTAATCTCTAGTGGTACTCTTGTTGTTCACTGAGGTCTCTTCAGTGTTCAAATTCTTAAAGCATGTCTCAAGAGACTTGTCAGCAACCATTCTCTGTTTTTCGAGAACTTCAAGTTGAAGCTTCAAATCTTCAAGTTCACCTTTCATCTCTTTAATTTTAACTTTTAGTTCACCCCGATCTTGAATTAAGGTAAAGAGATTTCTATGAGTTCTTCAAACTCATGCATAACATTACTCATACCATTAGTGGGAAACCACTTGGTAAACTCTGAATCTTCTTGAGATCTAACATGGTTATGATCAGGTTCGATTCTTGAGATAATCTTCCTGATTCTTCGATATGGGACAAACCCTCAACAGTTTCTTACTTTTCGTGCTTCCCTTCTATCACTCCTTATAACACTGCGAGTTATAGGAGACATCCTTATCAAGGAAAGACAATACTCCTAAGAGAAGATTTTTTGAGGGTTTTTCGAAAATATACACAAATATGTATTCGAACTTCTCTTTTTATTGAAGAGTATAATCAAAAGACATTCCATAAATATCCCTAATTACCGAAAATGGGAACAATCATTAACATGTGCCCCTGATTTTTATGTGCTTTTCTCATCCAATTAAGGGCACGAAATAGGATGAGAGTGCACAACTTTGATACAACTAAGTTGCATCGGAGTAAGCTTTTTCCAGCTTACAGTGAATATCAAAAACATAGTTCATGTTTCTCTTCGGGAATTTCTGCCCAAAATATTTTCTCCCAAGACGATGATCTTTTCTAACTAGAGAGATATGATCATGTGGAGAAAACGTACTAATTTGATAATTCTAAGAGATGGATAAATCTCTATTAATTCTTTCAATGAGATTTTCATAAGATTTTCTCATTTTAAGGACTTCCTTATGATCCACATTAGTATGATCATCTGAAACAACTATAGGAAATTTCTGATTGTTTCTTTTGGCGGAGATTCTCTCTTTCCATTCCTTCGAAGTCGTTCCTTTTCAAAAACATATTTGTTTCGATATGGGTGCGGAGGAACCTTTTTCTAGAAGAGATTATCAACTATTTCCTCTGACTCTTTTGAGTTGATCTTATCGGGATGTGGTATAATATGTCTTTCTACTGAGGAATAATCTTTCAGTTTTTTAAGACAAGAAACTTCCTTCAAAATTTTTACCACCGTATGTCGAAGAAGTATAAGTTTCCTGTCAAATGGTGAAAATTGTATTCTTTACAATCACCATGGAATCGGTTCAAAGTTTCCTTTAGACAAGATTTCATTTGATCATCGATAGATCTAGAAGTCTGGTTTCTCATCCTCTTCCAACTTGATGTAGTTAGGCAAACTACCATCATCTTGATCATTTGGATGTGATTAAACCGGTTTTGTCACAATCACGTAAAAGTCGAGAAAGGACTTTGAGTTTCCTCATCGAGGAAGAAATCACAACAACATCATTAATTAGAATCATAGGACGTGTCTCTTTATACGTAAGAAATTTACCAAGAGCCTCTAGTTTGACAGTGAGATCCATTTTCTCTTTGGCTAGACAATTCAGTTGAATGTCTTTTACTCTGATCTCCTGTTTAAGAAGATTTGACTATGTCTTTAAAATTAGTACTTTAAAAGACAGATTGTATAGGCTTTAGGAGTTTTATCAACTCTTTATCAGCATCTTCTCTTTCATCAGAGATAAATATATATGTTTTCGTAACTCCTAGATCATTAGTCAACGAAGTAGTAACATCTTCAACTTTTGAGTATTAATACTCCTGCAAAACGATAACTGAATTAGACATTGGATTCAATTCTTATAGGTTGGATTACACCAAACACAGATTGTTAGATCTTTTCGTGTTTGCCTGCTCTGATACCAATTGAAAAGGTGAGGGTACCCAAATATACCTCAAGCTAAAACTTTTCCTACCTATAAGTCCTTTCTCCGAAAGTGATTGTCTATGGACTGAGTCGAGACAATACAACTAATCTGTTCACACTTCGTGTGATCGTCTATGGATACGAGATCGAGACAATACAACAACGAAGTATGTTACTTGATAAAAATAAGGTTCGGACTTAACCAAACACAAAGGAATTCACTTATCAAGTAAATAGGAATTAACGTCATGTAATTTACTTTAATTATAATAAAACAATTATAATGCGGAAATATAAAGTAAATGACACATCAAGATTTTGTTAACGAGGAAACCGCAAATGCGAAAAACCCGGGACCTTGTCCAGAATTGAATACTCTCAGGATTAAGCCGCTACACAAAATTACACCTTACTTCGTATAGTTGAGACCAAGCAACTAAACCTATAGTTCACCTAGTTTCGTCTGTATTCCTACGCCTCCGACCTATGAATAAGTCACGTACTTGGAATAATTCCTTTGGTTGGTATTCCAAACAGTAAAGGAACAATAAATCTGTTTGGTATCAACTTTATTCAACCAAGTGATATGAGTCGGACAAAGGCTCTTCCGTTTATCTTAACATAAACTCCTTCATCGGTCCTCGAGATCTATCTTATGTTTAATTACCGAAGTAATCGTTTAAGATTAAGCCAACAACACTATTAATCCAAAGAATTTTGTTGATGCCAATCTACTCAATTAATCAATCCAATCTATCACAAAGATAAACCTATTATTAATTGGACCCTCTTTTACCGAAACAAGTATTGTGCACACCAAAGATTATGAACCTACAAATCAGAAATCTTCAATATATTCTTTATCTTCAAATCTTCTTAGATCTTCAATAAACACTTGCACACAATCACTTGAATATCTTGTGATCAATCATGCACAGAACGGAGTCTGTTAACAATGGATTATCACAAGATCGTCTTTAGAACTAACAACAGTCTAAAGATCCCTGTCGAAACTCTGAACTATTTTGAGTGAATCGTATATAAGAAGAGAAGATTCTCAAGCATAAACAAACTAGGTGAAATCAAAGTTCAACCACCGTTAGTAAATCAAATCAAAGAAAACAAAAGATAAACCGCAATTATCTAGTTTCCCACCAACAGACTCGAGAGCCTCTCAATCCCAAAGAAGACTTTAAAGGCGGCGGTCGTAAGAGATTTCGCCTAATTAGGTTACTCTCCTCTCCGAATAGGCGGCTACACCAAAAGTAACAAACACAACAAATAGGAAATATGTTTATTACGAAGGATTAGTTTGCTAGAAAGGCAAACTTCAAGTATTTATAGACAAGGAAGTTTGGACACCAAGGAATTTCCAAAACCGAAAATATTCTCAAGATGTTCATTAAAGCACAAATTCGGTTTCCATAATTCCCGGAAATGCTGTCCAAAAATAATGATCGAAATCTCTTGGAAAATCTTTAATTAGTAAATGCACATTACTAATTCTTATGTCCCTACAAAATGAAGTTAAATACCTTAATTAAAAGATTCTTAACTTATTTATGTTTGGGCTTTTTTTACGAGAAATAGGCCTGTTTTTTTGGTGCTTTTCAAATCTAGGCCACTTTTTTTATTTATTGCTAGACTAGGCAAGTTTTGACCAAAAGTGATGGATGGAAAGTTAGCACCGTTAGGTGCACTTAAAATGACAAGACAGTCCTTTGAATCGGTTATCTCATCATCTCAAACCCAAGTCACTAACACCCACAACTTAGATTTGGATATGCAGAAACAAGATGGAATTTCAACTGAATATGACACTTGCAAAGTTCCGAAAGGTTACATTTCTTGAAATATTGTGTCCCTAACAGTAGCCTCCGCCAAATACCCTTCATATGAATCCATCGAGCCATGGTTACAATATAAGCACCAGGACAAGATAAAACTGTTGGTGTCTTACTATTTTCTCACCGCCAAAACTTTGCTCAACATTCACTAGCAAAGAACTCCAACTTTAAAACACCCGCCACGACCTAAAATCTCATTTAAACAACACACAGTAGTCACGGCCAATCAGCTCGCCTTCACTGACCCCTAATCACCCTTGTTCATCTAAGGCTCCTATCTGTTCAAGCATAACCCACCAGTACCTGCAATTCCATCTACTCCTTCCATACATATCCTGTTCAAAACACTGTAAAACAATCCACCAATTTAATTGTACCAGCAAGCTTTTCTTGTCACTGATTAGCAGGTGAGAAACCCACTAAAATCAACTCCAACTCGAACCCAAACTGGTAGCCACTTCTCTCTTCACGATAAAGCATCTACTCCATGTCTCAACCTTCGAAACACCTACACAATCAGACAACAACTTCGTGCATAGATTCAACTAGAGCTTGAAATGGTGAAGAAATGCTCTGTCAGGAAATTACTCGAACACCTTCTCTAGTGTGTTCTCTGGAAGTGTAGGAGATGGTTGTATTGTTGATTTCTAATCCTCCATATAACTCATTCCCTGCAATATCATTCAGATTCACACAAACCCATCTTTCCTAACTGTTCAGACTCTCAATCATTCTTGAATTTCGATCATTCATCACCACATTGAATGTGAGCAAGTTCATCTTCATGGCTGAGGCAACGAACTTCAGCCAAGACCCACACATTTCCGTCCATTCAGAACATCACCACCGTTCTCATCTCTTATATCACAACACTTCAAACCTAGCCAATGCTCCAGCAACAACAACTAACAACACCAATACTGCCGATACTTTTGTAGCTTCATAACCTCACTGTATATTTGAATCCAGTGAGAACCCAACTCATAATTTCTCACAAACTCTTCAAAAACCTCTTTCATTTCCACAATTCAGCCGTAAATTCAATGGCACTACTCGAATTTATGCTAAATTCGAAATCTAGCTCAACCCCAAATCAAAATCGGCTTGTTATCTCAATCCTTAACTACATTGACCCATCGCAAAACTGGTTTCCATTTCTTTCGTCTCCCTGGTTTGTTAATTGTAATTGGTAGCACAAGATAAACCAACACTTCATTCAACTCGCCCATCGCTCCCACTTTCGATTCTGCAAACAAATGACTCAATACCCCCTGCAGATTCAAATCATATACACGACCTTGACTCCCGGCTGTCGACGATTAATAGGTCTTGTTTGTCGTCAATTAGTTCTCAAATTGAGGTACCGAAGTTTTACATCAAAATTCAGCACAAACCCAAGCTAGTAAACTCATCAATCAAACCTTTTTCCTCTAAAGAACAACGAATTTGGTTGCACCGAAAATCCCAAATTCAGACCATATTGTTCTTGTCAAATCCCGTCTCGCAAGCGAGCTTGATCTTCAAACTTTGCCTAATTCCTCATGACTCGCTCTTCCATAACTACCCAAATAGCCTCCATGAACACCAATAAAAAAATAAACCCCAAATTCATTGTCGTTCTTTGCACGAAACCACAGATCCATTTTTCTTTGTTGTGGTTGTGGAACATCACCCTAATTAATCCTCGAGACATCTTATCACATGTGGTGACACACACGTGTGAAGGACATTTTGGTAATCTTACCACATCTATGATATCTCCTCATATGATATTTTGGCGAGATATTGACAAGTCAACGCGATAAATTGACCGAGATGGTTAAATTGGATGGAAACCGTTTAACTTGCCTAGTCTAGCAAGAAATAAAAAAAGTGGCCTAGGAATGAA
This sequence comes from Papaver armeniacum, assembly GCA_023531295.1. Taxonomy (NCBI): domain Eukaryota; kingdom Viridiplantae; phylum Streptophyta; class Magnoliopsida; order Ranunculales; family Papaveraceae; genus Papaver; species Papaver armeniacum. Next base: position 516,171 of record JAJJWW010002205.1, read on the forward strand.
AGTGAGGGTTCAGACTAGGCCTATTTCTGCATATATTCCTTTATGTTTCGATCACGGGATTCTCTTCCCTTAGCTATTAAGGAATAACTTTGAACAATTAAACAAATAAATATTCACATCATGTGTTCAAAGTATGTCGACATGTTAACTTTGTAAGTTCTCTTTCACACTTACAACCTTGAAACCGATTTGCCACACTTCCAAACAAGTTTAGAATTGGTTCATCTGACTTTCAAGAACTATGCGATTGATCAAATAACATTCAATCACAATCATGGGTTTAACGGTTCTACCAAAACAAGTTTTGGTTCTACCTTCCATGTGAGTTTGTGCATAGTCACACTAGCTTTCCAAAAATCGGTTGACTAGGTACTAGGATCGGTTCCCCACATATATATGGTATATAACTTATATGTGTTGCACATGTCCATAGGATCGGTTTCCCTTTGCCTAAAAACGTGTTGCACGTGTTCATAGGATCGGTTCCCCTTTCCCATATTTGGTCAGACAGAAAATCACAAATCCAATCATACCATCTCAGGTGATTACTTAAGATCGGTTTTACTAATAAAAGTCATACCAATACATAAGTCAGGCGTTTGTGAATAATTCTACCAAGAACACAACAAGTCGTGAACGGTTAAACTCAATCACACATATTGGTTGTTTATAATATGTGCAATGAATAACAAAACCAATAACGCCTGGAGATTTCCTTTTTGATTCACAAACAAATTTATGAACTTACTTCCTTAGAACACTTGCAAAACATTATTCCCTATGATGAAATCCTCACCTCATACCCATACATAATCACAATAGCATTCAAATGATTATGGCGATGTCTTATGTACAAAGTTTAATGGTTAATACTATGTCTATCTAGAGTTCAAATATGCTTCGCAGTTTTGTTTTCAATATGCACGACTTGAAATATACGTTAGGGAATGAAACAGATCAAGTCAAATATCACTAACCTCAAGTGGAAGGATGATTGTTGTCGTTGTAGCACCTTGCTTCTTCACATCTTCAAGCCTTCGCAATACTTGTAAAGTCTCATATCCTAATACTTTCAAGCTAACCTATACGAAGTTGACTCTAGTATATAATCAAGCGACTCTTAACATGAGTTTTGATTCACTAAAATATGACAACCAAACTTGACATACCAACGCTTGGTGGGTTCAACCGAGCTATGCTCTAACATCTTTAATCCGGGAACACCACGAAGCCATATTAATTCTCTGGCATTGCCCGCTAAAGACAGGGTCGTCCAACTTAGAACGAACACCAAAAAATACGAAGAAGGAGAAAAGGTGAAGAAACAAACCTTTGGACGACGCGCCAGCAGGCGATGCTTCCGTCTGAGCCTTCTCCAAGTCAGCCTTAAGAGAAGTCACTTCCTGACGAAGCTCCGCTTCTGTAGCACCAAGCTGCTGCTTCCCTTTTAATTTCTCCTTCAACTCCAATATCTCATTTTCCTTAGCTGCAAGGGTTTCCTCAGCAGAATTCATTTCATCTTCTCTATGACATAACTTCGCTTCTAGCTTAAGAACCTTTGCCTTAAAGAAATGGTACAGGGTATGGTTGCAGTGCTCGCTCCTCACCAGCTGTATTAATAATAAGCAAATAAAGATCATCTATGGAAGGACATTGCACCACTCAGCTTAGGAGAATTTACGACGACTTACCTCGAGAATGCGCTGCTGAGGAAAACCGTATTGATACCCATCATCTATGGCCATCATGTCAGAAATGGAAGAAGGTGGATCGACCAAAAGACTAGACAAGGTAGCTCCAAATCCTTTTCCCAGATCTCCGTAACTTCATCATGGGACGATAGTTGCATTCTCTGACGTGTGAAGACATCGGAACTTCTCTCACCGGGAACTACGGGAGCGGGATTAGGCATGCATATCAGGCCTTTCTTCATCAACCAGTCAAAGGTTGCATCATCCCCTTCGTGCATCACAGCCTTCACGAAGCCCTCAGAAGATGCACCAGCGGTGGCCTCTTCACCAACAGTGGTCCCCAGACCATCAGAGGTTTTCTTACCTTCGACCTCTTTAGTAGTGCGAGCATCGGCATCCTCTCCATCAGAACTTTCTTCTCCCTTAGCTATCTTCTCACCATCTCCCTCAGTAACAACATCCCATTCATCGTTTGGAGAAAGCAGAGAGAAATCTGAAGCTATTCCCATGGCGGCGCCAATATCGGCCTGTCCCCAGCGGAATAGATCTTCCCGGAAGAGAATTCTTGGTTGGGGTTCGTTGATTGAAGATCAAAATCCTCGTTCCCCTGAACGTGCACATGCTCGATTGGAGGATCGTTCACTTGAACCTCAGAGACAATTTTCTCTCCATCATTCTTGTCACCAATATCTTAATCACCCCCGTGACCAGGCGGGGAAGTATCACTACGTTCCTCATCACCGGTAACTTCTTCGTTAGAGTTCTCTTCATCATTCACCGGGATGTTGACCTCGGGAATTTCCATCTCCTCTTCACCAGCGGTATAGAAGACTGAACGAGACCAATCATCTTCTTCCTCGAAACCTAAAACAAGCACATGATCAACTTATGATTCCAGGGGCAAACATACATAAACCATACATTATTATAAGGAATCATACCTTGACAGTGGCATCACCCTTCGAAGGAAGAACTGCATCAGAACTCTCTTCTTCATCTGCATCGGCAACATCAACAACATATTCGAAGTTCATAACAACTAAATTCAATTGCCAAGGACAGAAGTCACCATAGCGAGACGGAGCACCATCGCGAGGTTGACTACTAGCAGTAGGACGCCATCCGTGATGATCAAGCACCCAACCATGAGCCCAAGGACCAATGACTTCAAGAGGAGTGGCATGCCACTCATAATCATGGTCATGTTTGAGTCGCTCGTTTTTGGGAAAACGTTTTTGATTTTCAGTCCCTTCAGTACCAGGGACAAACCGAAGCTTCGAATCACTAACTTCACTTAAAAGACGAACCTCACCTTGGGAAGCTGCCATCATACGAAGACCAACGCTCCACGGTTTACGATTTCTACCATTGACATAATCTTCGAAAGAAGCGTTGAAATTCTCAGGAGTATACCAATCCTTCTCCGCAGGGTTAGGAGCGTAGAAAGTCATCATCGTTTCTCCTTTGCTCCGAAGGTAACACTCTTTAAGCGTCCGAAGATAATTCCCACTCAACTGAACTACCGAACGGCAATGGTTATGAGAAGTGGAACCCTCACGATTTGCCAAGGCATCGTAGTAGAAAGAATCCCCTAATTATATAAAGACATCATAAGATCGGCTTCGAAAGCTCCCAAGGTCGTCAACACATGGAAAGCATCGTACTTATAATTCATGGTCATATCATAAGTAAGATCATCCCACTGATCATCAAATTTAACGTCGAAGGCCTCGAGACCATGCCTTGCCTTAAAATCTTCAAGATCAATATGCCTAAAAGAGACTTTTTTCTTCTTCTTTGAAGCCGGGATACTTCGTACAACCGAGGCAACCTTAGAAGATACGGCCTTGCCCGATGATGGCTTCTTTAAAGGACTCATATCCGAAGCTTTTCTCTTGGTTGGACGATTCCTCGACAAATCCACCTTCGGCGTAGCACCTTGTGTAAAAGGATACTTCACCAAAGCAGTGGTCTGCGAAGCCTTAGATTTCTGATGAGGCATCGCTACAGGAGGGGCTATGCAACGAAGGGGTTGAACATTCATCGGATCTGAACACTGAGAAGAAGGTTTAGTCGAAGGACGATTGACTGCATATCGAGAACCCCTTGTAGATCCCCCTTTTTCTGAGAAGAAACCCTAGCTAGGACCAGACGAAGAGGAAATCTTAATGGTACGAGGATCCGGTTGGGAAAGTCTAGATGAACCACCCCTCGGAAGAGATACATCAGGACTCCTAGATGGAGGAGATCTGTAAGGAATCGACGGTGGAGTTTTGTAAGGGATCCGATGATGATCGGCCATATCTACAAGGGGCATAGAAAGAAGACGAAGGTCAAACAACATGTCTTACGAAGATTGAAAAACAAGATCTTGATCATCATTTTTTATCAATAACACCATCATCATATCAAGAACATCATCATATCAGGAACAACGTCATGTCAAGAACACAAAAGACTAAAAAGCTAACAAAAGCGGACGATCCCAAATTCTGTGATAAAGAACAGAGGAAAGTATATATACTTTCATATAAATTTTTCTTCATCACAAAACCTAGGATCATCAGACGAGCAGGAGCAGAAGTAAAAAAATATGTTAAAAATATAAGAGAACTACTTACCGGTAACAATGACAGGAAGAAGATCAAGAAGCAGCCGCAGTAAAAGGTATCGAAGAAAATCTCGTCAGAATGGATTTGGGGCAGAGAGCAAATAACAACAACAGTTAAGAGCAAATAACATCAACAGTTAAGAGAAAAAACAAAATGAGGAATGAATTCTCTCAGAGAATAAGTATGAAGAAGACAGAGAATGAAAAAGACAGGGAATAAAGAAGAGAATGCGAGGGAATAAAAGTTATTATGCCCCAGCCTCTTCACCTATTTATAACCGCAATAAATGAGAAGAAAATTGTTCCGAAAATCAAGAGGAATTAAATGCTAGGAGTGGGGAACGTGCCCTAAAATCTAGGAGAAGTTATTACGGGAAGATAATGGAGATTTTTCTTCAAACTTTGACCAAGTTTAAATTTATAAAGAAAATGGGAAAATTGTATGCACATTATCCCGCCGTCGTCCATGTGGAGTAAGGGATACACGTGTGAGGCATGAAGGATAGGGCATCAAGCCTCGATACTACATCGTCACATTCAAAGAACCAAATCGTCATCTCTTGCCACATCAGCATCAAAAACGAATCCAACGATGTCAAACCTGGGGCTACCTGATAAACGAGGACCCGAGAAGCACCATAGAAGATCCAAAGGATACTTTACCCGATCCCAAGACGGATCCCAGATGGACGAAGAGGATGAGAGCTTCTGACAAAGAAGTGACAACTGCATGGGCAGCTGTCTCACGCATGCGTTCTGCCCCAACCACCCGCATTAAAAGCTACAGGTACAGGGAACGTGTCAAACATTCTGTGGAGCAAAGAGAGGTGGATCATCGTCACCTTATATGACCGTTGGAAGCATCGGTCGATCCCGAAGACATCCATCAGTACCAGCTCAAATATCAAGAAGATAAGTCTCTGAGCAGACAGAAACGAAGGTCCCACACAAGACCTCTATAAATACCCACCTCGATTAACAGAGAGGGGGTCGACCAAGTTGAGGGGGGAGAGAGAGATAGTTTAGGAGAGAGAACTATAAGAGTAAGTATGAGTTTTAATCACTTCCCTCCTAGCTTCATTCTCTACTCAAAGTCATTTGACTATCTCTGTAACCTCTTATAATACATAGTGAAACACCAACCCCCGTGGATGTAGGCCTTAACGCCGAACCACGTAAATCATCGTCTCATTTACAATTTTGCACTTATAGTCTTCTAGCTTACTCATTATGCAATGTTTAGTTCATCGTAGATATCCTTATGATGCAAGACGAGGACGAGCCCGAAGGCTCTGAGTCTACCGAGTATTCATTATATGACGTATTATACGTATTCCAATCATTTCATTGATTTCGTTCACCGTGCGAATGTTGTTTGTGGATACGTAGGTGCCATCGTTATTTCCGTGTTCACAAACTCAGAGGATGTAGAAGACGATATGAACTTGATGATGAGTAACTGTATGAATAAGAATCTGAAGAAAAATTAGAACCACCAATTCTACCACCAGAAGCTCCTAAAGCATAATGTGGATTACATGTAAGAAATAACCCTAATATAACAACAGCAATAACAGTCTTATGTATTATATTTTCTAAGACGAATTTCGTAAGTACTTGAATAATATCATCGAATGGAATTTTTTTTCCTCTCTTGTTTTTCTTCCGTTTTTTCGAACCCTTTGCTTGGTTTGAAAAAAAAAACAGTTAACCTTAAATTTGTTGTCAACTTCAGTCTTCTTGATCAAGAAACTGGTATTCTTCCTGATCGACTGAAAATGAATTTGTGTCGTTCGGAAAGTATTTAACGAAGGATTCAAGTTTCCAAAAAACTTTGATGCTTTACCGAATGATATTGCTCCTAGTAGTGCAGCAGTCGCCATTGATGATGAGGATTTTGAAAGTTCACATGATGAGTCAACAAAAACATGAAAAGTCAAACCAAAACCCTAAGAGGGGCCCAAATTATTTAGGGTGGGTTTGGGTCAAAAAGTTATTTTTGCCAATTTTTAGATTTAGGCAAAGACTCTAGGGTGAATCACCGATCTACAAAAAAAGTACCCATTTCACTATATAATTTTCATTTTTTAAAAATGGGTTTCATCCGGAAATGATAAACATCCATATCCTTGTTCAAGGGCGATGTTATCCCGCAAAACCTCACGAAGGTGGCCTGTATTAATCCATGTTGCTGGCGGGGCTTATTGATTGTATCTTTCGGTAATCCCTGCTGGACTTTTAATCGGTATGGGTATCATTACTCAAACTCCCTCACCATAATTCTACGTGAAAGTGTACTTTTTTACCTTGTGGCAAATACAATGACTTTATTAGGACCAAATTACTTTTGAGATTACATTTCAACCAAAAAAATAAAATAAAAGAGTGGAAAACAAATACAATTTCTTTCATTAATTCGTATTAATTAAATACAGCCATATGGAATCCAATCCCATTTTATTTCAAAAAAAAATAAATAAATAAAAGTGACAAAAGTTTCACATACCATTGTCTATCAGAACCTTGTTAGGTGCTTCAATCTTTGGATCAAGCACAATAGTAATCGGCGAGTTATTTCCATGATTTTAATAACAAAATCTTTCTTTTCATGAACTAAATAAATCAAACAAATTATTCAGTGAAAGAATACAGATCCATGAAACATACCCTAAAATTAATTTATAGGAAAAACAACATCTAATTAATATTCCATATACCTAATCCGATTAATTACATCAAATCCTTTCAACTATTTGATTCAATAATAGGTTGTTCTCAGATTTCAATTCAATTTGAGACATCAAATCCTTCTAATGATTCGATTCTGAGTACTCATTTCAATTAACACTAAACCACAACGATTAAGCAAAATGAACTCTAATTTGACGCAAGAAAATTGAATTTAGGTTTAGGCAGTGATTTTAATTCGATTATTACCTCTAGAATTGAGATCATTACGATGAGCTTCAAAGGCGATTTAAATAATGAGATTTGAGATTACATTTCAAAAAAAAAAAATCCATAAAAAATAAAATGAAAAAGGTAGTATTATGGAATTTTCTAGATCGGTAGAAATTTGGACTAACAAATAATTTCTTTCATTAAGTGTCCAAAGCCCATCAATAATGGGACTAAGCGTTAATTTCTACTTTGAGATTACATTTATAAATGACCATATGTATAAATGAAAACCTATCCCCATGATGTGTCACAAAAATATACTAGGATGATCAATTGTATTCATAAAGAATTAAAACTACAAAAAAATAAATAATAATAATTAATTAATTAATTAATTAAATTAAATTAATTAAGGAGAAAAGACTTTATGTTGACTTAAAAGTTGAAAACCATCACGTCGCGTGATTAAGTCAAGTAGGAGGATTTTCATGAGCACTAATTATACATTGGTTTTGTGTGCATTAGTAGTTCTAACATAACTGTGATATGTATCCTATGGTCTACGGGCCTTTTGGTTTTGTTGCAGTTTTGGCTGATTGCAAAGGTATTCACTATTCACCATGCAACATAAGATTGATCCTAAGTAAGTGATACGAGAATGGCACAAGATATGGAATATAAGCTTGAGTCTAACTAGTGATACCTTTCTAGGTAATTGCCATTTCCATGAAGGGGATATGTATATATGGTGGCCCTTTGGTTAAAAACAAAGCGCGTTAAATAAAACAACAATCATCTTATAAAAACTTATAAGAAGCAGCAATGATCGAAAAACTTATCGAACAAGAAGTAGGAATCATTGTCAAATAGTACCGGTTTCCTAGTTCGATCGATATACCTTTTTGATCATCTTATATATAAGGGTAACGCAGAAAGAGAGATTAATTGTATCAGCTAATCATCTCACCCATCGGCAATGGAAGACCTTGAGAGTGATAGAGAATGGGATGCTCTTATGAAACAACTAGAAGATCCTGAACGTGATTGAGAATGGGATGCTCTTATGAAACAACTGGAAGATGCTGAGAGTGATTGAGAATGGGCTGCTCTTATGAAAAAACTGGAAGATGAGAGTGATAGAGAATTTGCTGCTATTAAGAAGAACCATTTTTTGGGGACCGTCCTTTTTTGGGGGGGCCATTGTTTTATAAGGCCATCTACCCTATACTTATAAGGGATGTCCTAAAGTGTATACATTACTAATTTGCCCTTAACCCTAATTAAGATTAAAACTAAACTAATAACTATCAAAGTTTAACCTAATCCTAATCTATTAACAAAAACCGAAAATCAGACCCTCCTATAACCTAGCCGCACACAAACTGTTTTTGAAGAAAAGAAAAAAATCTTCTCTTCTTCTTTTTCCTTTCAACATCGTCTTCATCGATTAATCGTCGATTCATAAAATTTTCATCGTCGATTAATCAATCAAGTATAAGAATGGTTATTCGAAAGAAAACCCCACGACTTCAAGGAGAAAGTCCTCGATTGGGACATCTAGCAAATTATCCAAGTGAACTTGAGATTAATAAAGAAGTGGAACCGGAAGGTGAAGTCATAATCGCCTATAATAGACACAAGAAGAACCCTGAAACTACCATGGAAAAAATCTGCAGGTATTTTCCCACAAACCCATTATTTTTAATTTGATTTTGATTCGTTTAATTGAATAGAAATCATCAAAATAGGGTTCAAATGGAAGTTACAGTGTGTTGTTCTGTTAGGATGAGTTTCAAAAGAAAACCTAGTTTTCTAACCGAACTTCCTGAAAGGAAGAACACGAAGAACAGTTAGGTTCCATGAAATTTAAAATTAGGTTACCGAAATGGTAGTTCGGTTGGTTCGTAAAAAATGTTAAAACTGTTTTTCAACCGAACTTTACCTTTATTACCAAATTTTTTTTGGAAACTTTGTGACCGAACTATGCTATTTTGCCCACTATGTTGAGTTTGGATTTAACCGAACTTTACCCTTAGTGGATATATGGACTTCGGTTGGTTCTCATAAAGTGTTAAAAATGTTTCCTAACCGAACTTTACCTTTGTTACCAAAAAAAATAAATGAAACTTTGTAACCGAACTCTGCTATTTTTCCCGCAATGTTAAGTTTGGATTTAACCGAACTTTACCCTCAGTGGATATATGGACTTTGGTTTGTATGCATTTTTTTTAAAGATTTTCTTAACCGAACTCTTCCCTAATTGCATACATATTGAGTTCGGTTTGTTCGCAAAAAAACCGGACTAACCGAACTCTTCCCTTATAGGGACCAATGTCGAGTTCGGTTTATTCGTAAAAAAACTTAAGTAACCGAACTATACTCTGGAACACAAAATTAAAGTTGGCCTATTTTTCGTGAACTTTTGCTACTACCAAACCTTACTAAGAGAACCCTTATGTTGTGTCTGATTTAGTTAATCATTTATCGGTTAAGCTAATATCTTTTGTTTTCTTGATTAGTGGCAAAAGAAAAAAAATCCAACCAACCTTTAGTGGAAGATATGAGAACTCTCACTCCTCGAGGCAGAGTACACTTAGGTTCCAATAAGCGTGGAACCCAAAATGCTAAGTTTGGAGGTGGTCATTATCGGGTGTTGTCATCCAAGATGCTGTCAATAGAGATAATGTTGACAATGTAATCCAGCAAGTTAATGAAGAGATTGTGGAAGAGATGGGCAATCAAGAACTTAATTAAAGTGGAGAAGAGGAACCAGCTGAAGAAAAATTTGATGATGTCTCTGTTTCTGCATTTGCCGAGAGGGTTTATCCAGAGACGAATACATGTTGGAACAATTGCCGAAATCCTCCTGCAAAACAATCACAAAGAAAAACCAAACAAATAGTGTTATGGCCGGCTGAGTCACGACCAGGTCGCTCTCTTTAAGACGTTTCGCGGCTCTGCCCAAAATTGGGCAAACAGTTCTTCCATGTCGCGTCGTCCCCAGGATAAAACAACCGAGTAAATCTCTTTCACAATCACTCTTGCACTTTGAGAGTATGTGATACTTGTACACTTCTATTCTTGCTCAAAATCAATCTCTAGAAAAATAAGTGATGACCACACACTCATTTTTCTTTCTCTAAAAAATTCATCTTCTTTTCTTCTAAAACTCCAAAAAACATTAAATAAAAACTCTCTTAATGTTTTTCCAACCAAAAATATGTTTTTATACTCAAGAGTTTCAAAAAGTTTAATGAAAACATTTATATGGTTTAATAAAAACCATTACTCTTGTAACATGAAACGACCAATGAATTTGTGACAAAAAAAAAATTGCTTTTATGAGTATCACAAAGATTGTTAAAAATAGGTTTAACAAAAATAATAATAAATGGATATAATTTTTGTTTTAAAACATATTTTCCAACAATCCACCATTTATATTTTTAAAACATTGAGCAAGATTTATATAGTGATATGCATAAGTAAAGGTATCTTTCGATTTTGAACCTTTACATAGTGTTAGGCTCTCGAAAAAACTGACCATAGAGTGAACATAAGTATTTGAACTCTATGAGATAAGAAGATTGTCTAACACATACAAAACTATACTAGTGTAAAGTCTAAAGCCAGCACATTATACGGCCCTGTGCTTGAAACCCGGTTTAATGAATGATCTAGAGAACTGCCCATATTCTCATAGAAAGCGGACACACTTTCACATCCATATAGGTGAGTTTATTAAGAGTAATCATGTAGCTAGTACCCCACTCTAATAGAGTTATAAACATCATTAAGAGTTTTTTGAAACAAAAACTCAACTTCAACTCGTTTCAGGATATCATGCCATGGGATGAATTCTCTAAAGCATGATTCTGTGTTTACATATATTATCCGTGAATTAGCCCCATTTGAACCTACATTTTGGGATCTCCATTCATAGGTAGGGAATACCTTTTGAACCTACTTATGGAATCTTGAGTTATAGGTTGGGTGTCCATCACGAACAATTATGGTCATATCATTTGTGAATCGTTATTCCCTTTGAACCTATTTCTAGGTGGGTATCCATCACAAATGACTCAATTCTCAATGGGCATAAACATCATCCCATAAGATGTATTCACACCTTCTTATTAATCCTTTCGTCAAAGGATCAACGATAATTCTTTTCAGACCATATATAATCCATTCTCATAGCATCAAAAATGCTTTCTATCACCTTATATGTCGACTCTACCATTGTAATTAATGGTTCTCAACTCTTGAAATAGCCGCAGTACTATTTCATTTGATTAATATGTATGTTCTTTCTCTATCTAGTAGAGGACTGAATCACTCTATCCCTTGAATGATTCATTTGACAGGATATCTCAATCATCATCGCAATAATATCCTTATAGGATTGCGGTAAACATTTTTAGATAGTGTATTTCTAGGTTTAAGGTTATTTTCAGACACCTCATAACCTTCTCAATGTTTTACTAATTATCCATACATGGATTATTAGTAAATCTGCATATATGTAACCCCCACTACAGAAGTAATATACATATAGTCCATCACATAGCAAGAAGCAATGCCATGCTACCATACTCATTTTCCTTTTCTAGTTCAATCAGACACAATCACAAGCACTATAATACTAGAATGAAATGAGTGAAAACTAGTTTATAAAGACTATTTTTTTTTCTTTACAAATCTTTTTCAATGTAGTGGAATAGATCCAAAAGCAATGTTTCAATTCAAAATTTACACTATCTTCATCCTAGTCTTTCATGTCAAATAATAAACTAAGCATGTTCTCAGTTTCATTAACATCGTACGAGTTAGAATACAAATTCACAAGTCCTTGTTGCATATATAACATACAATCTTATGCGTTTGTCACCCTAATCAATTTTGAAACTATTTGAATTTACCAAGTAATCAAATTTCTCATTTAATTGCTTAAGAACTTGTTTCAAAATATATGATGACTAATCAAACCTATATGCATTTTGTTCTTATGGGAACTATAATGTTTTTCATGCTTGGTTTACATAGATTTCTCATTTAATTTATTCAATATATTTTTCTACATATGATAAACAATAAGTCACGCATCGTAGAAACATATCACCAATCAAAAATGTAAATCCAGCGACATGAAAGCAAGTATCAAAATTAGTACCCTTTCTCTATTTGTCAAACTTAAACATTTGGTTCTTAAAACCTTTTTTCTCAAAGATTAAAATTATGAGGAGCTAAGTATCTCAAACAAGGTAATAATTATGACTAAAATTCTTTTTAGTCTTACTACTTATACATCAATTCTTAATGATCTTGTGATCTCCATTTCTAGTTAGCTCTTTAATCTAAGTTTAGCATTCAAACATACATAGGGTAGAGAACCGCCACTATTTCTCGACCAAAGGAAACTTCAAATCAACACCAAAATATAAAATCGAGAAGTTACTTATGCAAATTGCATTGCTAGCCACGTTCATTCAAAAGTTTCTATAGACTTCGTTAGACGTCAGATTTCGGTGTTTAATACCAATTCAAAAACTAGAAAGTTTCCTCATTCATACAAAAATTAGAAATAATTTTTAAGCGCAAATAATTTCTCTAAATTTATATTTGACGCGCTATGTGTTCTTGCTCATTACTAATAAAGTAATTATCCAATTTCAAAATCCTTTTGGCACAATATAGAGGACGACCAAACAAACATTTTTCATGAAGACATCATTTCATTATCCACTACTCAAAAGATCAATTTTAGTCACCAAGTTAGACTTTGTGAAACACCAAAAATATCTTATAAAATTCTAACATATTTTATTTCATCCGATGCTTTTGTAAACTAGTAAGATTAGGAGTCTACATGCTTTGAAGACTTGGGTAAAATTTGATACATGTCACTTAAAAAAATCTTAGAAAGTTTAGAGGAAAACAAAGCATGCTCACTAACCAAAAAATTTCATAGAAGCAAGATAAAATCACATATTTCAAGCACTCCAAAGCTTCAGTCATATCATATAAATAATACAATATTTAGTTCAAACATTCCATTGATAACATATTTATTGTAGTAGTGCAATGATCAAGTTCAACAAAAATTTTAATCTTAGTTTTGTTAAAAACAAGATAGGCGGAAACTAGATTCTTTCTCATTTTGGTGGTATGAACATCTTTAACAAGATAGTTCTACCGGAAGCAAACTTTTCAGACCATACCAATACCAAGAATCCTAGAGATGTGAGTATAACTCGACATCACTTTCTTTCAAATGATTCCGTTCAACTTTTGAACCATAACCTATCAAAACAAACATGGTGTAAAACACCAACATATACCAACCTCTCACCGTATCCACAATTCACATTAACTTAGCTTGAAAAGCATTGTTAATAATATTTGATATTCTTGCAATGCCGTGTCGTAATACTTGGTTTAATGCAAGTGTAGCAAATAACTTCATAATTAAAATTATGTTTATTTCTTGGTGAGATTTGGTATTCATATTTGTTTTGACTAGGTTTCTTGTTCTTTCGGTTTTAGTTTGGTATCAAGTTATATCTCATAAGTTCCAAACTTGTATGAGTCACTAATTTATTGTCATAAACAATAATTCTCAATATCTAGTTTCCATACAACTCATTCTAACATTGAAGAATCATTTCATTTTCAATGTAGAATGCAACTATTTGATCACTACAATAGCTACAAATTGTTCATCAAACATACCTCAATTGCTTTTAAAGATCAATTGGTTGTAAATCAGTGTCCATTCTCTGCACACCAACAAATAAATCAGCAACCTCATTGCTCCACACATTGATTAATCTCCCGCAATTTTTATATCATTAGAAAATAAAAACTTGCTCATGTAAGTGAAATTGCACCTGTCACAATCATGTACATGTGAGCATTTGAAACCAAAAAATAAGTAAGGTATGCACTTAAATAATTACTTGAAAATCAAATAAAACATAGCACTCCATGTTTCTCTTAAGTTTCAAACAAAGATTCAAAGTTATATAGTTATAACATCATATATATAGTTAAAACTTTCTACTAAGCATATTATCAAACACATGTGGTGCAATAGTTTGATTTCTAACTATGATCTTCTTTTTCATTTCCAAAACAAGAGTATGAAGTAATAAAAATCAAAATCAAAACATGAATTTTAATGTATTTGTATTACATCTCAATCGCTAATCTCTGATGTCAAGTATCATCTCCCATTTTGGACAAACATACACAATGATTTCCAAATCACCACGTCTCTCAATCTAAAAATCCAAACGGGAAATTTCAAAATGGATTTCGAAGATAAGTTCATGATTTAAAATTTTCATGTTACACACGAACCCAAAATATCAGCACAGAGATCAGAAAAACTAAATTAATCAACACAAAATTTCTAATCGTCAGAAATTTTCAGCAACATTATTCAGTTTTGTAAAATACTCTAAAAATACTTTTCGGACTCTAAAAATTATGAAATTTGGAGGAGATGATCCACATGATGTATTATATTTATGGTAAAAATTTCAAGGCCCAATTCACTTCCTTGTAGTAGATAAAAATAAAACTCTACAGCATGTTAAAAACCATTTTTATAACATCAAAAATATATTTTATGTTAGATATTCATGATGAAAAATATTATCCTTCAACAATATATTTTATGTTAGACCTAAAATTTACTTTAGGTATCAACTAACCTATTCCAAGCATCATGGTTTATCGCAAAAGTGTAAAATTATACCGTTATATAATTCTATAAAACGAATTAAACAATGATATTTATCGTGTTTCAGCAATCGTTTCTTTTGATATACATGGCAGAATATAACGTCTTAAAATTGTTGGAACAATTGCCGAAATCCGCCTGCAAAACAATCACAAAGAAAAACCAAACAAATAGTGTTATGGCTGAGTCACGACCAAGTCGCTCTCTTTAAGATGTTTCGCGGCTCTGCCCAAAATTGGGCAAACAGTTCTTCCATGTCGCGTCGTCCCCAGGATAAAAAAGCCGAGTAAATCTCTTTCACAATCACTCTTGCACTTTGAGAGTATGTGATACTTGTACACTTCTATTCTTGCTCAAAATCAATCTCTAGAAAAATAAGTGATGACCACCACTCATTTTTCTTTCTCTCAAAAATTCATTTTCTTTTCTTCTAAAACTCCAAAAAACATTAACTAAAAACTCTCTTAATGTTTTTCCAACCAAAAATATGTTTTTATACTCAAGAGTTTCAAAAAAGTTTAATGAAAACATTTATATGGTTTAATAAAAATCATTACTCTTGTAACATGAAACGGCCAATGAATTTATGACAATTTTTTTTTGCTTTTATGAGTATCATAAAGATTGTTAAAAATAGGTTTAACAAAAATAATAATAAATGGAAATAAATTTTGTTTCAAAATATATATTTCCAACAATACATTTCATCAATGACTCCCATTCACCAGAGAAAGCAACCCATTTAGCGTGATTTATAATGTATTGTTTATCGAATTCCTCTTTTGCATCCGCTTGTTCATCTTCCGGTAGCTTACTAATCTCTTCAAATGCTTTCCTCTTTGGTGGAAAAATTTGAGGCTTGCACCTATTCATCACATTACACCATATATGGAACGTACAAATCATATTATGTGCTGATGGGAAGACTCTCTCTATTGCGTTCATTAATGCTACTTCATTGTCCGTCACTATAACCCCGTGGATATCATCATTTCGGTAGATGACCTTCAATTGTTGTAGCGCCCAAGTGTAACTTGGTTCTTGCTCATCCTTTAGAAAACAAAAAACAACGGTAAACGGTGACTTCGTCGACTGGTAGGCCTCTAAGGGTGTATGAATTTATGGCCTACGGTGATACCGCAAGTGCACGGCGTCTATCGGAGACGCGGCAAGTACGGGTCGATCCACAGAGACGAGGGGTGCTTCTTGTATGATCTAAGGCTTCTTCAACTGAATTCTAAATGAGTAACATAGTGACAACAGATATTTTGTGCCGATACGGCTGATTTTGAACTGAAGTGAACCTAAACTAAGGTAAACAGTGACAAAGGGGTGCTTGGGTTATCAAATCCACCTCTAAATTCCTATTCTTTGTTGAACTAAATTGAGCTTCTTGTTGTCCTGTGATTGATAAGGGCAGGGTGTCAATTCCACCACCTATCTCTCCCCGTAATGCCTCAATTAACGGCTAAAGTGCTGACCCCGCAGCACTAGTTGTCTAATTTAGTACAACTAGTCAAGGGAATCAACATTTGTATCTAAGGTTGAGCTGCAATACACTCAACACGCTTAGATTTGTGACCTAACTACGGTGTATCCATGGCTTTGGTATACACTTTGTGAGAGAAAAGCATATGGTATTTGTAATTGAAGACATTTGATAACATTAAGCATTCAAGATGGTTCAATCATAGTTAAAAACAGAATATGGAGTTAGGGTCTCATTGAAACCCTTAGCAACTAAATTAAAACACTAAAACAACAGAAATTAAATCTACAAGGATGCTCTGGCTAATCCAGGCATGGGGTTTTTCGCACACCCTTCACTTTTATTTATACATGCAGTTCATCCCCAAACCCTAATTCCTCAAAATCTAAATTAAATATAAAATAAATCAAACATACTCTCACCCATACTACGATTGCCTCACGAATCGAGCTATTCTCTTGTCAAATCATCCATGCATCGCTTGTTGTGAACCCTAGCTCTAGTTATCTCTGATTTAGTTTCTAGGGTTGGTAGAAACTAAGAAAGAGATATCTAGGGTTAGAGATGAGGCGTAGGTGGCTGTTGGAGTTGTTGTTTGATGTCAGGAAGGTGATGATGGAGGTGGTGGAAGCGGCAGCTCTGCTCTGCCATGGGGAAGGGAGGAGAAGGTGGAGAATGGGTTTTGCAGAGCTGGTCGGGGAGAAGAAAGAGAAGGAGAAGAAGAGAAATGAGGTGGGTCGATGGGGGTATAGGGTTATGGGTGATTCAGTGTTGCACGGGTGCATCGAAGATTTATGGAGAAGGCCTCAGCGAGCGTAGGATCTCGGTGAGGAAGATACGAACAGGCGAGGATGAACCGAGGCGATTTTGTGGAGCGGGAGTATCAAGACATGATGTGAACGATGGAGCGACCGTAGGATGTAGCTAGACGCGATCTGAACGGCTCGGGATGAACGGGTCCGGATCCGGGTCGTGGGTAGCTCTAGCCCATGTCTTCCTTCTTTGGTTGCAACCGATTTGCGCGCGGGCTTTGGCTAACTCGCTCCATAGATGTTTGACTCCAATTCTTCGCTCTTTAGCTCTCGGTTTCTCAGGACTTTATTTATTACCTAAAAACACAAAATTAATTAAAACAAATATTTATTCTTGAAAACAAAGAAAACACGAGAACTGGGATAATATCTCGATTTCAAAGCGCAAAAGATGAGTAAAATGCCAATAAAAAGGTGTATAAATATGCACTATTTGGCACTCATCAAATACCCCCAAACTGAATTTTACTTGTCCTCAAGTGAAACGCGAAATGAAGAAATCCTAACTATACCCCTGTCGCAGGTCTCTCGAATGCATTTAGCGTATGCACTAAGCCTTTAAACCCCTAGGTGTCCCTAGTGGACGAGTTGTAATCTCGTGAGGGTTTACCAGAGGTGTACCCACAAAACCTTCTCCAACTTCGAGTGTAAAAGAGTCTCAAGCCTCCAAGAAGCTATGAGGACATAGAGTTTCGCATGCTAGTAAATGAAGTTAGAACTACTAAAGAACGCATTCTCATCCTTAAGTCTTTGAGCGAGAAGTAACCATACCATATGAAAGAATTCGGATTCGATTGTGATCATAAGCCTCGACTTCTGCCTCACCATTAGGGTTTTATGATAATTGCACTCAAAAAGATCGCTTTTTAGTCTCTCATGTGTGCGAGCGGGAATAAAGAGAGAAATCCTGCACACGTTGTAGGTAAGAAGGATAACCTTCCGAAATAAAATCTGGAGACTCCACGAAGTGTGGACAAAAAGAATCTTTTTCTGATGATCTCTAAGAAAGGAAATCAACCATTAGCAAGGGGTGGGAGTACTCACTCACTTCTCACGCGATCGGCAATTAACATCAATCTCTCATAGGAACCATAGAAACGTCTTCACTCTTCGGTCTTCAAATGTTGATGACGAACTTCTAAACTTCACAAAACTTGACAATTTTTAACTTTTCTACTCAAATTCCTTGTTGTTTGGATTTTTCTTTTTAAATTCTTCTTTACCATGGTGGTAGCAAAAATAAACTCCAAATTTTTTTTTGATTTTTGATTTGATTTTTTTTTTTTTTTTTACATTACAATAAGTGAAAATAAAAATACAAATAATGAAACAACTAACTCCATGGACAAAGGACTTTATCACTCAATTTTTTTTCACAACTTGTATTGTCTTGATTTTATAAATTTTATTAATTCTCATCCTATTTTCTTTTCTTTGTTGCACATAAACCTTGGACTATATCAATTTTTTCTTTCAATATTCTGATGATGCTCCGTTTCTTGACGATGATGTGTTTCTATGGGTCTTGGCTGATTGAGAGAGAGAGTGATGCTAACTGCAAATCGGTATTTAGAAGAAGTTTTCATCTTTAGACGTCACCCTCATGATTGACAAAAACTAGCACTCAAGAGATCAAAAGTAGTCTTTGAAATTGGTGCGAAGTTGGGTAGCTCACCATTCCTACCCGGAATTTACGTACGGTGACACACACTCTAACATCTTTTCTAGAAAGTTGCAAAAAAATTGAAGGTTGGTGCCTCACTTGATGTAAAATGGGTAGTCTCCACTATGGGTGATCACAATTCTACTACCGAATATCTAAACAAAGACCTAATTCGCCCTCCCGGTATGGTTAAATCCAACTTTAACGCTCTAATCAACTAAGAAACCCGATTGTGTTCTCAGGGTACTTCTAACTTCATTATTTCGGTCAGAAAAATTCTCTATTTAAACATAGCTAGAAGCATGCTAGTGACTCTAAAATCTCTAAAAGTTGGAGGTTTTTACAAAAAGAGTTTTTCATAATTTTTTTTTTTTTTTTTTTTTTTTTGTAAAATTAAAAGATAAAATAAAAGACTAAAAACTCTAAATGCAAATGCACCCCCAAACCTAAATCAAACATTGTCCTCAATGTGTCTACATATAGAAAAAATTTAAACAAGTCATATACCGAGAGAACTATGCTGATAAGAGAAAAGGGAAGAGATTACTGGGATGTCTAAGGAGCAAGGTTGAGCTTCATTAGTCAAGGCTAGAATCCAACATTCTCAACGGAGATCATATCGGATTAGCACAAAATATGTACAAGAAGACTCAACCGATTCAAGAAAGAAAAATTTTAACAAGTCCTACTGGATATATACAATGAAAATTCACCATAAACTAACAATCTAAAGAGTTGAGGATCAACCCAATAGAAAATATATACAAACATCAACAGCCTTACACAGATATAACATGAGAGTGCAAGTAAGACTGCAGATGTGAAGGAGTTTCCCCCAAACCTAAACTTGTGAACGGGTGTGTTTGGGAGCACAAAATCTTGCAATTTTAAAGGTACATCATGCAAAAGGTCTAACTCAAAATGAGTTTTGCTAATTACAGGCAGACATACACATTCCAACTGTGGCTCCTTAAGAGTGTTATACTTTGATGCAAAATAGTCCAAGAGGACTTGGGAAGCACAAAGCTCTAGGCCTAAGTTAGGCATTTTCAGAAAAGTTGGTTTTGCAATTTTGTGACAAACTACACCTAGGTTTGGTGGAGGAGTTTCAATTTGTGACTCAGGAGAAAGGTTAGGTACATCTACGTTGTTTTCATGTATAAAATCATTTTCACCATCACACACTTTCCTAAAGTCACAAGAGGGTAAATCATGTTCACTTTCACAGGACAATTCCACAGGTTCCACATTAACATCACATGCATGAATATCAGAAGAAGCATTATTCATAGGGTTCTGAAGAGACACTTAATGTCTCGAACCTAAAGATTCTACTACATTTTCAAAATACACATGCTCTTCATATTCATCATCATCATCATCATAGCAAGAATTCATCTCTCCATTCAAAAATGTAGTATTTTTAGTGTACTCATCTACCTCTGGATTAGGTTCATATTCAATGTTAGTTGCATGAGTAAGACTTGAAACACTATTTTCAATCCTATCATTTTGTAACTCAATCAGGTTCCTTTGAAGAATCATAGTGAGTTGTTCTATTGAAGGAGAGTCTTCACTAGTGGGTATGCATTCCTCATATGGATATTGTAATACCCAGTCCAATTTTTAAGGGTATTTTTGTATATTGATAAAAGGGTAATTTCATAATTTAGTATACTTAGATTATCTCAGCGAACTAGTGCTTGATCAAGGACGTTGTTAATATATTTTTACTAATTGATTAGATTTGATTGATTTTAACAAGAATATAATTAATTGATGGAGCTTGACATGTAACATGTTGACATTTGTGAAACTTGATAATTAATTATATTAACAAAAATACAAAATTTGTTTTGCATGAGCTTATGAATGTCTTCGGAATTTATTTTTGGAAAGTGTGTGCATATTATTAGGTGTCACTTTATAAATATAAATAATATAATTAAGTATTGATTATATTTTTGGTAATGTTTTAAATTCGTTAATTTAATTATAAGAATTATTATTGCTAGTTGTCACTTGAGGTGAAAATGAAAATAAATAGTTTTGCATGTCACTATATTATTGGTTGTTGATTGATTATTTGGTAAATGTAAATAAAGAAAAATCGCTTTCCTTAGTTGTCACGGTTAGTGATTAATGGAATTTTGCATGGATTTTAAATTGGAAAATTTGAACTATTTTTGGTAACTTAATAGTTTGTGCTCTAGCTAATTCAAAATGTGAAACTAAAAATCTTAATTATATTTATTGACTTGACATGATTAAATATTGAGAATAAATGTGGAATTTATTTTAGATTTGAGAAGGAAGGAAATATATAATTTTTGAAATTATGCTTAGGCGTATGAATGGTAGATTTGGATAAATATGGAAATAACATTAATTAAGAAATTTATTTAGTGTTAAGATGGAAAGAATATCTTTGTTATTAAGCAAGATGCTTTATTATTTATAAGAAAACAAAAACAAAAGATTATTATTAGAGGTGCTATTATTTGATATTTTGGGAGAAGCCATGGAAGACGATTATGTCGTTTAGAAAACAGAAAAGTTTTGTCACTAGATAAAATAGAGAATAGTATTGAGAGATGATTATTTTGGTGTTGAGGACGGTGAAACATAGTGGTTATAAAGTTAATAACTTGTATTTTCATAGCTTCTGGATCTTGCGATTTGAGGTAGGCGCAACACAATCGAAAACCTTCTTTTTATTTAAGCTTCTTCTAATTAAATTTATTTTTCAAGTTTTCATTAATATATGAATGATAATCGATGTTGTGAGTATGATTATGAATGTTGGGCTGCGGTCCATAGATTGTGATTCTTAAAAACAACTTTGATGGGATACGAGATATCCTTGGGAACGGTTTTGTTTCCCTAAACCCACGTGGGGCTCCCTGGGGCGAGCGGATTGATTGAATTTATTGTTGTTTATGGATGAGGTGTTTCCATGTGTTTGCGGTGTTGTTAATCATGTTAGATGTTTTTAAAATGAATTGAAAAATATTGCATAAAATGTTTTGTTGCTTCTTTGCCTACTGGGTGTCACAACTCACGTCGTATTATGACAAAAATTCCAGATTTGATGCGTGACAAGGGAGTTGATCAACTTGGAGCCTAGAGAATGATAAGAGATGTCTAAAGTTATCATTTATGCCTAAAATTCTATTTTAAGATGTAATTAATCTTAGTTTGAATGCTGTAAAAATATTGTATGATGTTTAGTTGACTGATCTTCATTTTAAATTATCAATATTTTTTTTAGATATGATTATTTTTGTAATAAATTTAAAACATCTTAAGGGACATTTGATAAAATTTATTGAATTTTCTGAGTTGTATAACTATTTTTAAAATAATTCTTTATACGAGTGTTAAATCCAGAAAATATCTGACTGTTTTAAATGTCTTATAAAAATCCTAATTAAGAGCTATGATATATTGGTTTTTAGATCTTAGTGTCCACATAGGAAATCATCATCTATGTTTTATATTTCTAAAATGACAGGACTCATCCAATTTTGAGTTGTGCGCGATTTAATATAATTTTTCTAAAACAGAGTGTCACAGTTTTGAATTTCTGCAGTGCTAGTCAACTACATGTTTGACCGTGGTCTTAGGCAATTAAACTTAATCTAAAAATCATGGAAAATTGATATATAATAATAGTTTCAATCAGTACTGTATCCGTATAATTATCATAAATTTTGGAACTCGTATGACTCCTGTAAAATTCTAGGAATCTACCTAGGTCTGTTTTCAGTTGTACAATTTGGTGTTGTAATAGTTACTTATTAAGTAAATCATAAAACATGAACGGTATTGATATTTTTATTTATGAACCAAAATGTGTTTTGTTTCCGGTGGCTTTAAAATGAGGCTAAATCAACGGTTAGATTTTGCTAAATAATTTTCTAAGTATTAAATTGCGATAAAAATATTAATTTGTGCATAAATTAAATTAGCCCAAATGAATTACTTAAAGAGCTTGGGCTTAGTAGCCGGGCTTCGGCTATGGTATCGAAGTAGCACTTCGGGTTTTCGGGCATTGATCCGGCAGGATCCGGGCCCGAAAATCGGGGTGTTACAATTTGGTATCAGAGCAGCGATTAGATCCTTCGGGAACTAGTTTTTGCGCAGACAATTAACAAATCTTAATCTTGTTGTAATTTTCTCTTGTAGGATAATATGTTTGGTTGCTATGTTATTCTAAATTTTCGGGACGAAAATTCTTTAAGTGGGTAAGGTTGTAATACCCAGTCCAATTTTTAAGGGTATTTTTGTATATTGATAAAAGGGTAATTTCATAATTTAGTATACTTAGATTATCTCAGCGAACTAGTGCTTGATCAAGGACGTTGTTAATATATTTTTACTAATTGATTAGATTTGATTGATTTTAACAAGAATATAATTAATTGATGGAGCTTGACATGTAACATGTTGACATTTGTGAAACTTGATAATTAATTATATTAACAAAAATACAAAATTTGTTTTGCATGAGCTTATGAATGTCTTCAGAATTTATTTTTGGAAAGTGTGTGCATATTATTAGGTGTCACTTTATAAATATAAATAATATAATTAAGTATTGATTATATTTTTGGTAATGTTTTAAATTCGTTAATTTAATTATAAGAATTATTATTGCTAGTTGTCACTTGAGGTGAAAATGAAAATAAATAGTTTTGCATGTCACTATATTATTGGTTGTTGATTGATTATTTGGTAAATGTAAATAAAGAAAAATCGCTTTCCTTAGTTGTCACGGTTAGTGATTAATGGAATTTTGCATGGATTTTAAATTGGAAAATTTGAACTATTTTTGGTAACTTAATAGTTTGTGCTCTAGCTAATTCAAAATGTGAAACTAAAAATCTTAATTATATTTATTGACTTGACATGATTAAATATTGAGAATAAATGTGGAATTTATTTTAGATTTGAGAAGGAAGGAAATATATAATTTTTGAAATTATGCTTAGGCGTATGAATGGTAGATTTGGATAAATATGGAAATAACATTAATTAAGAAATTTATTTAGTGTTAAGATGGAAAGAATATCTTTGTTATTAAGCAAGATGCTTTATTATTTATAAGAAAACAAAAACAAAAGATTATTATTAGAGGTGCTATTATTTGATATTTTGGGAGAAGCCATGGAAGACGATTATGTCGTTTAGAAAACAGAAAAGTTTTGTCACTAGATAAAATAGAGAATAGTATTGGAGATGATTATTTTGGTGTTGAGGACGGTGAAACATAGTGGTTATAAAGTTAACAACTTGTATTTTCATAGCTTCACGGATCTTGCGATTTGAGGTAGGCGCAACACAATCGAAAACCTTCTTTTTATTTAAGCTTCTTCTAATTAAATTTATTTTTCAAGTTTTCATTAATATATGAATGATAATCGATGTTGTGAGTATGATTATGAATGTTGGGCTGCGGTCCATAGATTGTGATTCTTAAAAACAACTTTGATGGGATACGAGATATCCTTGGGAACGGTTTTGTTTCCCTAAACCCACGTGGGGCTCCCAAGGCGAGCGGATTGATTGAATTTATTGTTGTTTATGGATGAGGTGTTTCCATGTGTTTGCGGTGTTGTTAATCATGTTAGATGTTTTTAAAATGAATTGAAAAATATTGCATAAAATGTTTTGTTGCTTCTTTGCTCATGGGTGTCACAACTCACGTCGTATTATGACAAAAATTCCAGATTTGATGCGTGACAAGGGAGTTGATCAACTTGGAGCCTAGAGAATGATAAGAGATGTCTAAAGTTATCATTTATGCCTAAAATTCTATTTTAAGATGTAATTAATCTTAGTTTGAATCTTTGTAAAAATATTGTATGATGTTTAGTTGACTGATCTTCATTTTAAATTATCAATATTTTTTAGATATGATTATTTTTGTAATAAATTTAAAACATCTTAAGGGACATTTGATAAAATTTATTGAATTTTCTGAGTTGTATAACTATTTTTAAAATAATTCTTTATACGAGTGTTAAATCAGAAAATATCTGATTGTTTTAAATGTCTTATAAAAATCCTAATTAAGAGCTATGATATATTGGTTTTTAGATCTTAGTGTCCACATAGGAAATCATCATCTATGTTTTATATTTCTAAAATGACAGGACTCATCCAATTTTGAGTTGTGCGCGATTTAATATAATTTTTCTAAAACAGAGTGTCACAGTTTTGAATTTGCAAGTGCTAGTCAACTACATGTTTGACCGTGGTCTTAGGCAATTAAACTTAATCTAAAAATCATGGAAAATTGATATATAATAATAGTTTCAATCAGTACTGTATCCGTATAATTATCATAAATTTTGGAACTCGTATGAATCTGTAAAATTCTAGGAATCTACCTAGGTCTGTTTTCAGTTGTACAATTTGGTGTTGTAATAGTTACTTATTAAGTAAATCATAAAACATGAACGGTATTGATATTTTTATTTATGAACCAAAATGTGTTTTGTTTCCGGTGGCTTTAAAATGAGGCTAAATCAACGGTTAGATTTTGCTAAATAATTTTCTAAGTATTCCGCTGCGATAAAAATATTAATTTGTGCATAAATTAAATTAGCCCAAATGAATTACTTAAAGAGCTTGGGCTTAGTAGCCGGGCTTCGGCTATGGTATCGAAGTAGCACTTCGGGTCTTCGGGCATGGATCCGGGCAGGATCCGGGCCCGAAAATCGGGTGTTCTGAGATATTCATTGTATGGTTGTGCATGAGGTTCACTAGAGAATGGAAATTGAGACATGTTGCTATGTGGATGGTCATGCATTGTATTCATTTCAAGCTTAGCGTTTTGCTCCATGAGCGTTTCCATTATTGATTGCAAACTAGGAGTTGGGGGAGTATAAAATTGTTCATCTCCCCACTGTGGTGAATGATGCATGTGTGCAGGTTGATTATGGTCCCAATAGTTGCCAAAGATAGTCACTTCTAGATACTTCGTACATTGGATTATCATGGTTTTCCCTAGACTCGCCTAAAATCATGCAAAATATAACAAGATACTCAACAGGGTGGTCTAAGCCACCACATAAGGTGCAAGCATGCATTTCATATTGCCTAGGGAATTAGATTTGACAGATCGCTCATGTGATTGCCTTTCTAAAGCGAAACTTAAGCTTCTAATTGATCTAGAAGTGATGACTCGGGTATAAGGAGAGTGTTCATTCTCAACCCGTGATGGATGATACATGTGCTCATAGTGATTAGGGTATGTGAGGTCGGGGCCCCGAGAAGGCGCATAAAATTCCCTAAAATCACTATGGTATGTGGGGGTTCATCTGTGAAGCGTGCCCGTAAGCACGCTCTCTAAGGGATTTGTTTCCATCCCAAGATGCAGACCAAAATCCTGACATGATTTATCAACTCAAATTGAACTCAAAGTCTAGTTTGGTTTATGTGGGTTTTGTTTGGTTTAAATGGGTTTCATTTGGTTTTGTTGGGTTTTGGTTTGTTTGGGCTGATTGGTTTTGTGGGATTAGTTGGATTATGTGCAACCCAGCTATGTGAGCAAACCCAGAAAAGAAAATGACACCTGATTCTAAGAGTAAGCCCAAAAGGTTGCTTTTTGAAGTTGTAAGCCCAACTGAATAGGTGTATTTCAGCCCAAGATATGTGGGCTCAGTTTAGTTGCAGCCCATGTTGGGTTCAGTTAGCCCAGTAGAACTGGGTTTCAGTTTGTGTACAACCCAGAAGTGGGTTGAGCTGGCCCAGCAATTGAATGGCTCAGTATGTGGGCTGAGTTTTGCTTGAAGTGGGCTTCAGTTATGCACAGCCCAGCAGTGTGGGTTATGTGGGCTCAGCCTATGCAGCCAGACTTTCTCGATTTGAAACAAAGAGCCCGGGTTAATGTACGGCCCGAGGTTAGTGGTTCTCACCAGGTTATGATTGATTAGGTGGGCTAGGCGTGTGTGGAGCTCGGCTTTGGGGTCGATCATTGAGCTTTGATTGTGGGCTCGGTTATGCGAGTGCAAGCCCGGTGGTTGGGCTTGCGGTTGTTAAGCTTTAGCTTGGCGGGGTTTACTGACACAAAGACACAAAGCAAAGATTTGGCGACTCACCAGATTATGCACGACTTCTTGCGCCTTAGGCTCTACAGAGGCGGATGAGTTGTGTCAACTCTCCGAGTTGATATCAACTCATTCGATTGACTTCAACCGGGATTTTTAACTATCTTGGCTAGGTCACTCAAGTATTGTGCTAAGCATAGATCATGTTGCAATTTAATCATACATAAATGCAAAAGCCAATTTACAAATGCGAGAAGGTTGATGGTCGATGGCATACAATTTTAGTTGACTCAGTCATCGCTGAGGTTTCTGTACAAGCTTGCATGTGTGAAGATGATCGGGGTTTGCAGAGCATACAAGGTGCAGGATAGCATTACACGAGGTCGCACACAAGCATGCAAATATTGACAGTGGTCTTGCTCGGGTGAGATAGGTTATGCTCGGATGATGGTAGCGGGGTTTGCAACTTGGCTCAAACTTGCGGCTTCAGGGGCTAGCAAGTAAGGTGGTCCGGCTTTTAAACACTTCGGTCCAACAACACAATGGGTTCAAGCATGCATTCAAGACTCCATCTTACCTCAAGTCACGGGGTTTACCTCAAGTTTAATGAATCTTACCTCAAGTTCGGGCTTCTATCCCTTCTTGGGTTGGCTGCACAAAGAGCACAGTAGCACAAACAAGCACTGCTACTCAACACAGAAGATCAGTTCTCGGTTGCAAGCTCAACCAATAACAAAAGCGATCTAAGCAACAATAAGTAATGACAATGAGTAATCACTATGCAAGCCTCGGTTCGTGAGATGAGTTAAAGAACAAGAAAAAGGGGAACTGACTAATGCAAGCCTGAGAATAAGTTGGACTGACACAGGGAAAGAGTAAGGAATTGTGATGTTTATTTGGACTGACAGGGAAAGGTGTGCACAGTATGCAGCTAAGGTAGTGAATGCAACCAGATGGGGTGTGCTAGATGAGTCAAGCTACAGATGAGTTAAAGCACAAGAAAGAGAAATAACAAATCGCAATGTAGCAATGCACTAAGAGAATGCAGGACAAAGATGCAGAACTAGAGAATTTAACTGAAATGCAATGATGTAGTAACAATATGCAACAAAATATGCAAAAAAATGACAGCTAATACAACTAAGTTACAATGCAACACTAATACAACTAATAAGAACTACAGAGTAACAAAGGACTAAAAATATGTAAAAACAAAGGATAGTTACTTTAAGTTTTGCGGTGTGTTAGCTGAGTGAATTGGGCGACGACTCGGCGAAAAAATCGGGCGACGACTCGTTCAAAAATTCGTGGATCTTTCGATTTCTGATAAATTTCCAGTAGTATTTCAGGTGATTTTCCATTATTATCAGATGATTGGTGTTGGATTTAATCTCTATTACTTCTTTTATTATGTCTGAACAAGAAAATAGTGGATCTGGTTTTCGTTTTGCTTCAAAAACTTTGAGTTCTGATTTTGCTTCTTCATCAATGAATACTGAGGATCATCCATCCATGTTTATACCTGATGAGGTTATTGAAGACAGTCTTAATGAATGGAAATTTAGCTTGATTGGGAGACTTGATTTTGTTAAAATTAGGATGAATACTGCAGCTACCTTGTTAAAACAACAATGGTCTATTAAAGGGTCTCTACAATTTATACCATTAGGAAAAGGTTTTTTTATCATCAAATTAGATAATGAAGAGGATAGGAAATTTATTTGGCAGGGATTATGGATGGTGGAAGGGCAAACTTTGAAAATTCGTCCATGGGAACCTAATTTCAACCCAGAAACACAGAAAACCTCTTTAGCTTATGTGTGGGTCACTTTTCCTGGATTAAGTATTGAGTACTGGAAAGAAAGTATTCTTCTACAGATGGGGAACAAATTGGGAAGAGCAATTAAAGTTGATGAAGTCACTTTAAAACGTGAAATTGGATATTATGCAAGTGTTCTAGTTGAAGTGGATTTTGCAAAATATATTCCAAGCAAAGTTGCAGTGGAACACAAGTATGGGAAATTTGAACAAGCTATTCAAATCCTGAAGAAGCCTAAGTTCTGCAATCATTGTTCTATAGTGGGTCATTTAACTGCTGAATGCAGAATCAAAAGAAGTGAAAATTCAGAAAAACTAAATGAGGTTGTGAAGGAAAAGCCACAAAAAAAACAATGGAAAAAAAAAGAATATTCAAATTCCTTCTGGTTTTGATATAGGTGGTTTTCAAGCAGAGAAAGAAGGTGAGCATATAATTGATCAAATAAATGACCATCTCTTAAGTGATAATGAAGAAATTGATGCAATAATCCCTCTTATTCAAGGTGAGTCATCTTCAGGTAGATTCCATATTTTGCAAAACCATTCTGAAGAATTCAGGGGATGTATTAATTCACATGAAGATTTCCCTATTCTTTCAGTGGATAAAATAATTACAATGGTTTCAAGTGCTCCCCCAATACAAAATGTGGTAAACATACAACCGCCTATTGGAACTCCAGTAATGCAAATTCATTCTGATTCTATACATGTTAATTCAAAGGAAGGTAAAGATGATGTTCATGTGAAACATACAGATTCTGATGTAATACAATCTAATACAGCAAGTACTTCTGGTACTAAGAGTGAAGATGACTTTACTCAAGTTAAAGCTAAAGTTGGGAAAAAGCCAAATGTGACTACAAGGAATCAGGCTGCCAGCTTAAATGCAAATTTTAGTAAAAATGGTCCAGGTAAGAGAAGTACCTTACCTTCTCAACCTCCTTATAAATGAAAGTTATATATTGGAACTTAAGGGGCCTGAGGAGAACAAAGGCCAAAGACAAATTAAGAGAAATAGTTAAATTTTTTTGTCCTTCTTTAGTTATTTTAGCTGAACCAAAAGTATGGGCTTCTTCAGATTTCATCAAAAAACTCAGACTTCAAGGTATGCATTATCATCTTATTCATAATTCTTGGGATGGCAATAAAGGAAATATATGGATTCTTTGGAGATCTTCAATAAACACCCCAAAGATTCTTTCTAGTACTAATCAAGCAATAACAGTGGAAGTGGGTGAAGCTGTAATTACTGGGGTTCATGCTGATACTCTCACTATCAACAGAAGAGATTTATGGCAAGAAATGGAGTTTGTTAGTTCTATTAATAAGCCATGGCTTGTCATAGGGGATTTCAATACTATAACAAGTGTCGATGAAAAGAAGGGAGGATTACAACCCCTGAAGATATCCATGAGAGAATTTAATGATTGTTTGAATAATTGTGGGCTAATTCAAGCTCCTAAATCTGGTTTGGAGTTCTCTTGGTGCAATAACAGAGCAGGAAAAAAAGAGAATTCTTTGTAATTTAGATAGAGCAGTTTTTAATGAAAAATGGCTGGATTTATATCCCAACTGGAGGTACAAAGTAGGTATTAGAAATGTTTCAGATCATGGAGTCCTTTATGGAGTAAATGCTGAGATCCCTAAGCCAAAAAATACTCCCTTTAGAGCTCTTAAGGTTTGGAAAACTCATCCTGACTTCTTCAAATTAATTCAAGCTTCTTGGTCTACAATGATTAGAGGTAATCCCATCTTCATTTTTCTAAGTAAATTAAAAAATTTAAAGAAAGAGATTCAAGTTTGGAATTGGAACATTTTTGGGGATGTATCAAAAAAACTGAAGCAAGCTGAAGAAAATGTTCTGCAAGCTACTTTGGTTTCTGACAAAAATCCTGAAAACAATATTCTGCTGAATAATTTAGTTACAGCTAGAGGTAAACAAGAGGTTCTTGTTGAACAACAAAAATCAATAAATCAACAGAAGGCAAGAGTAAAATGGTTAAAAGATGGAGCTTCAAACTCCAAATTCTTTCATGTTAATATGAAATTGAGACAATCCAAAAATGCAATTGTTGAATTGGAAGATGAAAATGGGACCATAATAGCTGATCAAATGAAAATTGCAGAAGTACTTATCAAGCACTTTGAGGAGAAGTTCAAATTCCAAGAAGTAAGATATACTCAAGATTTTTTCCAAGATATTCCTCAGCTGATTAGTGAAGAAGAAAATGCTTTTTTAGATGCTGTTCCTTCTGATGAAGAGGTGAAAAGAGCAGTTTTTGAGCTTGATCCAAATAGTGCCCCTGGACCAGATGGTTTTGCAGGGTGGTTTTACAGATATGCTTGGGAAATAATAGGGGTGATTTAACAAAAGCCATTCAATATTGCTGGAAAGGTGGTTTCATTCCTCAAGGTTATAATGCAAATTTTTTATTACTTCTCCCAAAGGTTAGAAATGCAAAAAAAGCTAGTCAATTTAGACCAATAGGTTTAATGAACTTCAGTTTTAAAGTGATTACAAAGATTATATCTTCAAGATTTGGAAAAGTAATTCAAAGAATAGTTTCTCCCCAGCAAGGAGCTTTCATAAAAGGAAGAAACATACAAGATCAAATTGTGATGGCCTCTGAATTGGTGAATGAGCTTGAGTATAAAAGAAGAGGTGGAAACTTGGGAATGAAACTAGACATTTCTCAAGCTTATGATTCACTCAGTTGGGATTTCTTATTCCAGGTCATGAGGAAGTTTGGTTTCTCAGAAAAAGGTATAAATTGGCTTCATATCTTACTGAAATCTGCAAGAATTTCAGTCCTGTTGAATGGTGGCCCTGTGGGTTATTTTCAGGTTGGGAGGGGTCTCAGACAAGGAGATCCATTATCTCCACTTCTTTTTGTTATAGCTGAAGACCTTTTAAGCAGAGCAATTTCAAGAATGATTCAAACAAGACAGCTTCTTCCTATGATTTCCAGAAATGGAGTTCAACCTTCACATATATTCTTTGCAGATGACATTTTCTTGTTCTGCAATGGGGATAAGAGAAATGTTAAAAAGTTAGCAAAACTTCTTAATGACTACCAAGATGCTTCAGGCCAAATTTTCAATCTTACAAAAAGTAAATGCTTCATTGGTGGTACTAGTGAATTGAGAAAACAACAAATTGCTAATGAGTGTAGAATTCCGCTTGCTACTTTTCCAGACAAATACTTAGGTGTGATTCTAACACCAGGAAGAATCAAATCTCAACATGTTTGGAATTGTGTGGAACAAATTCAAGCTAGTTTAGCTGGCTGGATGGGGAAACTATTATCTTTTCAAGAAAGGCTGATATTAGTCAAGCATGTGCTCAGTAGCATTCCAATTTACTGTATGTCAGTTTATAAATGGCCACAAAGAGTTTTAAAGGAGTGTGAACTAATTATAAGAAACTTCCTATGGACTGGTGACCCTGCAAAAAGGAAAACTATAGTTTTGAAATGGGACAAGGTTTGCTCTCCATTTGAAGAAGGAGGTCTAGGTCTGAGAAGATTAGAGGTTATGAATAAAGCTCTTCTTATGAAACTTTGGTGGAAAATGCTGAATAGTAATGAAGAATGGGTAAGATATTTTCAAGGTAAATTCTTAACTAAGAAAGGTGAGTGGATTGGTTATTATAAGAAATCATCTATTTTGCCAGGTCTGAAATGGGTCTCAGAATATGTAGAGAATAACACAAGATGGATAGTTGGTAATGGTTCAAAGATTTCAGTTTGGTATGACACTTGGATAAAAGAGAAACCATTGTATGAATTATACCCAGAAAATGCATATATAAATCAATTCCCTGACATGAAAGTGGAAAACTTAATAATTGAAGATGAATGGGTTATGCCTACTGAATTACTTGAAATGGTTTCAATAAATGAACTCCCTGTTCTCAGTTTGGAGGAAGATAAAAGGATTTGGAGTGGAACTATTACAGGAGAATTTTCTATATCTTCTGCAGTTGAATGTATCAGAACAAAGTACCCTAAAGTGAGCTGGGCTTCTCAGGTATGGAATCATTCAGTACATCCTAGTTTATCAAGTAATATATGGAAAATCATTAGAAACATTTGCCCTACTGATGAAAATTTAAGAACCAGAAATTTCCAATTAGCATCTAGATGTTGTTTTTGCAAAACAGCGGAGGAATCTATGGATCATATGTTCTGGCAATGCAAAAGTAGTGATGAAATTTGGAATTGGTTAGGAGGGATTTTCAGCTTTCAGAAACCGAAATCTTTTGAAGAAATTTATAGGTCTGCTAATCACAAAAGTCCTGCAGTTAGTGAGATATGGAGATATGCTGCATTTACAACTCTCAAAGAACTGTGGTTTCAAAGAAACAGATGTGTTTATGATAATGATATTTTCAATGAGCACAACATTAAAGCAAGAATTGTGAAGTCTACAGCAGAAGGGGAAGTTAGAATGAAGAAGCTTATGTGGAATACAGCTTATGACCTGCAAATTTTAAAAACATTTGGTATGAAATGCAGAAAGGTCAGAATTAGAACTGTTAAAGAACTTTTCTTCAGGCTGCCTCACAAGAACCAACTCCTCTTATGCTGTGATGGAGTTTCAAAGGGAAATCCAGGTAACTCAGGTTATGGAATTGTAGCTAGAAATGACAGTGGAGAGGTAGTGATAGCCATTGAGGGAGGCCTGGGATTAGCAACAAATTTCTTTGCAGAAATAATGTCAATAATTTGTGCAGGTGAATGGGCTATTCACAATGGTTTCAGAATACTTCTCTTCAGTACAGATTCAAAAGCAGCCATAGCAGCCTTTAACCAATCAAAAGTTCCTTGGTTTGTAAAATCCAGATGGGATTATATCTGCAATTCAGCTATCAAATGTGAATTTCTTCATAATTACAGAGAAGTGAACTTCTCAGCAAATGACCTAGCTAAAAGAGGAGCTCAAATGCAGAAAGGAGAACAGCATATCTACACCAGCAAACCATCTTTCCTTGTTAACCTTGAAAATGAAAATCAAAAGTACTTTAGGACAGATTAATTTGTATTTTTGTTTTTTTTTGTTTTTGCTTGTTGAGTTTGTTTCTTTGAAACTTTTTTGTATCCTTCTTGGTTTCTTTGGTTATTAATAAAATTATTACTTAGCAAAAAAAAAAGGATAGTTGAAAAATAGTAAAAACAGTAAAAACAAGGTAAATATGTACAGGGATAGTTGAAAAACAGTGAAGTTTAGCCAATGAACACAGGGCACGCGCCAAGTCCCTGGCAACGGCGCCAAAAACTTGTAGGCCTCTAAAGGTGTATGAATTTATGGCCTACGGTGATACCGCAAGTGCACGGCGTCTATCGGAGACGCGGCAAGTACGGGTCGATCCACAGAGACGAGGGATGCTTCTTGTATGATCTAAGGCTTCTTCAAACTGAATTCTAAATGAGTAACATAGTGACAACAGATATTTTGTGCCGATACGGCTGATTTTGAACTCGAAGTGAACCTAAACTAAGGTAAACAAGTGACAAAGGGGTGCTTGGGTTATCAAATCCACCTCTAAATTCCTATTCCGTGTTGAACTAAATTGAGTTTCTTGTTGTCTGTGATTGATAAGGGCGGTGTCAATTCCACCACCTATCTCTCCCCGTAATGCCTCAATTAACGGCTAAAGTGCTGACCCGAGCACTAGTTGTCTAATTTAGTACAACTAGTCAAGGGAATCGGCATTTGTATCTAAGGTTGAGCTGCAATACACTCAACACACGGTTGTGACCTAACTACGGTGTATCCATGGCTTTGGTATACACCGAGAGAGAAAAGCATTGGGTATTTGTAATTGAAGACATTTGATAACATTAAGCATTCAAGATGGTTCAATCATAGTTAAAAACGAGAATATGGAGTTAGGGTCTCATTGAAACCCTTAGCAACTAAATTAAAACACTAAAACAAAGAAATTAAATCTACAAGGATGCTCTGGCTAATCCGGGCATGGGGTTTTTCGCACACCCTTCACTTTTATTTATACATGCAGTTCATCCCCAAACCCTAATTCCTCAAAATCTAAATTAAATATAAAATAAATCAAACATACTCTCACCCATACTCTGATTGCCTCTTAATCGAGCTATTCTCTTGTCAAATCATCCATGCATCGCTTGTTGTGAACCCTAGATCTAGTTATCTCTGATTTAGTTTCTAGTGTTGGTAGAAACTAAGAAAGAGATATCTAGGGTTAGAGATGAGGCGTAGGTGGCTGTTGGAGTTGTTGTTTGATGTCGGGGAAGGTGATGATGGAGGTGGTGGAAGCGGCAGCCTCCGCTCTCCGCCATGGGGAAGGGAGGAGAAGGTGGAGAATGGGTTTTGCAGAGTGGCCTGGGGATAAGAAAGAGAAGGAGAAGAAGAGAAATGAGGTGGGTCGATGGGGGTATAGGGTTATGGGTGATTCGGTGTTGCGGGTGCATCGAAGATTTATGGAGAAGGCCTCGACGAGCGTAGGATCTCGGTGAGGAAGATCCGAACACCGAGGATGAACCGAGGCGATTCTTTGTGGAGCGGGAGTATCAAGACATGATGTGAACGATGAAGCGACCGTAGGATGTAGCTAGACGCGATCTGAACGGCTCGGGATGAACGGGTTTGGATCCGGGTCGTGGGTAGCTCTAGCCCAAGTCTTCCTTCTTTGGGTTGCAACCGATTTGCGCGCGGGCTTTGGCTAATCGCTCCATAGATGTTTGACTCCAATTCTTCGCTCTTTAGCTCCTCGTTTCTCAGGACTTTATTTATTACCTAAAAACACAAAATTAATTAAAATAAATATTTATTCTTGAAAACAAAGAAAACACATAACCTGGGATAATATCTGATTTCAAAGCGCAAAAGATGAGTAAAATGCCAATAAAAAGGTGTATAAATATGCACTATTTGGCACTCATCATCGACGTACGACCAACAATATTCAACAATGGCATCTCGTAGTTGTTAGTCTTGTAAGTGCATTCCATTATAAGAACTTCATGGAAGTATCAATCCAATTGAACACTCTTCGGATGCGCAATGAAGAGATGCATTATTTCTTCTTCTCCGGACCTACCTTCTTTTGAATGCCGTAGCCTCTCTCTTGAGCCCAAAAAAAAAAAAATGGTTGCATCACTTGTTTATCCTTCCATTCTTTCCTTTTAATTGTCCCAATTGCATTATAAATGGTGGACAACGATGATACATTATCCTTGTTATCATCCTTTAGTAAGTGAAGCATATTAAGTGGTGAAATACCCATTCTCCTATATTTAGCTATTTCTCCATTTCTTGAGGAGTGAGCCTTGCGGCCATTGAATGTCCTTTAAGATCCTCCGGACGAGGGTGTTTATGATGACATTCCACCTTATCCATAGATAGTACCCATCCATTCATTTTTTTGCACTTACTAAATACTAGCTTGAACGAACATTTAATTTTCTTTAAGCATGTTGTGTTCTTCCTTGTCGTCTTTCCTTTATACACATAACCCTTCCTCTTGTGACTAACATCCGGATCTCCACTTCTCTCACAAACCATTTTAAAACGAGTTTTGCTTTCTTTTCCATTCAAAACTAATACACACATGGCCTTCTTGGCATGCTCTCTAGCCCAATTCTTCGCATCAATAGGTAAGTCAAATACCAAATCATTGACATAGTGATGGGATGTATCAACCGGAGAAGGTTGATCATCCATTGGTATAGGTTGGCATTCAATCTATAAGAAATGGAACAACATCAATTGCAATCACAAACAAGTTCGGAAACAAGATAATTTTATCGCAATAACCGAACTTGGTAAAGCAATTTGACATGTAACCGAACAAACAAGATGGACTCAAAGAAATTGTGAAGTATAAAGTTCGGTTACCTGCCATTTTATACTAGGTAACCGAATATCCCTCTGAAACTCTTGTTTTTTGTTTGTTTGTTAAGTTCGGTTAGATATGATGTTGGGGTAAAGTTTGCGAACCAACCGAACTTCTTACACTTGGTATAATTTTATTTTACGTAAAGTTCGGTTAGATAGTTGGTTGGTATGAAGTTTGCGAACCAACCGAACTTTGTACACTTGGTAAAATCTAATTTTACGTGAAGTTCGGTTAGATATTGGTTGCGAACCAACCGAACTTATAGACCCTAAAGTTCGGCAACATTACGGGCAAACCGAACATCACTCTGTAAATACTATAAACAAAGTTCGGTAACATGTCTGTTAACCGAACGACCAAAAACCTCCATTAAGAGCGAGTTCGGTAACCTGCTTGTTTGGAACAAGTAACTGAACTACACTTTCAGATGTGTTCGGTTACCCGTTCTTCACATAAGATAAGACTATCCAAATTTCAATTCATTATGACATGCTATTGGTATCCTCCTGAACAAGACAGTGTGATGTTTTGTTGTGATGGCTCTTCATTTGGTAATCCTGGTTCTGCAGGATTTGGTGTTGTGGTTAGAGATTCAAATTGTCAGGTTTTAGGTGCCCTAACTGGTGGCATTGGGGTGGCTTCTAACTATCTTGCAGAATCTTATGGGATTATGTGTGCTTTGGAGTTAGTTGTGCAATGGAATATGTTGAAGATAATTATTGTTTCAGACTCTCAATCTGTTCTGGCAGAATTTGCTCAGGGAAAGGTTCCATGGTTTCTTAAAGGAAGATGGAGTATTGTTACAAGGAAGCTCAATTCAATAAGATATCAACATTGTTACAGAGAAGTCAACTTTTCTGGTGACAATATGGCAAAAGGGAGCTTCTTTAGTCTGGGCTTTGGAATTAGACATATTTACATTGGTAGACCTCAATGTCTGCCAAGAGTCGAAATGCCAAATGTTCAATACTACAGATTTAGTTGATAAGGGAGGTTCAGCTTAAGTTTTGGGCCTGTTATTTGGGCTGTTTTCTTTTTGCTTAAAATTTTAAACTTCTTATATTAGGGCTTGTTGCTTTGTTCTTATTTTTTTTAAAATTGTAATTGGGATGTAATTTGGCCTTTTTAATAAAAGTATGTGATTCAGGAAAAAAAAAAAAGAAAAGAACAAGCCCAAATCTACTTTAAAATTTTACATTTTTTTTTGTTGAAATTTTGGAGCAATTCAACCAACATTATCTAAGTTTGAAGCATACCTGGTTACCCAAATACTCTTCCTCCGGTTGTGGTTGGTAAAATCCATCGTTTTCATCTTGAGATTGAGTTTAGGGAAGAATACAATCACCATCTAAGAAATAACTCATATCCGGATCATTGTGAAGATTAACAAATACTCTAGGAGAAGAAGGAGATAAAGATTCAGATGAGCTATCATTAATTGAATCATCACTTGAATACTCAAGTTTAGTGAACTAAAAAAAAAAAAAAAAAAAAACTTATTTTCATGTTTTTCTACTTCATCTTCTCTAACTTTACTCTCTCAATAATTATACTTCTTTTTTAAAAAAAACCATCTGATTTTTTAATCTCACTAATTATCTTTAACTTAATCATTTCACTAATCATTACACGAACTATTATTAACACTAACTAATCATTACCCAAAATTAATCAGGAGGGTGATTAAGGTATTATAATAAATATCTAGATAAGGGGTGACCTAGATTTACTTCTAATGTCTTACCCAAAATAAAACAATGGTCCAAAAAAAACCATGGTCTCCAAAAAAAAATGGTTCATTAAGAAACTACTGGAAGAACCAAAAGTAAAAGAATATGCAGAAACATTAGTTCCGGATCCGATCATTCACAGTATTTTTAGAGACCCTAAAATAGAGTATTTAAAAAATATGGAAGCTCTTGAGAGAACAATCGAAGATGTAGATTGGATAGATGGAACAGTTAAGGAAAGAATTAGGGAATCAAATAGAAGACTTAGGGAAACTTTCGTGGATGAAGAGTTATTAGAACCAGATGATTATATAATAGTAGATGTTTTAGATGTTGATGCAAAAGTTTGTTCTGTTTGCGGTGCAGATCAGCGTGCAACCAATTTGGAGGCCGAAGACCCTAAAACAGCTCAAGAGAGAAACGGGCCAACGACAAAGACATTTGGTGACGTTGTAGCCCTATTCGATGAGTTTGAGTTGGTCTTTCCAGTTGATTAATAAATTTTTATCACTACTTAGTACTTCAAGATTTAGTCCACATGAACTGGCTGTTGGGATGGACAACTGCCATTACGAGCTGAACTTCCCGGCTTCGCCACTGATCACGTTGTACGAGAACTTTCAGTGTGTACTTGTATAGGTCAACTAAGTCGATACATATACAGTAGGCTTGCTTTATGGAGTAAAATGCTTGGTGCCCCAAACCCTTTCCTCCATGCACCATGCTGTCACAAAAATATACTCCCTCCGTCCCACATATATAGGCGGAATTTTGGTTTTTATTTGTCCCACTAAATAGGCGGACTTTGCTTTCCAAGATGAATTTTTCCATATATACCCATATTTATTGTACATAGGTAATTGTGTTGGAGATAAGACGAAGGGCAAAACAAGAAAAAACATATAAAATTATGAATCCCATGCAATTTTCTTAATATAAGAGAATTGTCTCTCTCCGCCTATATATGTGGGACGGAGGGAGTAAACTGTAGCATGATTCATGTGGATTCGTAAAAGGAAGAAAAGACTTTATCATGACTTAAAAGTTGAAAAACATCACGTTTGCGTGATTAAGTCAAGGACGGGGATTCTGATGAGCACTAATTGCGTGATTAAGTCAAGAACGATCGAAAAACTTGTCAAACAAGAAGTAGTAATCATCTTCAAATACGGGTTTCCTAGTTTGATACAGATACTGTCTGACCATCTTATATATAAGGAGGGTAACGCAATACATATTTTTCTTAATAGAGACCCATTCGAAAAATACACATAAAGAGATATATATGTTATAAACGTGTAATTATGTTAAGAATATCTAGGGCAAATCTCGTTTATTACTGGGATGCCCTTGTGTCTAGCCCTATAAATAGAGGCTCTAATGTTTGTCTATTGTACACATGAATAGAATTTCTCCTTTCTTCTTCCCTCTATTTTGTGTCTCTTGCTCTTTGTCTTCTATATCACAAGACGTTATCACGCACGTAGCTCTAAAAAAAGCTATATTTTTTTTTTCACAAAAACTAATTACTTTTGATTTCATAGTTTGTGATTTTATTTTAATCGCATGATTTTTTTTTCTTATATACTCGATTGATTTGATTTTACTGTAATCAAATCATATGTGTATTAGAAAATATTTTTCTAAATATTTTTTATGTTTTCTTGTTCGTAATCTCCATATCAGTTGTCTATCAAATATTGATAGTTGATTTATAATATGAGATTAATGAGAGAATATTTGTTATAAGAATTATTTTCCTATGATATACAGGCATATATTATAGTCGGTCATGTAGATTAACTAACCCTAAAAGTTGGGTAGGATGAATTTTCTGTAAACCGTAACAAAATCATCACGCCCGCCATGAAGAATAATCAGTTTGGGTTGCGACATATCCAGGATGCTATTTTTACATACAACTAGCTATATCTTTTTCTTTTATTATTTTAATATGAATACTAGCATCCATTGACATTGGCCCCCTTTGATATGAATACTAATATTATTTTAATCTTTTGTAGATTTAAGTTGGACCAAAATCCATACTATCTTAAACAGTACTCGTTGAGCACAAGGACGAGACATCAAAGCGCCAATATATAATGACATGTATGTTTATTTTTCTCGAGTTATTGCACTGTTTTGTTTTGGTTGTTAAAATCTCTATTAATACGGGTGATCAACTTGGTGAATAAGTTCGATTTTCCTTTCTTCAGAAAAAAAGAAAATCCATTAAAAAATGGTTTACCGTTTCTATTTCCCTAATGAAACTGTAATCACCAAAAATTGGTGTCATCGCAATTTAATTAACTTTACAGTTCTTATTACATGCATGGTTGAAAAACCTCCGGCCAATTAAGTTTGGCATCTTCCTCTATTCCATTACAAGATAAGGAAGATCATGTGATTTTTTTTTATCCGGTTTCTATTCCATTACAAGAAACCATTCATTTAACCACAAAATGGATTCTCCTTATGCGATAATTAAAAGGACAACATTTTTTGTATTTCTTTCTCCTTCAATACGATTTTCATGAATCATATAAACGAACTGGTATTGATTCTCTATTACTTATATGAGATGCCAAT
Organism: Papaver armeniacum; assembly: GCA_023531295.1. Lineage (NCBI taxonomy): Eukaryota > Viridiplantae > Streptophyta > Magnoliopsida > Ranunculales > Papaveraceae > Papaver > Papaver armeniacum. The sequence goes on from JAJJWW010002205.1 coordinate 557,161, forward strand.
ATAGTTTGGTTCTTCCTACCAATACCATTGGTTTCTATTTCTTATTGGAAACCGTGGATTTTTCTAAATTCAATAACGAATGATTTCTTTATTTTCTTAAAAAGAATCATATAAGCCAATTGATTTGGTTTTTCCCTATAGATCCTAAAGGGATAACGTATCGTATGGTGATATTAACAATTGCAAACACCAAATAAACGAGGAATTGTTGCATTCTTGAGGGAAATTGAGCAATTTTTTTTCTTTATTTTTTCTTTTCCTTATGGTAAATCTCAAAAAATTGAAATTGTTCCACTTGTAGTTGGAACACGGTAGGACACAAAAGATCAATGGGTGCACCCGGATTGTTAGCTATATCATTAGTCCTTGTTGTGACTATATCGATCTTGATATAATTTTTTTTTTTTTTTGATAAAGAAGTGTCCAGAATTTCATTCTAGTTCATTATCTCGTTGATCCTTGAGGTCATGATATTATTTTGGAGTTTTATTTGTATATTTTGGCTGTAACTAATAAAATACATGGTTGGTGTTCAATTTGTATCTCAAGTAGATTACAATTTTGGGATAATTTTTTTATGGCTCTTGGAATCAGTATCTACTATCCCACATGGTATTGTTAACATCCAGAAATTCTTATAAGTATATGTCCTCGAATTAATCGGATAATACTTTACGAACTTGTTTTCGTTTTTATAAAAATATTTCCGCCATAATCAGGGGGAGACTATACACTATCAGCAAAAGTTGGTGTTAATTAACTTGAATGTTATATCAGTTTCTCTCCCATCATGATCAAATTGAAAAAGGTCATTGACTAGGCGTGAAATATCATATTTGCTTTTGCATAGCGTTTACCTCTTTATGAGGAAAATCCAGTCACATCTAGTAAAATAAGTAGCGTTCATAATAGGCTACTGGTAGTGCTCCAATTGAGTGTACCAAAAACACGATTCGCATTCTTGAAGTTATTATCTCCTCAATTGAATAGGAAGAGATTGTAATGCCCGTGGGCGCTGGTACCAGCAATTCTATGATTTCTTTTTTTTTTAAGATATGCATACACTTGAGAATTATGTGGGATCGTAATTAATTAATGTATTGTCGAATATTCATTCAAAGTAGCTACTGAAATAAATGATGGTGGTTTTTGAACCCCTATGCAGAGGAATATCGACATATGTGATTGGTTGGCATGTAATCCATATTAGATTGGATTATAATAATTTCTCGATTAACGCAATTTTGGATCCAAGACGTAACACCTTAAAATTGCCAACCCTATTACTTACAGGTTGGTGTAGTCGTAATGCGTTATACGAGAAATACGTTCGTTATGAAAACGATTTGAGGGTTTTCTTTTTGATCAGACCCTAGGATTGGTTCAACAAGTGTTCTTCTTATAAGACATATTTAGCGTGGTAGTCCTTGAAGGACTCGTATGTAGTCGGAGAACATATTGAATTTGTAATCTTTTTAGGATTCAAATTTTATTCAGGCAGCCACCTTATTTTCTTACATAAGGTTTAACAATCCTTTATGTGTTTTTAGAAATTTGGTACATAACCAAAAATCCGGATTAATTAGTTGATGATTTCAACGTTATAGGTCTCTAGAAGAGTCCTTAAAAACACTAAAATCACGCTTGTGACATAAATTCTATTATTTTTCTTCTTAATCTGCAGTTAGAATTATGCTAGCTTAAACTCGTCTTTGAGATAGACTGGAGTTATTATTTTATGTCAAAAGTTGTACTCTTTTCCCTTCATTTCAGGTTTTGTCCTATGTGGTTTTCCTGACAAGGTTTTAACGAGGCAACATCTCGTTGACATTTAATTTTCTTTCAAAATGTTGATATTTGTGCTCTTTTTCCTTCGTCCAAATTTTTTCCCACTGGGTTTTATTGGCAAGGTTTTAGTGAGGCAATTTATTCAACATGGTGGTCATCCAAGGGGGAGTTGTATAATTTTGGTTATTTGGTGGATTCCCACCATTAACTAGGTCATTCTGTTTTATTAGACCACATCAACATAAGAACCCTTAGAAATTTGGATATCATTTTGATCCATATATGGTATGATCACAAACTTTACTCACCTATGGTACTATAACTGCATATTGGCACTTTGTTGAAGAAACTACATCAACTACTTTTGCAAATCATCTCCGAGAAGCTAGGAATCCAAGAAGCAAGTCCTCAATGTACTTAAAGAAGCTTGAAGACCTCGAGAACACTACCATTAAGATGACACAAAAGAAGACTTTATCAACTTGGAAATTTCTCACGAAAACATTGTTATCTCCAGCATTCAAGAAATTCGTTTACCGAAATTGGCTCGACTTGAAGATTTGCAAGCCAAGATTTAACTAAAGTACTTATCAGGGGGAGTATCAAATTAGAAGGTATTTTACTGGACTATCACGTTGTACTCTTTTTCCCTCATCAAGGTTTTTCCCACTGGGTTTTCCTTGTCAAGGTTTTAATGAGGCAACATTTGCGTGTCCAAATTTTTTCTAAGTTTTCTCAATTGTACTCTTTTCCCTTCGATCAGGTTTTATCCTTTTGGATTTTCCTGACAAGGTTTTAACGAGGCAATTAGCTTAGACACAATGTCATCAGGGGGAGTGTTATAAACGTGTAATTATGTTAAGAATATCTAGGGCAAATCTCGTTTATTACTGGGATGCCCTTGTGTCTAGCCCTATAAATAGAGGCTCTAATGTTTGTCTATTGTACACATGAATAGAATTTCTCCTTTCTTCTTCCCTCTATTTTGTGTCTCTTGCTCTTTGTCTTCTATATCACAAGAATATATTAATTGTATCGGCTAATCAACTCATTCATTGGCAATGGAATATCTTGAGAAATCGATGGAAAGTTTTGGTAGGGGCAAGAGAATTGGTCGCTACCCGTAAACTATTTTGGAAGATCCAAAAGTAATAGAATTTGTAGAAAGTGGAGGATTAGATTCGACTATTCAAAATTTATTTAGAACTTTATTTGGAGACCCCGAAACATTATTAAATAGTATAGATGCTCTTGAGAGAACAATTGAAGGTATAGATTTGATAGATGAAAGCAGTAAGGAAAATTTCAGGGGAATCAAATAAAGACTTAGGAGAATTTTGATGGATATTCAAAGTCATACGAAAAAATAGATGTTTTAGATGATGCAAAAGTTTATTCGGTTTCAGTTGCAGATCGGATGCAACCAATTCGGAGGCCGAAAGACCCTAAAACGTACTCAAGAGGGAAACAGGCCAACGACAAAAACACTTTGCCGATATTATAGACATATTCGGTGAGTTTTTAGCCAAATCCTCTTCCAGTTCTTAAAATTTTGTCAATAACTTTGTCGTTAAAAGTCTACTTGAGTTTATTTTTTTTCATTCTTTATTATTATTTCAGTTTAACGATTAATAGAAATTTATTATTTTCACAAGTGAATTTATCATTACAAATATACTTGTACTTCAAGATTTTGTACTAACAGCCGATGACTCTTCAAAGGATTCATTATCCATGCAACAACACCGCATCTCCCGATTAAACACCTATTACCTCCGTCTCTAAAAAATAGACAGGTTTGTGTATAAATTTACACACAAACCTGCCTATCTTTTAGAGACGGAGGAAGTATTTTCTTACCTTGCATATGCTTCACTGTCGGAAAATTTTGCGCGGTCATGGCTTTTGTAGACTTAACTGTGCAAATATTTTACTTCCACAAAATCATTGTGTCCGTTTCCAGGCACTCATCTCTCCATGCTATAAATATTTGTAAACGCAGTTGTGCGTATATTAATCAGCACCGATCAACACCAAATATACATGTAGTTGTGTGCTATAAATAGTCTTTGTGCATACAGCTAGTGGCTTGCAAGGATAGGGCAGGTACACACGGCCACTGACTGTGGACTCTGCAACCAAAACGAAAGGACCGTAAATTTTTAGATCAATAAAAACTTGACCATATGAAGAATTAAAAATGATATCAACAAGTCAAGTCAAGTCAATTGGCTTTTGTAGACGTAACTGCGCGTATATTGTCAAGATCCTTTTGCTTGTGTTACCCGACAACGCGACCTAATTAAGAATGCCTACAATTGATACAGTAACTAACACCAGTCATGAATGGTCAACTTTTTCTTTCAAAAAAAATAAAAATGAATGGTCACCTTTCAATTTAATTGCCATTGCCAGAATATTAATGGGGGATATAGTGGCCCTTAATTTTGTATATCTTACTAATCTCTAATATAAAACAAAGCATGGACAACTTAGCTTAGATAAAGGACGCTCTGGATTCATTCTTGGGGAAGCTAAATCTATGGTTGTGGTTGTTTACATTATTATTGTATCATTAATTTTTTATAATGAATATTTTATTAATCTCTCATTATAAATGTCTTATAATTATGTTAATTAATATACTTTCATTAAATTTCTTATGAATTTTTCATTATAAATATCTTCTTACATCATAAATATCTTAATTTAATAGATGTCTCACAATTTTCTTAATGAATATACTTTCATCATTAATATTTTATTAATGTTTCCTTATAAATGTCTTATGATTATCCTAATAAATACTTTCATTAAATAAATAATAAATTTGTTAATAATCATATCAATTGGGTAGTATTTGTTGGTGGTCCATGGAGTCTGTGATGATGGTGATGAGGTAGTGGTGAATGGCGGTGCGGGTGGTGGTAGTGTAGGTGGTCAATGTGGTAGTCGGTAGTGGGGGAATTCTTACTCTGTGAAAATAAGTGGTTATAATAAAAAAAAAAAAAAAAAAAAAAAAAAAAGATTGTACAGTCGACTCCAATTTACCTTAAAAACAACCCGATAAAAATTTAACGTTGATAGTGTAATGTATATGTTATTGGGATGGTAACAATTTTCAGTTGGTCCCATTATATGTTTCATTCGGTGGTTTCTTCTAAACACCTATTACGGTCAACCTAGCAATTCTCAAAAAAAAAAAAAAACCATGGAAACAAATTGCATTAACCCGAGTAATAGGTTAATGCACAATCCATCGCGTCATGTGCTTATTTTAGAGCTTAGGATGGATTGTTGTTTTCAAGTTCTCTCTTAATTTGCATGTAACAAACTAAGAATAAGAAACTTCACCTTGAGTTAACCTCCCAACTTCTCTTAATTTCGCGGACAACATAAGTTTTGGAACAACAAGGCCACAAAATGTAATCCGATTAAAAGTAATTACTGGTGAGAAACTAATAGTGGCATTGATGTTATTTGGTCAACTTATCGATTTGATTAAGTGATTTCCACATTAGCCCAGACGTTAATCGTGTAGAAAAAGAAAAAAAAATCAATCAATCCGATATAGCTTCTTGGTATAGCAAGATGCATGATAACGTTTTGGAATAACAATTAGAGAAGGAGAAGAACTTCTCTAAGCGGATGACATATCATCAATCGAGTAGTCATTGATTCTCCAATTTCATTTTTCAGATAGGTCTTGCGGTTGGGTTAAAGAGTCAATTAAACATCGGATGGGAATACCTTTCCCGGTAAGGGTTAACATCAATCGATTCCAATTTTCATACTTATCGGAAAAAAAAAATGGAATCACGAATTAAGAACAAAAAACATTGTTATGCCAAAAGTGAAAACGTATTTGTGGCCACCTAAGTAAGTTCACATATTGTCTTTTGCACAAGACCATTTTGGATTGATGGAGGGCAACCTATGGGTTATGTATCTTTTTTTTTTTTTTTTATATGATCGCGCAAGACATGTTTTTGTGATATAAATTGGGCAATGAACATATAGACAATGATCAACTCCCGGGCCGTTACGGCACGGGTCAAGGCCTAGTACTAATATAAATAAAATAGTTGTTTTTGGTAAAAGACCCCCTAAATTACTTATTTGTTTCCATTTTTTATATATTTACATAAATATCATTGTTTTAAAAATTCATTAAAACGAAACTAGTCATAAAACACCAAGGTGACCAAAGTTCGGCCACAAAAACTCCAATCATAAGTTGAGAATTATAAGAACTCCATTTCCCCCAAAAGTGATACAAAAACCCCAAATTAAAAATAAAAATCTAAATTAAATCTTTTCAAAATCTGAAAATTCCAGTCGTACCATTTTATACTCTTCTTTCTTCGCGATATTCATTTTCCTTTATCAAACGATTACCATTCTAGATCTTCTATCACAACGCCTCTGTCTCCGCCACCTCCTCCTCCACCCCCACCATCAGCATCAGTATCAACACCTCATCCTACAATTCCCGCACCACCATCCACTATTGTATCCTGATCCACCACCAAAACCACCTCAACAACTTCTTTTCCTGCTCCTACACCACTACCAAACCCACTGCTATGTTTTGATTCTCCACCAAATTCGAAATAGAAATACCAATTCAATTAAGATTAGGTATTTATGTTGTGTGCTAAACCGATTTGTATCAACGATGAAGGCGGTGGTGGTGCTCCAAATTATAGATTTTTACTCAAATACCTCCTCCTTCTCTGATCTAAACTTCAATTCCTGAACACCTCCAAGAATCACTGTAGAAAAAGTTGAATCGCAATGATGATACATCATCTTATCATCCTATATTGTTTGATTTGAAGAAATTTCACCTCATCCTCAACTATTACAAGAGGTGCGTTTCATTTTAGGGTTTATTTTGAATCTAATTTCGAATTAGAACGTAATTTCTAAAGAATTAATTGAATTTTATTTTAATTTATGAATCTCAGCTTTCAAGGATACTAGTCAATATAAGTGATTTGGGAAGATTAACATCACAATGAATACCTGATGGTACTGGAAATTGGCCTAATGTATGGAAGGTAATCAGTTTTCTTATTAATTTGTAGTTTGAAAAATGAATTGATTTTAAATGGGTTTTTGTAGGTAAATAAAAATGAATTTTTATACAAGAGGAAATGGTTTGTTGTAAACATTATTGGATATGGGTTGGGTTCCAGATGAAAGAACAACTGCATCACTGGCATGGTCAGATGAGGTTCCCAGTATGAGAAGTCAAAATATTGTCTACTTGCAGTCTATACTCTGTAAATTTTAGATTGTCACTGTTGATTTGTTCACCGATATGTAAATCTAGTTGTAGATAATGGAAATGGTGATGTTGGTAATGGGTGGAGGAGGGAGGTGTGCAACTGTATGTTTATTTGGTACTACATTATAAGTGATGCAAAATAAAGATGTTAGTCATGTGCGTGTAGATCTTATAGTCATATGAAGATATTTGGTGGTGGCAGGTGGTGTTTTGAATATTTGTAAGATGGTTCATGTAATAGATGTTGGTCTAATCATACGTGTTAGTTGCATATAGGGGTTACATCCACTGATTAGGGATTAAGAACAATTAGGTTCCAGGCTTCTTTCTTCCTTAGCTTGTATGGGTGTTAAATTGTAATCTCATTAGAAAATGCCAGTGCTTATCAACTATTTACGTTGAACTTTGCCTAATTTTGAGCTGAAACTAGTTTTGATTTTATGATGAAACCAATTTCGGTTTCATGTAAATTTAGTGAAACTGATTTTGGTTTCATCTATTTTTATTTTTTATTTTTTTGAACTTTTATTGGTGAAACCAACGTTGTTGGTGATAAATAATTTTCTATTGAAACAAGTATTGGTTTCATCTGAATTTGATCAATATTTTTTTGTTGTGTTTCTTATAAAGGATATTGACTTGTTAACTTTATGTATTTTTTTGTTTACCACCAGCATATAGCGGCAGCTAAAGGAAGCGAAATTTGTGTTGTTCTTTTACTAGATGATGGAGCTGATCCAAATAGCAGAGGTACGTGTAAGCTTAGATAACTTATAAACTTATTTTATTGATTCGAGTTGTTATACTTTTATCAGTTTTTGTGAATATTAGTTCTTCCCGTTTGCTTGTTTAATTGCCTCTTGTTTCCCTTAGAGGCAATTATATGTCGTCGCATAAAATTTTATTTGTTTGCCAATTTATTTCCTGCAAACGAGAAGCCATCCACTATGAGTTGTTGAGTTAGGATGATAATGATATGAAATAAGTCAACATATTCTTATTTATTTTCTGGACGAAATCATTGTTGTTGGTTCCAATACTTGAGTGTTTTAATTTGCATTTGAACAGATTTTGGTTCCAAGCTAGGCAAAAATAAAATATATAGACCATCACAATAGTTCTTAAAAAAAAATTAAGTTCAGAAAGTGTTGGAAAAGGCAAATTAAAACACCAAGTGAGCTTCAATGATGAGATGGTTCTATTAGAGTTCTGATACTTTGTATGTAACATGTTTATGAAAGATTGTTCACTCGCTCTACGTTGTTTCCTATTACTTTTAGTTTATAGAACTTTCATTTTGCTTTCTTGTACCTTGTTGGAATTCTCTTTACGTACATAAAGATAGTTCCAAGTGTGCAGGACCTGCTAGGGATTGAGATTACGCGCCTAGTTCGACCGGCTTTCATCAATTATGAAACACTCAAGGTACATTTTAATGAGTCCAATTTCGGTTTCATCTAATTTTGGTGAAACCGATTTTGGTTTCATTTAATTTTGTTTTATATATTTTAACACTCCACCAATATGTTTTGAGATTTTGGTTTCATCTATTTTTTTTTCATCTAAGTACTGATACCACATTATGGTGGTGAATGATTGAGTGATCGGTGTATGTTGTTAGTATTGAATGAGTAGTGTAGTTGGTGATTGAGTCAGTAAGTGGTGGTGGTGGTGAATGGGTTCTTTCATTTCTTCTTTTCTTATCTTATTTAAGTGCATTTTCAGCATTGTACAGTACTTAATAATTTTGCCAAGTTATATTTAAGAAGTTTTGAGTTTTCATTGTTGGTAGGTCAGAATTGCGGCTGGAGTTAAATAAATTGTTGGCCGGGTATTGGTTTCGTCTGAATTTGTTTTATTTTCAGAGATTTTATTGACGAAACTAAATTTTGTTAGTGGCATGTTTTGTTGAAAACAATTTTGGTTTCATCTGATTTGTTTTCATTTTCTATAAAACCAGTTTAGGTTTCATCTTATTTTCAATTTTTTATCAACGAAACCACTAGTAATATAGTTATTTTCTGTTTTGGTGGCGTCTGGTTGGTGTTGATGCAGCGGTGAAGCGGCGGTGATGCAGTGGCGATGGTGGTGGCGCGGTAATGGTAATGGTGTTTGTGGTGCTGTGGTTTTGGCGGCGATGGGGGTGGTGTTGTTGACAGTGGTGGTAGGTTGCATCTTATTTCTGTTTCAGTTTTTTGGATATGTCTACGAAATAATTCTTGATAGTGATACGATAATTGTATATTAAAATGAGTTTTGGTTTCATCCAATTTTGTTACGCTATTTTTTCGATGAAACCAATCTTGTTGGTTTACAATGATTTTATTTTTTTCAATGGAACCAGTTTTGGTTTCATCTTATTTTTTGAATTTTTGCTGATGAAACCAATATTGTTAGTTATTTTCGGTTTGGCTTCATCATTTTTTTCTATCATTTCATTGAATATTGATAAATGAAACTCATTTTTTGTGGCGGTGGTGGCTGGTTGGTGGTGGTCGTCGGCGGTGGCGGTGGCCAGCGAGGTACTGTTGCTCGGCGGTGGGGCGGAGGTGGTTAGGCGCTGGTTGGCGGTGGTGGTTGGAAATGGCGGTAGCGGTGGTGGTAGTTGGCGGCGACGGTGGTGGCGGCGCGTTAGTGGTGGGAGGCGATGGTGGTGGCGCGGTGGCGGTGGCGGTGGCGGAGGTTGACGGTGGTGGTTAGTGGTGGCGTGATGGTGGTTGGCGGTGGCGGAAGTTGGTGGCGGTGGTGGTTGGTGGTGGTGGCTGTGATGGTGGTGCTGCTGGTTGTGGCGGCTAAGCGCTGGTGGTGATGGAGTGGTGGTGGTTGGCGCGGCGGTGGTTGGTGGTGGTGGTGCACGGTGGTGGTGGTGTAGGTGGTGGTGGTGATCACGGTGATGGTGGTGATGGTGGTGGTCGCGACGATCGGTAGTGATCGTTGGTGATGCTAGTTCATTGATAATATAATAAAAATCAAAAGTGAGGTTGTTTTTTTGTTTTTGTTGGGGTGATTTAAATTAAAATGGTAATATAGATAGTTTATGTTAAATGGGGTTTTTGAACAATTTGTTTTTGTTGGAGTTTTTGTGCATGGATAATGACACCTTTTGAGGCTATTTACTCGTACAGATTTTAAAAACTTAAGTATCTTTCAAAATATCTGTGGGATTTTGTAAAATTTATATATTTGAAAAGGTTCTTTCAATTATCTAAGTAACGAGTACAAATAAGAATAGTAAATTTTTGTTTTAGGAAAAAAAATTCATGACTTATCAAATTTAGTATTGTTGGATGAGTAAAATTCAAGCACATGTGTCCTTACTAGTGTTACATAAGCAAAAGAGAATGCCTACAAGAAACAACAACCGATCTAAAAACTTGTCAAACAAGAAATAGAAATCCTTGTCAAATACCGGTTTCATAGTTTGATCGAGAGACGTACCTTTCTGATCATCTTATATATAAGGGTAACGCTATACCAAGTTTTTCAATAAAGACCCATTTGAAACATATATATACAGCAACTCAGCAAGAGAGGTTAATCAACACAGTCGTTGGTAATGGAAGATCTAAGGTGGAAATCATCATTGGAAAAGCTTGACAGGTGTGAAAGAGAATTGGCTGCTCTTAGAAACTAATGGAAGATCCAAAGTAAAGAAAAGTTAAGTAGACCAATGAATTTGGTGGAATTACATCAGCTAGTTCACATTTTTTCTGGAAAAGACCCAAAAAAATCGGTTAAATCATTCCTGAAAAGTCAGGATGCTCTTGAGAATACAAAGGAAGATCCAAAGCTTAGGGAATCAATGACAAAACTTAGGAAAGCTACGGAGGAATTAGATTCGACTATTCAAAGTCATATGGAAAAGATAGATGTCTTCTTTTATGATCCAAAAGTTTGCTCAATTTGCAGTGCGAATAAGCGTGCAACCAATTTGGGAGCCGAAGACCCTAAAACAGCTCAAGAGAAAAAACGGGCCATCGCTCAAGACATACTGGGGTGAGATTTTAGCCAAATTCTCTCGTTTCCAGTTCTTGAAATTTGTCAGTAACATTTGGTTTAAAGTCTGTTTTAGTCTTGGATTTGTTTCATCCTTCATTATAAGCCTGTCCAACTTATTATTCCAGTCAGTTTATTGATTAATAAAAATTTATCATTCATTAGTTATCCAGAAGTTAATTTATTCGTTCATACAAACATACAAAAAGATCACACCATTTTTTAAGCCTCTTCTATCCACAATGCATCTTCATTGTTGTTTACTTAGATCCATTTCTTAGATATATGCCACCACAAGTGTTCCTTTGTCTCGTGGAGACTATGGAGGTATTGACATTATTCTTGCTTTGGTATTGTTCGTGTACGAACCATAGAAATAAGAAGTGAAGCCCCAAAGTGTTAAAGCCAATGCCATCCCTTTCTCTGCTGTAAAACTCTCATGAAACGTTATTACCGCAGCAATCTGCGAGAAAGGAAGAATAGTCGCACCCACAACTCCCGCAAATAGGGGAGGAGGTACAAAATATGACCCCGGCTCTTCCGATAAACTGTAACTGCCAAACTACTGCCATTGAAACTAACACGAGGTAATACTTTTTCGCTCCCAAGTCATACTCACTTGCTTCTTTCTGTATTGCCTGCAAATTATAAACTAAATATATAGGTATAATACACAAGTAAATATATGATGAACATCCACAAATAAGTACGTACGTATATAAGGATTTGTTTTTCAGCTTACCAGGAAATCCTTGTTTATGAGACCCCCAACTGTGCAACTTACTGTTGCAAAGAACGAAAACCAAAATTGAAACTGCAACACAATAGGATAAGTCATGACTTGATTGGCTTTAGCATAAGCAACTTGGGTGCTCACCAAGATGAACCCAACACTTGAAGCAGAAGCTATACTTATAAAGAAACCCCAAATACTGAGATTTCGTAACACCAGGTGGGTGATCACTGACCCTCGTATACCAAGCAGTATACAACCCATTATTACTACGATTGCATTAATCGAGTATGGAGTAAACTTTTGTTTAACCCAAAAGTATGAAACAAAAGAAGTGGAAATAAGTTGGGTTGTGAATAGTAGGGATGAAGTCGATACAGGAAGGAATGACAAACCATAACTATACATATAACTGGCTATTCCTTGAAATAAGCCTAGTAGAGCAGCATAGAGCAAAAGCTTTCGACAAACAAAGAAATCAACGTTAGGTTGACTCCGGTCGCGTCTAAAGTAAAGGATTACGAGTGGAATTACTAGTATAGGAAACCCAGCCATCTGTAACCAACTAGATAACCATATTCCGTTTCCTCCATGTAAGAAGTATAGTCTTGTTAGTAAAGGTCCTCCGATCCATCCAAACGACATAAATGTGCAGCTTAATAAGAGCAGAACCTTTGGAGGAGACTTAACTCTTGAATCCTCCTCATTGTTCTCTTTGGTTAACCCTCCTCCTTCTACGATGTTGATGTTCAGACATTCCATCTTCTTCTACAACATCTACTACACGACTTTTACTACGACCCAGCATCACATATATATATAACAAGGTAAAGAGTACTACCTATATATCACTCTAGATTTCAAGTTCAAGTGTCTATAATGTGATGAAGTGATGAGACCAATATCTTACATGCATATTTATAGTACATATGAACGAATAATTGGTTGGTGGTGTAACGAGAAATAACTGAAGCTGCTAGCATATAGGTAGTGCGTGTGGCGGTGTGGGTAAGACTCGATAAAGGATCGAGTTTAGCCAATTAGAGGGTTTTACGCATCTTCCTTATAATTGCTATAGGCGTAACCATTTTCTAATCCACCAGATAATAGATTCACTGGAACATATGTATATTGTAGTGTTATTTTCGCATGACTAGAGTCCAGAAAAGT